>JAWNKY010001739.1:0-55331 GCA_035041765.1 Drosophila algonquin
TGTTCTCTACTCTGGTGCTCATACTTCTAAAGTTGACATTTATTTCCTGAGTAGTTCTTTTGAGAATATTTACTGTTGACTCTACCACTGACGTTTGTATTTTAATTAAATCGTCTAGATTATGTTGGTTTTTTAATAAATTTTTCATATTTCCTTCCAAAGCTTCCCTATCTTCGGCGTCCATTTTTCCGAATAATATATGATAAAGTGACTGACTATATGATAATATACTTCTAAAGTTGAAATTTATTTCCTCAGTAGTTCTTTTGAGAATATTTACTGTTGACTCTACCACTGACGTTTGTATTTTAATTAAATCGTCTAGATTATGTTGGTTTTCTAATAAATTTTTCATATTTCCTTCCAAAGTTTCCCTATCTTCGGCGTCCATTATTCCGAATAATATATGTTAATAATATATGATTCCGAATAATAAACTCAAATGGTGCTCGTTTTTTTCTTTTGTTATCCTGAGTCATTAACAATTTATTATTTTCCTCTAGATCTGCAATTTTTCTATCAGATAACCTAACCTATCAGATAACCTATTTTCTATTTAGATAACCTAAAACATTATTACATTGTTCTTCAAAGGTCTAAAGTTTACCGCACACAATTCTCATTTTCCCAACCATTTCTTTCCCCTTTCTTATCATTTGAAAATATGGGTCCAAGATGATAGACAATCAGATCCCAAGATGAGGCTATTATTTCTACGTCTCCCATCGGGTCCAAATATATTGACGCGGAACTTTGCTTCTGGCCGCTATGTTTGCATTTGATGCTTGGCAAAATAACATAAGCATTAGCATTACTGCCACGAGACCTAGCTTGGGTATTCGAGGTGTGCCGCGAGTACTTCTGGTTTCCATTGGAGGCTTTTCTGAGTCCTTTTCTTCAGACTCAATTCCAGCTAATGGACAAATTTTAGTGATAGGTCTTTTAATTGACCCGTCTTGATGTTTAATAGTGACTACTCTGACTCTATCGTCCCTACCTTTATGTATTTCTTCTATCTTTCCCAAAGGCCATCTAGCTGGATGACAGTTTTCATCTTTAATTAATACTATCTGTCCTTTTTTAATAGTCTGCATTCCTTTTTTCATTTATTTCTTTGTTGCAGAGTGTGTAAATAATCATTTTTCCATTCATTCCAAAATTCTCTCTTAATTTTTTACAAATCCCACAAAACATTTCCGATAAGCATTTTTTATACATATCATATCTATTGCATAGGCGCTGTTTAGCCTGGCCTCTTTCTATCGGACTCATTCTCTTAAACCTATAGCATTGCATTATTGTACGGCCTGCCATTTTACACAGCGGACAATTTTCTTTAATGCTTATACTATATTGCACTCCTTTTTTCAACGGCTTCTTCTCTTCCTCCTGTGATGAGTAAAGAGAAGTGTACCGTTGTTCTAGAAATTCCATTACATCGGGCAATCTTTGAATTTCTTTAGTCTTTTTTATATGACTTTCATATAATTGTAAGGAATTTTTAATGAATTTTTTCATTATAATGTGGGCAAATATCACATCAACTTCTTCTGTTAATTGGATAAGATGAATCGCCTCATTTATTGAGTCCGAAAACATCTTAATTTGTTTTGCTAAATTGTTGTCTAGCATTGGTAAATCTAGCAAACCATTCAGCTGATCCGAAAATATTTTTCGTTTATTTTCATACCGCTTGGTCAGCAATTCCCAAGCGGCATTATAATTCTCGACTGGAGCTGTCAATAGGTGAGCAACCTTACTCCATGCTTCACCCTTTATCGCCATTTTTAAGTATGTAAATTTTAGCGTTTCCGACCCCATAAAGTATATATATTCTTGATCAGCATCAATAGCCGAGCCATGTCTGTCTGTCCGTCCGTCCGTCTGTCCGTCTTCATTTGCGCCTATATCTCAGAGCCCATTTAAGATAGAGCAACCAAGTTTTGTATCTAGTCTCCTGTGTGATCACACTACTCCAAATGTCTTGCAAAGTTTCGCCCCATCCTTTCCGCCCGCACAAAGGACGAAAGTCTGTGGCGTACACAATTTTGAAGATACGAGAAAACTAAAAACGCAGAATCATAGAGAATGACCATTTCTATCAGAGTGTTGAATCTGGATCAGATCGGATCATTATTATAGCTACAATGAAGAAAACCATTTCGAAAGTCATCATTCCCTCTCGCTCTCTCTCACACGGGATCCCATCCACTTTGCCCATTCGTATTTTGTGACGCCTAGTTCTCAGAGACTATAAAAGCTAGAGCAACCAAACTTTCTACCCAAGCTCCTGTGATGCCAAACCAGCACAAGTTTGTTTTAAAATTTTGCCACGCCCCTTTCCGCCCCCACAAAGGACGAAAATCTGTGGAATCCACAATTTTTAAGATAAATGAAAACCAAAAACGTAGAATCATGGGAAATTACCATATCTACCAGATTGCCGAATATGGATCAGGTCGGATCATTATTATGGCCAAAAGAAACAAATTAAATTTCAGTGGCTACGCAACGCCTGCCAAGCGCTTACTCATTTGCTCTTTCTCTCGCACACACTTCCACGTCTCAATTATGTAGTTATACATGTACATGTAGAAATGTAGATGCAGATGTAAAAATCATATGTAAACGAAAATGGAAACAGATAATATCTAATATATAAAGATCTCCCATTGGGATCGACTTAATTTTTTGAAATTTTCTTTTTTGGCCAAAATTTAATTTGTCCCTTTTGCGAACATATAATAAATTTCATATATCGTAAGCTCATAAATATATGTATGTATATACTGACTGGGTATAGGGTAGAGCCGCTGCCTTTTCCTCGGCTTTCAACGTTCCCTATCTTTTTTTTCGCCAGTGTTAATCACAAATTTTGTTATTTGGCCGCTTGATGTATTTCTGCTGGCCTTCACTTTTCTTAGCACTTTTTCGATGTTGGGGATTTTTTTTCATTTGATGTTTCGGCCTCCAATACGCCACCATCGCGTAAAAATGAACCGCTCTTTAGATATTTTTGATATCTATTAAAAAAATATTGCCTGTATAGCATGTATTATTGTTTATTTATTGAAACTTTTGTTTCATTAATATTATTCTCGGTCTCTTACTACAGGAGGGAAAACTCGAGTTTTTTACTTTTGCTATCTTTAGCTGTAGGTGTACTAGACACTTCTGCAGTCTTTAAGGAGCTGGTTTAACTCCGTGCTCTTACCACATGAGGAAACAAACGGAGATTGTTTAGACTTTAAAAGAAAAATCTAGACACTTGTGAGTTGAGTTGTAAATTCAATCTGGTTTTATTTCATCAACGTCGGGCCTTATACATATGTAATTTTACAATGTGGGATGGGGACAATTTTGTGTTCTATTCTTATCGCTAGACTCACGGATCGGCTGCAACGCTGCTGTTAGTGACCAACTGATTGCATGCAAGCATCAGTATTTTTGGACTAAATTAGGGTCTTAATTGCTTACTGCACTTGACTTTGGGATGTCGTGTTTGTTAATGAGTTGACAGATCGCACCCTAACAGTCATAAACTCTATACTTTATGTATGTCTTTACTTAGAAAAGATTGGTTTTGTGTTTATATCCGTGAATGTGTAAAGACTCTTATTCTATAAGTACGATAATGTGTTCATGTTTGAACATTAATTTTGGATTTTTTAATATTTTCGAATGCTTGCACCCAGAAGCAAATGTAACGGGATTTATTTTCATTATAATCCAAACGTGTACAAAGATATAATTTTTCAGTTTTTGGAGATTTGAATGTTGTGCGCTACGACTTTTGTAAAAATTACTGTTGATTCGACTTCTATTCTCCAAATCAATGATGAACCCGGCCCGAAGGACCAAATTTTGATGGTGATGCTGACTAATTATAAAGTAACTTAAACTAAGACCAACTCTAAAAAATGGAGGTATGTTCCCAAGGCACTTGTTCCTACGCTCATTCTCGATAATGACACCAAAATGGTTGTGTAACACGTGTGTCGACAGATTCTGGTTCGGCTCGACCCATGTCTATGATTGGTGGTACTATGTTATATGAGAACAAACGACGCGATGTGAACACGACGACCGTTTTATTGAGAGTGAGGAATGAAGTAAGAAGAGTAATATAGAAAACGAACGGAGTCAAAACCGCGGCTCTAATTTTAAGCCCATTACTCTGTTAGTTTAACCTTATTATATAACCTTTACGTAAGCGCCGGAATTAGTATCGGATATTGCTGAATGCATGCTCTCTATCAGTCTTTTAATATCGCTTTCTCGCAATTTTCTCTCTCTTGTCATAAGAAACGGAAAATAGAGAATATAGTTTTGTAGACTCGGAGAACTAATCGTCAAACAATACGGACGGGCGGATAGACTGACAGACATTGACTCGGCTATTGATACTGATCTAAAATATATATTTATGGGGTCGGAAACGCTTCTCTTTTCGAATACAGCGATATACAAATCCAACTGAATTTAGGGTATATTTTTTGTAGGTTAAGTCAAAGTTGCAATTTTTACAATAGAGTAACGGATATCTGATATGTAGCCAACTATAAAGTAGTACTAATTTATGTAAATAACCTTTTTTGTTTGTTTTTTAGGTTTTATCGAGTTCTTGATGTTTCTCGTAATCAAGTGGTTCAAAAAAACTGCAGTGCAGATAATATTTACACTCCTAGTTTTCGACGCAGCCTTTTTACAATTGGAATTTTAATGCGGTACTTTGATTTTAAGTCTCCTATTGCATTAGGTAAGTGTAATTTTGGAGTTAATTTTGATTAACTATTTTTCATATTTTAAATTATTAGGTGATACTAATGGCCTTCCTCCATCGATATGTGATGATGTGTTTGACTGCTTGATGTTCTTTTGTCGTTGCTCGAATCAAGAAATTCGAAAGCAAGCTCTGATTTCACTTGGTTCTTTTTGTGTTCTGAACGATGATTACCTAACACGATCTGAGCTTAAACAGTTTTACTGTGATTTGTTAAACTCTACCACAAGCGATGGTGGTATAAAAATAATATGTATGCGTAATATTTGGATATACTTGACAGAATCTGAGATGTTTATGCACAACAAGGAAAAAGAATGTTAGTACAGCCTCTTTCAGATTTATATCTATATAGTACCTAAGAATACATTCCCAATTTTTAGGGGAAAAACAATCAAAGCACGAAGACCTCAAGGAAATGAATGACGTCTCTTCAGGCATGTCAAGTCGGATAATTCAGCTCTATTTGGAAGAAATCCTCAACTGTTTTCTTAACCGGGATGATACGGTACGACTGTGGGCTGTTAAAGTAGTACACATTGTTTTGCGCCAAGGCTTAGTTCACCCTGTTAGAATGGTTCCATATTTAATATGCTTAAGTACCGACTCTAAGGTAGAGGTTCGTATCTATTTCTTTATTTTTAAAATAAAATCTAAAAATGCGTTTAATTTTTTCAGTCGGCCCATAGAGCTGATGCCTTATTAAAAGACATCGATAAAACTTATTCTGGTTTCGTAAATATGAAAGTTCAATTTGGATTGCAACTTTGTTTTAAGTTACAGCAAATCTTGCAAATAAACAGCCGGGGAAAACTTGAAATCATTCGGGGCTATGCGTGAGTATTTTAACAAAATATGAATCTGTTATTTTATTTATTATTATTGTTTGTTTTCTTTTTTTATAGGAAACGAGGGCCAGAACACGTGACTACGGCCTTAAATGACTTTCTTTATACTTTACTTCGTTCTACAAAGCCACAGAGACGTGCACTTGTTCAAACTGTTACAAAACAGTTTGATGATCAGAAAACATCTCTGCAGCAAATGCTGTATATAGCCGATAATCTAGCATACTTTCCGTATGTAGTTCAAGATGAGCCTTTATATCTAATACATCAAATAGACTTGCTGATTTCAATGGCTGGAACTCATCTGCTTGCAACATTTAAGGAACATCTGAATCCAAATGACAAAGAAGGGGATGCATTAGAGGATGATGATGACGTGGAAGATCCTCAAGTTTTGTTTAATCGTTTGCCAGAAGACATGACCGAGATAAAAAAGTGTATTATATCCGCCCAAGCGTGCATGCTTCTTTTAATACTAAAAGATCATTTAAAGGACATGTACGGTCTCACAGATGGTAAAATTTCAAGATATTCGCCTTCCGAACAAAAAATGTATGAAAAGGCGATTACACGTAGAGGCGTCAACGACTTTAACCCTAAAACAACAATCGATTTAATTAAGAAACAGAAGTCACAGCAGCTTTCAAACTCAGAAACTGATTGTTCCTCAAGACCTCTTACAAACGATGAAAAATTAGACCTCGTTGTCAAATACCTGGATGTATGTAACTTGAATTACACTATATATTTATATAATAATTTTGTTTTTAGTTTAAGCAACTTATGTTAAAACTGGATCCAGAGGACGGAGATTCAGATGGGGATGAACTGCGTGAAAAATCAAACTTAAATAACTCGTCCGTTTCTGATGGTCCAATCTACTTAAACTCTTCAAAAGGGTCTAAAACACCAAATGATGACAGCAGCTTTTTTTCGACACCAAATGTAAGCAACGTTCAATCATCAATAATAGCTGCAACTTCAACGGATGTAAGTGTTTATTTGAAATTTTCACTGGTTCAAACTCTGCATTTTAATGTGCACGTTGATTTAGGAAGGTACACCGAGGTCCCGAATCGTGAAATCATCAGTTTTTCCTACAAAACCTAGTGGTCGTAAGCAATGCATAACACGAAATAAGCGAAAACGGCGCAAGATAATTTCGTCTGATGATGAAGTCAGTGACGAGGAATATGCGTGAGCTTGATCCTTTTTTGGTTTCTTGTATATGTTTTAACAACTAATAATAACTCGTTTTGGTATACTTATTTATATAATATTTTCATGGGAAATCGATAATATTACATGTACAAAAATTAATAAATGTTTATTTACAAATCAAGTTAATCTCTAAGCAATTCAAATATTCGATAGAGTTAACTGTTATGAATAAATACACATATGTTTAGAATCGAAAACACTAAGATTTTAATAAATATTTACAACTACGAAATAATATTTTCATTTAATAAAGTTCGTTAACTAAATTCCGTATTCTTTAGAAATTACATTTAAGTTTAAACTTAATTTATTAAGAACAAACGAGTAAATAATTGTATAATAAGATATAGAAAATATAAATATGTAAATTTCGTAAACATAAAGATTTTGTAATCTTTACTAATAAACAAAGTACAACTCATTTTGTTCCTTTTTATTTTCTAACTAACTTTGTTTTGTAATGTGTAACGACAGAGAAGGCCCGATGTACCTCTCTGCTTTAGGACGGCACCTTCTTACTTCTTGTAATTTCTGAGTAGCGTTTTGTATTCCTCATTAATGAACTCTTCGTTCGCTAGTTTGGCGAGCTTGAAGAGTTCCCTGAGGTTACTTCATTGGAGAGAGAGATGTCCCGGTTCCACCTGACTGGCTTAGCCCTTTTTTTTGCTCTCGAGGGTAGGCATGATGTGTGCTAGGCATCCAGTAGATTGCATCCAGTAGAGTCTCTAACGAATTCTCTCCGCGGATTTCACTGAGCCCGGATTCGCGAGTTTTGATTAACCGTCTTTTTTAACTTTTCCCCCTGTTCCAGGGATTTCTATAGACTGTTACCTTCAAAGTATATTCGAATTCTCACTTGAAATGAATGTACCTATGATCTGAAAACAATGTCTTTCGAGGACTCTCTATTTAGATACTAAGGCACTCTTTCCTGTTACGAGGGTTAGGTTTTGCACGTTTGACGAGGTGGGACCTGCGTAGATGTATTTTCTTCCCCCGTTTGCTACATCTATGTTGGTTGATAATATATAGTCTAAGAGTGACTCACCTAGGTCTTTGATTTACCAGTGAGGAGTTGGTTGTTTTTGGAGTCGGTTTCTTCCACTAGAGTGTTCTTCGGGGTGTGCGGCCATAGCAGGAGGCTACCAAAAGGCGCTTGTCCTTACTCTCTAGCATCACCGCTGGAAAGACAACAAGGCCGTTCCCTTGCTATCGACTTATGTGGGTTTTAAGCCATTTGCAAAGGAAAAGTCTGCTCCTTTTGACAGAAAATCTAAGCGACACATCGAAGTTGATTGCCCACAAATTATTCGAAAATATAATGCTCACATGGGCGGCGTAGACCTAATGGATGTACTTATGGGCCGCTATCATATTAGAGCTAAAACTCGGGACGCCGCGACTTGAATTTTTACCACTTGATGACATGGCAGCAACAAAAGCTTATATTTTATACAGGCGTATAGAAAAGGAGAACGGGAGCAAAGATAAATTGATCGAACTCCCGGATTTTCGCGAGTCGATTGCTGCAGGTCTGCGGGCATTCAAAAACAACAACTGTCTAGGTCGTCCTATCAGTGCTTACAACAATCGATCTTCACAAGGACGGACAATCCAGTCTCCATCCTCTCAGTTAGGGAGGGCAATACAGTCACCATCCTCTCAGTTAGCGAAGACAATGCAGTCACCATCCTCTCAGACTGAGCGGACAATTCAGTCTCCACTCTCTCAGCGAACTTCTAAGCTAGAGCTAAAACTAGGAGACAAATCAAAGCATCCAATATCGGACTTGCGGTTTGACTATCTAAACCATTTTCCGGAATGGTTGGATCGAGTCAGTGGAAGAAGATGGTGCAAGCACTGTAAAACTTTTCAAACGCAATGCATTTGCACAAAATGCAATCCGCATTTATGCTGCACAGTCAACAAAAATTGTTTTTCTGAGTGTCTTTCTGTGCAGTAGCGCTCTCTCTCTCTCTCTTTCAATTGTAACTGTTGTAACCGCTCTCCTCTCATTCTTATTGATTCCTCTTTTAACGTTTATCTGGCACACTCGTCTGATATCTATTTTTTTTGAAATTTTCTTTTTTGTTGTCATATATGTTTTTTTTTATTTATAATGGTATACTCTATTATCTGTGCCTCGTGAGTGATGCTATGTCTAAGCGATTAGGTTTGCATTACAGCTGTGAGGCATGCCGGGTGGTCGAGAAAGACATGGTCACGATTATGACGCAGACCGGGAGGGGCTTAAGGAGCTGAGCGTGGGCTTTAAACAGCAATACGATCGGCTCCTAGCCGATTCTCAATTCAGGGGCTTACAACTACTGAATGAGTCTCCCAGGCGCAAAAGGGTCACTCCGCGTGATCTGACTTTCACTTTAGGACGTTGATGTGCAATGACTGCACCATCAAGTGGCCCAAGCGACACCAGCCGATGGCTGTTACGCACGGATCCCAGGCAAGAAAGCAGCCCAACTCCCGCCCAACCGACCGAGGGGCGCAGCCGCTTAACGCGCGACTCGTTAACCGAACCGATCTCGGACATGCAAGATAGGTGTTAGACTAGTGTTCGAGGAAAAGTAGAACTAATCTAACTAAAGAAACGAAGTAATTACTAATTACGGGAAAGATATGAGTATCAGTGATTTCAGACTAGGAAGGGAGTTATATGTTATATAATATGATAGAGGGAATTATAATCCGAGCATAGGACCCTAAATGGTTCATGCAAGGAGTAATTCGATCTACAAAGCGGAAGAAACAAGGGTGTATAATTCCTAGTGCTTCTAATAGGAATCGTGAAGTTTATGCGGCTCAACAGGTCAGGGCTATCTACGTCACCCTTGATCAAGCTGTGCACAAAAATCACACCCAGCATTTTCATACGATTAGCTAAGGTTGGAAGGTTTATTAAAAGCAACCTATTAGAGTAAGACGGCAGTCTCACACTTGCATCCCAGTTGAGGCCGCGAAGAGCAAAAAGTTAAAAGTTTTTCTGAACTGATTCTATACGGTCTTGGTGTACGTTGTACTGAGGGCACCATACATAAGAGCCGTATTTTAAGATCGGACGAACCAGAGAGGTGTAGAGTCTTTGTTATTTAGGGGTCGTCAAATTCCTTTGACCACCTCTTTATAAACCCAAGCACGCCCATGGCCTTATTCACCATGGTAGAAATGTGTTCTGAAAACTTTAACTTGGGATCGAATAGAACACCAAGATCATCAACCCGGGTAATTCTCTCAAGAGAACCACCACAAAGGGTGGAACCAGAAAGGCGCTGGAGCGATGAAAAGTCATTACTTTATATTTTGAAGCGTTAAGGTTTAATAAATTTGCACAACACCAAGACTGAAATCTATCGAGATCGGATTGCAACCTGGATTAAAAAGAAATGTCCTTATACTGGACACAGAGCTTAACATCATCCGCATACATAAGTACTCGAGAGTATGTTAATACAGAAGGCAGGTCTTTTTTAAAGAGTGTAAAGAGTAAGGGGCCTAGATGGCTGCCATGTGGTACACCCGAAGTCACCAAAACTGGTGAGGACAGGGAGTTTTTGAAAAGGACTCTTTGAGACCTAGAAGAAAGGTAGCTAGAGATCCATCTCAGGAGATTCGGCGGGAACCCTAGAAGGTCGAGCTTTTGTGCTAGGGGGGAATGGTTTACAGAATCGAACGCTTTACTAAAATCGGTGTAAAAAATATCCGTCTGCAAATTACCTTGAAAGCCTTTTATTATAAAGGAGGTAAACTCCAATAAATTTGTAGTGGTTGATCTCCGCCTTATAAATCCATGTTGATATAAGATATAAGTGATCTGCATAGGTGCTGCAGGTGCGGAGTTACAATTTTCTCAAACACTTTAGGAATAGCGGATAACTTAGATATACCTCTATAGTTCATTGCGTCAGACTTGCTACCTTTCTTATGGAGAGGAATTATAAAGGACTCCTTCCACATCGGGGGAAAGCATGAAGAATTTATGGATAGGTTGAATAGTTTAAGCAACGGCCCACACAGAGACTCGGCACAGTACCTGAGTACACAGCCGGAAAATCCGTCCGGACCCGGTGAGAACACCGGCTTGAAGCAACGAGCTTTCATTTAGCAAAGGGCTGAAAATGCCGTTCGACCTCGGTAAACCGTATGGATACGGCTGACCAGAGTAAACGTCCTGCGAATAGGTAGTTTGGAAAAACCGGGCAAAAAGATCGGGAATTGCCTGATCATTATCTGCCAACGTATTGAGGAAGGATAGCGAGGATGGGTGTGCGGACGTTCTACGCTAAATGTTTACGAAGCTGTAGAACTGTTTGGGGTCTTTAGAAAAACGTATCCAGCATCGAGATAGGTAATTCTGATAGCCTTGAGCGTTAAGGACTGAAAAGCTTGACCGAGCTATTACATAATGAGAAAGAGAAGAAGGAGAGCCAACTTTTTGATTTTTTTTTGATAGTCTTGATTTTAAGTTTTATAGATGAGATAGCTCCTTGGTAAACCAAGGGGGTTTTCTTGATCTAATCGGACAGGAAAGTGGGACACAAGAGACAAAAAGTGAGTCCAGTGCATCATAGAAAATGTTTGTGCCTGACGTAACATCACTGCACAAATATAAAGCGGACCAATCAAAATCCCTAATGAGGTTATTAAGCTTCGTAAACTCGACTTTACGGAAGCAGCGGACACATTGGGGTAGTCTACCCGACCGATCTAGTACAGTTCGTCCTAGGTCGAGCGACACTTCGAAAGTAGGATGGTAGGCATCTTCAGGTATAGTGAGCGGGGGGACTCGAGTTAACAACGCTAAGGTCGGATCCGTTACAAAGCACAGATCAAGAAATCGACCCAAGGAATTTTTAACATGGTTAACTTGAGACAGAGACAGGTCAATCAAGCCGTCAACAAAGTCATGGCGTGCCATGGGCACCAGACTATTAGACTCATTTGCCGAAGACCAAACAATTCCTGGTAAGTTGAAGTCACCAAGAACTATCATGTGATCTTTGTCAGATAGCGAGGAAGAAATAGCGGTTAAGGCGGACAAATGCTGCTCGTAAATTGCAATATCCGAAGAAGGTAGAATATACGAACAAGTTATGAAAACTGAGAAAGCGGGAAGAATCAGCTTTACACACAGGAATTCCAGATCCTGCTGGATCTGGACTGGGAAAAGTTCCGACGTGAAGTTTGAGTCCACAGCAATTAGAACCCCTCCTGCACGTCGAGACGAACGATCCTTTCTAAAAGTTGTGTACCGACCGATCGTACTGCTCTTTGAAGCCCACGGTCAGCTCCCTAAAGCCCTTCCGGGTATGCCTCATAAATGCTGCCATCTCTCCTTCAACCGGACGGCATGCCTCACAGCTGTAATGCAAGCCATTTCTTTTAGAGATGGCATCACCCACGAGACCGGAGAACCCGGCGCATTTAGCGTGCAGTATGCTATCGCATAGCTAGCAGGGGATACTCAGCTGCTCATGGGTGATCTGCTTCTTGCAGGTTTTCTTGGCACAGACAACTGCGTATTCCATTATGAGAAATAAAAAAAATAAAATTTCAAAACAAATATATATCAGACCAGTATGCCAGTGTGTACCAGTGTGCTGCAAGTGCCAACTTTAACCGATTTTATCACCTCAGAGAGCATGCAGTCAGAGTCGTCTCTAGCGCCCATTTCTGTAATGCCGAATATTCTTTAGCTGTCCTTTTAATTCCGATCCCACCAGCGAATATTCGTTACGGACCAACGGGTATTACCATCACAGGTACCAGGCCTGTGTTGTCAAAGCCAGTGGTGGCGATCCGACCTAAACGACAAGTTTTTGTGTCTTGGCTAGCTCCTAACTCCACATCTAATGATGTGGCTTTTTTATACAAAGAACAAATAAAAGCTTTTTATTTAAAGGTCGAGAATCTGGTCTGATGAGCTGGTGAGATGGCTCAGAGGGGACCTAGCTGAGGCCACCAGACGAGTCGCAGGTTGCGGATAGCGAACGACCTACCTCTGTACGTAGGTCAGCTGCGAATAAGCGGGCATCCCTAGTCCTGGGGTGGGTGGCAAATCGCCTCCCAAAGCTGATACATTGGTAGAGTGGCTATGCAATCCTGCGGCTGCTCTGCCAGCTGGTAAGGCTGCAGGTTGCCATCGACTAGCGCCCAAGCGATGTCTCTAAGACTCCTGCAATTCAATCTCCACCCGTGTAAAGCAGCATCCGCTGCCCTTATACTCCGCTACTAATCTGCAATCGGGGCAACAGTCCTACGTTTATAATTAAAAATAGACAAGAGGTAATTAGTGTCTCACAAACTGTCAGACATAGTCAAGAGCTGGAAAGTCCTAGGGGACCATTCCTTCTCTGACAACAGGTACATCGAGACTATATTATCTCTCGAGAGCCTGAATCCTACTGACTTTGCTAACCCCAGGAAAGCCACTGGGAAAAATATAGCACAGTAATGGAGGCACTACTTCCCTCCAAAGCTCCAATAGGCCTGAACACAGAGGACGACCTAAATCGTCTAGTGGACAGGTTCACTAAAGCATGCAACACGGTTTTCATGGCAGCATGCCCCCCAAACAAACACAAGAACAACAAACAATAAGAACCCCCATGGTGGGCAAAAAAAATAGATATTCAAAGGAAAAGCTGCAGGACCCTCGTTAACAGGGCCAAAAGCGCTAACGAGGAAGAACACTGGGCAGACTACAAGACTAGTCTGGCCTTACACAAAAGGAAATTAGACAGGCTCAAAGACAGAACTTGTGCTATTCATATATATATAATATATGTATATATGGATATATCTAGCCAAAGTTAGACCAATAATACTCTACGGAGTTACAGTGTGGTGGCCGGCCTTATCAAAAAACACGATCACCAGACAACTCGACAGAGTTCAACGAACTGCCGCCCTTTGCATCCGTGGAGCTCTTCGCAACTTGTCAAATGATGCGCTAGATGCCATTCTATGCCTACAAGGCCTTGCCCTCGCAGGAAAAGAGCGGGCAGTGTTGGCAGCAATGCGTCTGAGGGACTCCGACCAATGGGTTCCACAGGGCACATAGTTCACTCTTCAATACTAAACAACAGTTCCGTCCCCATGAAATTTACTATGTACTGTATCCCAAGCGAATACACAGTCACCCCTTTTAATGTAATCATCAATCACAGAGACGAGTGGAGAGAGGGACCCCCAGGCCCAGAATAGGCTATAAACATCTTCACAGATGGATCAAAGCTAAACAATAGGGTCGAAGGAGGAATCTACTCCGAACAGCTAAACATTAGGCGAGGACATTAGGTAAGGACATTTCTTTCCAATCCAGGTTGCAATGCGATCTCGATAGATTTCAGTCTTGGTGCTGTGCAAATTTATTAAACCTTAATGCTTCAAAATGTAAAGTAATGACTTTTCATCGCTCCAGCGCCTTTCTGGTTCCTTACACCCTTTGTGGTGGTTCTCTTGAGAGAATTACCCGGGTTGATGATCTTGGTGTTCTATTAGATCCCAAGTTAAAGTTTTCAGAACACATTTCTACCATGGCGAATAAGGCCATGGGCGTGCTTGGGTTTATAAAGAGGTGGTCAAAGGAATTTGACGAACCCTATATAACAAAGACTCTACACCTCTCTGGTTCGTCCGATCTTAGAATACGGCTCTTATGTATGGTGCCCTCAGTACAACGTACACCAAGACCGTATAGAATCAGTTCAGAAAAACTTTTTACTTTTTGCTCTTCGCGGCCTCAGCTGGGATGCAGGCGTGAGACTGCCGTCTTACTCTAATAGATTGCTCTTAATAAACCTTCCAACCTTAGCTAATCGTAGGAAAATGCTTGGTGTGATTTTTGTGCACAACTTGATCAAGGGTGACGTAGATAGCCCTGACCTGTTGAGCCGCATAAGCTTCACGATTCCTATTAGAAGCACT
Organism: Drosophila algonquin; assembly: GCA_035041765.1. Taxonomy (NCBI): domain Eukaryota; kingdom Metazoa; phylum Arthropoda; class Insecta; order Diptera; family Drosophilidae; genus Drosophila; species Drosophila algonquin. Next base: position 14,794 of record JAWNKY010001739.1, read on the forward strand.
AGGAATTATACACCGTTGCTTCTTCCGCTTTGTAAATCGAATTACTCCTTGCATGAACCATATCTTGCGTTCTTGCCTGGGATCCGCGCGTAACAGCCATCGGCTGGTGTCGCTTGGGCCACTTGATGGTTCAGTCACTGCATATCAACGTCATAATGGAAAAAAAATCCCGTTCGAATAGTCCGTTTTTGTTATTGTTATCAGCTGTTAGATGGTAGACGGTGGCAGTGTGAATCGGAGTTTCATAGACTGTGTCTATGTTCACTCTATTGGAGTGTTTGTAATTGATAACGGAGTTTTTGTGTGGCTATCTATTTTTTTCATTTTTTTCATTCATACTCCTTACTTTCTCGAATTATATTTTTCCAAAAATACTATCTTTTGACCGTGGTTAAGGTTTTTGTAATACCTGTGTGTTCTCCTTACATGGGATCATCATGTAATGTATACAGTATAGCTACTTTTTTATTTAGAATTAGGGTTGAGCTGGGTTGAGTAGCGCTACTCTCAATGATTTTAATATTTTATTGCCCATATTTTTTATATTATCTATTTAATAGTATTCAAAAAAAAGTTTGTATAGTAGTGACTTTTATTATTGGCTGTGATATGTTGTTAATTTTTTCGAAGGTTATTCTTGATAAGGGGTCTGCCACATATGTATGTAGTTGTCTTTACCCTTAAGATACTTCACTGTGAATTCGTATTTTTCGTAATCAAACCGCATTCTGGTTAATTTTAAACTCGGGTTAACCATTACTGTAAAATTTCTAGCATATATACATACATGTATGGTCTGAAGTATTTTATTGCCTAATGTATTATTAGAAATGATTTTGTTGTTGTTGTTTTATTACTTTCCGAATTTGTTAAAGTGCAATATGCGTAAGCTACGGGTAATTGGAGATTGTTATAGTTTTGAGATAAAACTTCTCTTTACTAACATCGGTGATTATGCTAAATTCTTTGCTAAAATCTGGTCATTGCAGTAGAGTTGGATTCATTATTGTCTTTTTGAGATGTAATCAGCTTTCCATTCGAATTTCACACTTTTTACATAATCTTTTAAATGTCTATAATAGTTACAAAATGCAACAAATCTTCAAACAATATCTGCGTCCGTACGAACTGGGTATTTCCTAATATCATCATATTCACAATATTTCTGGTTTGATTTTATTTAGTAATACAACTTTTGCGAAAGACAACTGATAAACCAGTTTGTACGGCGGCTGTCAACTGAATGCCCTGCGCACTCTCTCAGACGTCGGCTGTCTTCCTCTGACGACCGCTTTCGCGCTCTCGTGACTGTCTCTCTGATCTCTCGCCATCTGGATAGGGGACGCGAGCTAACAGACAGACTACTATTCTTACATTTATGTCCGAAAAAAGTGACGTTACGCATGAAAAATGTGTTGAAAATTGTGTGGACAATTTTAGATAAATTTTTAATATCAATGCCGCAACTAAGAAGGATATTTCGCTAGCGCAAATAATACTTAAGATCATATTTAAGTTCGGTAACGAATATTTGCACCAGCAATCGTACGTGCAAATCATAGATAAATTAACAGAGCTCTTCTTTTTAAACGTCAGATGCGGGACTCACAATTTCCTAAGGAACGGGTAGCCGATCTACGTGGCATAGCTCGTGAGTGTCCGTTTTCTTGCAACGCAAATGGGTGTACATACAATTATGTTGACGAAATGATACGCGATCAAATTGTTTGACCCACGCCATTCGAAGCAATACGCACAGCTGTATTGCAAAAGATTCAACCGTTTCTGGCAGACGTGCTCTCAATCGCCGAAACCTACGAAGCCACAACAAAAACAGTAGCAGTCATAAAGCAGAGCGAGAAGAGAACACTGGACATGAACGCTGCACACACACATAAGAAATATCAACAGAAACGCAGTGGTATGGAAGAAAACAGAGGGCAAGAAATCTTTTAAACTTGCTCAATTTTGCGATTCTATTTGCTATAAATGTGGTCGAAAGGGACACATAGCTATCGTTTGCATGTCAGAGCAGTGTAAAGATATTAAAGAGAGCAGTCATCATAAATACGAGAATACAAATAAACACGCAGAATCATTTAAAACAGTTCACATCGTCTCAAGTTGAAAGGAAATAAAAATATAATCGACCTGAAAATCTTCAATGAAATTATTCCTTTTCAAATGGATTCTGGCGCAACGGTATCAATTATGAATTGTAATACACTCAAGGACTGCAGTGTGACCGTATATTGCAAGAGTTTGGCCAACAACAAATTCGCGTGCTGGGTAAACTGCACTCTGTGGCAATAAATTGGAAAATGTTGTAATAATCGCGGCGTATGTAGAAAACTCAAGCAATCTGTTTGGAATTGATTTGTTCAAAACATTCAATTTCGAAATTTATCAAATTTCAAATGTGAGTGAAAAATTCTACAAAATTCTACAAAAGCAGACAAATTCCATTTGCGAAAATGGAACATTTTAAGGAGGAAGTAAAGCGTCTCACAGATGTCAGTATTTTTAAAGCAGTCAATTTCAGCAAATGTAAGAGGGAGAAGTGTTTTTACTCGAGAAAGGAAATTCAATATCTCGGGAAAAAGTAAGCATCAATGGCATCCTTCCGGATACCAAGGGTCTAGAGGCTGTCTAACAATTTCATCAGAGACTTTTCTCAGCTTCAGCGGAAAAACGTAGTCTTTAAATTCGGCCCCGATCAGCAGCAGGCTTTCACAGCATTAAAAATGCACATTCTCAATGATACTGAGCTAGCACATTCTCAATGCTACTGAGCTAGCATATTTCAACGAGCATCTACGGCTTGTTCTAGCCACCGATGCATCTTCATATGGCATTGGTGTAGTCTAGGCACACATTCAAGCAGATGATGAGGAAAGGTCAATAGCATTCGCATAAAAAACATCAGATGTCTATCAAGTTCGATACAGCCAAATAGAAAAGGAAGCACTTTCGACTATATTTTGGGTAAAGAAATTTCATCAGTACCTTAATGGCAGAAAGTTCATTCTCATTACTGATCATAAGCCATTGGTCACCGTATTCAATCCAAGCAAACATCTGCCAACAATGACTTCTAGCAGACTTCAGCGTTGGGCTATAATTTTGAAGCCAACAACTTTGAAATTAAATGTCGCGGCACTACAGCTCATGGAAATGTAGACGCACTCTCACGTCTTCCTATCAGCTCAATTGTAAAGTTTGACACAGAAGAGGAATGCTACAATGTCGTCGAGATATCAAGTCCAATAGATGCCGACATAATCAGGCAACAGCTAAACAGCGACCGAATTCTGTACAAAGTCTATCAATTTGTATCTACTGGTTGGCAAGAACAACAGCAGGATCTCGAAATATTGCAATATTTTAATCGTAGATTTGCACTGACTATTTACAACAACCTACAACGTCTCCATTCTGATGTAAACAGAATCATTTTTCCTCGAGCATTACGGAATAATATATTTAATCTCCTCTACGAGGGTCAGTGGGAAATAGTACGAGAGAAACAACTGGCACGACAACATGTGTGGTGGCCAGGTATCGACGATGGGTTCGCCACAATTGCAAAGAATTATAGCGTGTACAAGATAGGAAAGTAAATCAATTCGTGAGCTGGCCAAAAGCGACATCCACCTGGGAAAGGATACACATCGACTTCGCTGGTCCTATATTTGACTCCATTTGGTTAATTTGTGTCGATGCACATTCTCAGTTCCCGTTCGTAGTACAAATGACAACGACAACAAATGGAAACACTATAGCCGCACTCTCAGTCATATTTGCTATTGAGGGTTATCCGAAGACTTTAGTCAGCGATAATGGGCCTCAACTTACATCAGACTCTTTCAACCAATTCTGTCAGAAACATGGAATAAACCACATCACAACAGCGTCATTTCATCCGGCATCAAACGGATTTGCTGAGCGTTTCGTCCAATCATTCAAAACCCCATCAGCAAAAATTTAAAGGATGGATATCAAGTCGACACAGCCGTAACAAAGTACCTCAGTTCGTATCGTTTCACACCTTATTCAGAAGGCGAAACACCAGCAGAACTTATTCATGGTCGTCCGGTTCGTATGATCTTAAGTCAACTCTTCGAGAAGCGAACAGAGAGTAAGCAGAAACAGCCCGCAAAATATTCTCCGAACCAGACGGCTTTTGCCAAATCTTGCCAATCCTTATTGTTGGTGAAAACTATAAAGCACGCGATATTGCTATTGCTATTAACACTAGAACTTTTACAACGAGTGTGAAACGAAACGATTTCGTCGTCTGCAACAGGATTATTCAATACATATTCGCATATTTGAATTCTCACTAACCATACAGTATATATGTAGATCAAAAGCCGGCAGCGTCCTATGCAATGTTCATAGGAAAGGGCCGCGGGTCAGCGCAGTCGGCACACGCTTGGCTGCCGCCGTGGATAGTGTTGCTTTGTGTCTGTTGTCTGCTCACACAAACGCACTATGAGTGCGTGAGTGTCTGCGTGCTGACCTCTGGTATAGATGCGCCAGTTCTTTCGCTGTCCGATGCGAAGCAGCAGGTATTGGGACCCTTCGCCTCCGGATGGGATTCGATACATTCGGTTCTGATGTAGTCATGTTCGGCTCATGATGTGGCGCGAGCCGAACGACGTTTGATTGCTTGATTTTCTCATTTTATGCAGGTTCATGTCTCTTTATCTGTTTTCTATTGTATCAGATTATTTTGATGTACATATGTGTGCACATGCATTCTCCCGTACTTTGCGTGTGTGCAAAACAGAAATTGTTGTGTTCTCGTCTGTTTTTTGATTTCTGGACTCAAGTCAGCCTTTACTTTAGCATTTTTAGAGTCGACCTATGATGACGCTTGATTTACAATATCAGAATAATTGTTATTTTGTACATGCTCATTTTGTTTAATATAGAATATACTAATAAAACAAGCGGATATACAAATTAAACAATTGCTGTAGCTATTTTTGTTTTTAAAAAAATAAACGTATTTATTTGTATTTCACAAAACTTATTTGAGCAGCACAAGATAGAATAGAATTTGTTTATTCACCTCAATTGGTTTACCCGATACATTTTGAGGTTCTGATAGATCCCTAATTTTATCTGTTAATTTAAAAATATTGTTTTCAATTATTTCTTGTGTGGGTTTCATGAATTTAGAGTGGATTTCGGAATTTGTAACCGAAATAAAACACGTGTACTAATAAGAGAATTTACCCTCGCGAGCTACCATCTTATCGCGATAAGGGGGCTTAGTAAGCGTAAGGAACCCAAGAGCTGTACCGGCGGTAGCGCATGCTGCCAGTAAGGTCTCCCAAGCCGGGCAGGTCAAGAGGGGCGCCGAAGCTAAAAGCACCTCTTGGCGGAAAGATTAAAACGCAAATGTAAAAAAAAAATGGTAAAACGAAAACCAAATTAAGGTGCAGGGAGTCGGCGACCCAGTACCGGCGGTGATTGGGGGCAAAGTCGTCTAATGCCTTCTTTCGTCTTGGGCACAACGAGGAACCGCAGAAGGCCATTGCTTAAGTTGCGGATCGCGTACTCCAGGACTCTCCGGGCCTCACAGATGCGGTGACAGCTAAAGACGAGGCGGTGAGACAAACAGCTGGCGGGCTATAAGGCATCCTTCAAGTATCTCAGAAGACTTGGCCAACGACCTCCCAACTCGCTGACCACGAGGGATTGAAGTCTCATGAAGAAGCACGAGTACAACGTGTGAAGGTACGAGCGGTTGCACGAAGCCGCTCGGGCCAGCGGGAAAGAAACCTCCCAAAAGCGCATTAGTCACGGCTGCGGCGAAGGACCAACCTTCGACCTCAACGCCAACAAACCGTCGACGTCGTCGTCTGCAAAGGCGCATGGGCGGAATACAAACGGGAAGCAGAAAGAGAAGACCACACCTCAGACGCAACACCAAAGCCCTCTGGACGGAAGTCATCGATGGAATTGACAGGAAGGGAGCCAAGGTTCAAGCGTCAGAGGACGGATGATTTTACAAAAGCTTCCGAGCCAAAACGGGCGAAACCAGGAGACATTCTGGCCAGTCTAGAATCGACGCCCGATCTGCTGGTGGCCATCATCGACCGCAGTCACCCGGAGGGGAAGATCTCGGATGCTAACTGGCTGACTGCAGAATCTGAGATACTGAGCGTTATGAAGGATGCCATTGTTCGCGCAGACCACCCATTTTTTTTCGAGTTCAAGGGCATCAAAAGATACAAGGGAGCTAAGGTGGTGGCCTGTGGTAACGTGGAAACTCTGGAGTTTCTCAAGACCACAGTTCATGGTTTTGGCGAACTTTGGGCAGGAGCAGCGCTCTGCGTGGTCCCCACAGACCAGGTTCCGGCTAGAACCATCGTGAAGGTGTGGATTCCTCCCCCGATCAACGCAGAGGAAGATACGCTTGTCCTGATCAAGGCTCAGAACCGGACCCTGGAGAAAGCCAACTGGATGATCACAATGGTGATAGTCCGCGACAAGGGGAACGGCAAAGAACTCTGGATCAGTATTGGCCAGAACAGCCTTGCCAAGCTCCTCGCAGTGGATTGCCGCATATTTTTTGGTATGGGCGGCCTGGCGGTGGTAGTGCGAGAGGACGGACGGGAAAGCCTATACCTGGGCTCCGCTTATTTGCCATAGGGCTAAGAAGATCCGCCTTAGGAGGAAGTCAGGGCCTTCGTCCGTCAAGCTCGGAGGGAGAGAAACGACATCGTCTTAGGGTGTGACGCCAACGCCGAACTCCGTCTTTCGTTTTCGTTGTTTGAGTACATCCTGTTCACGAATCTTGTTGTGTGCAACCGGAGAGACCACCCCACTTTCCGCAACAGAAATCGTGCTGAGGTTATAGATATAACCATGGCCTCGAACAGCGGCTCACTCGCCATTGAGGATTGGCATGTGTCCTTTGACTGCTCCTTATTTGACAACTATAGGATACTCTACAATATAAAATGGGACAGAGAGAAGGTCAAGGCCTACCGAAATCCCAAGCGGACAGACTGGAATCGCTTCGCGAAAGCCGTGAGGAGGAGGCTACCCAACCCCCCGGATGGGGCATCCTCCACCCGGGACTACTGGAGGAAGTGGTACAGAGAGTCACCAAAGCTCTACAGAATGCGTTTCTAAAATCATGCCCGATCAGCCGACCCTCAAAGTCCAATCACAACTCGTGTTGAACGTGGGAGTTGATCCCTGCAGTTCCTCATGAAAACCCACTTCCTTGGCTGCTGTAATGTCGCGGGGGCCATGCTGCAGATGGCATGCTCACACCTACTGCCATGGTTGAAGAAAATCTTTAAAGGATGCTTTTTAACCGGGTACGTCTCCCAAGAATGGAGGGAGGAGAGAGTGGTCTTCCAAGGCTGGGAAGATAAACCATATCTCACCAAAGGACTACTGACCCATCAGCTTCTGCTCGTTTATGTTAAAAACGATGGAACGGGTGATGCATCTACGAATAAGATCTATGCTCAACGAACATACCTTAAAGGTAGATCAGTAGAGTCCGCACTGCAGGAAGTAGTTGGGCACATTGAAAAGACTCTTAAGCATTGGCGGCCTTCCTCGAAATAGAAGGCGCCTTCAATAATGTCAGGATCGAATCAATTACAGCTGCACTGGAAAAGATAGGCACACACCCGACGGTCACCAGATGGCTGGATAGCTTTCTCAGGAGTAGAACGATAAACGCCAATTTAGGTCTCTCCTTTTCAAGGAAAGCGATCACGAGGGACCTAGTTCTTAATGACTTTCTCCTGCAGCTGAGAAGCAGTGGGCCTACGCGGACGATCTAGTGATACTGATATCAGGAAAGTTCTTGTCCACAATCAGTGAACTGTTGGAATCGGCGCTAGGCGTGACTTATAGATTGGCACGCCAAAGGGCTTAGGGGTGAATCCCCAGAAGACCGAAATGGTGCTGTTCTCACAAAGATCTACCCGCAATTGGGGGAACGACACTCAAACTATCGAGCGAAGCCAAGTATCTTGGCGTCATTCTTGACTCAAAACTCTCCTGTAAACAGAATGTGGACGAAAACAAAAAAATGCAATGGCAGCCTTCTTCACCGGAACACTTTTGGACTAAGATGGGACCTACAACCACGTATCATGCACTGGTTGTACACAGAGGTGGTGCTACCCATCCTGACACACGGAGGCTTGGTCTGGTGGGAGGCGGTCAACACCAAATCTCACCTAGAAAATCTCCGTAAAGTCCAACGAGTGGCATGCCTTGGGGTCACCGGATATCTTAAATCCACCCCCCAGTCAGCTCTGGATACTATGTTAGACCTGACACCGATAGATATTCACCATAAGTGCCAGGCGGGGACAAGTGCGGCGAGACTACTGGCAGCATGGTTTTTCAAGCCATCCTATTACGGCTATGCCACTATACTCCGTAACGAGAATAGGGGAGCGGCAGGGAAGAGTGACTATTGTGTACCAGAGTTTTCGTGGAAAAGAAACTTTAGTGGATGCATCCCGGACAGGGAAGAATGGAAAAAAAACACTGTTCTTAGACAGTATGAGCTTTCCATCCTCACTGACGGCTCAAAGACAGACGAGAGGACAGAACTTTCTGTGAAAATCTAGAGACCAACATATCCCTAAGACTTCCTGACTGGTCAAGTGTTTTTCAAGCGGATACACCTTGGATTTACCTCGGAGGAACATAGCGATCTGTGTTGAGAGCCAGGCTGCTATCAAAGCCCTGATATCCTGATAAAGCACTAGTAGACAGTTAACCAAATAAGTTCACATTCGCAGTTGATGGGCCTAGCAAGAACGAGAGCCGACAGGCGTTGGAACACATCCCTCAATTGTGGGATCTCACGCCCGCTCTGGCCGCATTACGACCAAAAACGCACCAAGACCCTCCTGAGCTTCAGGAACAAGTAGGTACGTGTTTTGACGAGAGTCATTACGGGGCATTGTGTCATCGGTCGCATGGCTACGAGATATGGGCTACCTCACCATGATTTCTGCCGCAGCTGTATGGACGAGGAGGAAATTGAGAGTATATAACCTAACGTAATTTGTTGCTGTTGAACCACAACAACGAAAAATAGTTACATTTTCCATATTTGTTGTTAAATTTTGACAAAATTAGGAGCACACATTTTTGGTTTGTCGTTGTCAACTGTGTATTCCATGGATGGTGGATTGTTGCCTGTTGGAATCGACGTTTTACATTTGTCAGAAAACCCCACCGCTCCCCGTGAATATGCTGTGTGGAAAAGGCTATAATGGTAATCCGGTGTTCCCAAGCTTTATAAATGGATTCAAAATATTAAAATTTTAACAAAGGAAAGTATCTTATCATTTGATTGTACATAATCAATTAAATCAAAAATACTATATCTATGTTGCGATACATTTTTTTTTGTTATTCATATAAATGAATTATTGAATAAGAGAAGATAAGTACCTATCAAACTGGTATTGTCTCCTTACTGAATATGAAATATTTTAGCGTGTTTGATAGCATTTCAATTTTTTTCAACAAATTTCGAATTCCTTATAAACTGTTTATTATTATTTTCGATCAATTAATTTACTTTATTCTGAACCTTCATAAAACCATCTTGATCGGTGTTGCCTACTATCTATTTCCAAACGGTACCCAACTCATTAATTCCACTTGTTCGGTCAAACTTCGTCCACCCAACTAATTTAGAAGTAATTAAACACCCCTCGTAGTCAAAGCCTACGCTCACATTTGCACGCTCTCACTATTCTCGCTTAATAAAGTAGTCGTCGACTGATACTCAACAGCACCTCATCGTGGTTATTATTTATTGCAATTCAATTTTAATTCGTTTGCTTGGTTTTGACACACCCCCACAATTAAACAAATAAAGATCTACAAGAAAAACGCTTCTTGTTTAAACACCACTTTTATCTATTCTATCTATCTCCTAACTCTGAAATCAATAATTTTAACAGGCTAAAGTCCATGGGAATTTCGCATTCGTTGTCTTAAGTTGGTAAAATGATAAAGGTCATCGTCCCATTCGTAAATGTAAACATTCCTGTCGTCTCTAAGTAATAAGTAGTGACTGTGCGTATAGTCAATGACTTTGGAAGTTGTTAACAAAACAAGGGACGCTACTTCATTTTCTGAGAAAAAATAATGTCTTAATATTTAATATTGTCTTTATGTATTATTCGGTTCCTGTTATTAATTATGATTTTATTCTCTTGATTTTCTTTAACACAGGTAGATCAGGGCAGCCGCAGACTGCTGCAGTGCAGCACTGTGTTGTTCTTGTGATAATCTCCCGATCTGCCCCCTACAAACAAGCTCTTTTTTGTCACGGTATTGAAGTTTGTTTTTTATCCAAATTTTTTTCTCATAATTTACTTTACCTACTCTATAGTCTTTTCCTCTCCTATTTTTTTGTGTATCTCGAACATTTTATTTTGGGCTGCTTTAAGTAGTAATGGAATATCGATTTTATAAAAAAAGATGTCACAAGGCATTTGATTTATTGTTGAGTGTATTGTGAGGTTATATTTTTGAGCTGCACTCACTAATATTTCTCTGTAGCTTGTTGTTTAGTTCCTCTTTAATGCATTGTGCTATTTCTGTTAATGTTGAATGAGCCCTGTTCGGGCGAGGCCCGAGTGTAATTCCCTCAGTTGGTATTTTAATTCCTATTTGTACCATTATTTTCCATACTCTTACTGTCTTACTCTCTTGCTCTATCTCAGCATCATGCTCTTACTTATCATCTATAATCTATGCTTCTTAACTATCGTTTTTCTCATATTTGCTTCAAACGGCGTGGCTAAGCAGATGGCAGCTGCGTCTGCTAAAATCTGTTACCGTTTGATGTTGTTGGAGCACAGACTTTTTTGTCTCAATCTATTATTTGGCACGAGATTGGCTCCCTTGCCTCCGCAAGTTTATTTAACTATTTACAAACATACATTGTTAAAGGCTCTGGCGTTTTCGGCCACCCTCAGATAGAGAACTATGCCTTTCGAAATGGGTTTCTTTATTGTGGCTATATTAATGATCCGATCTGACCCAGATTCAACACTCTGATAGAAATGGACATCCTCTATGATTCTGCGTTTTTGTCTTGTAATATCAAAATTGTGCATGCCACAGATTTTCGTCCTTTGTGTGTGAAGAGTAAGGGGTATATTAGATTTGTGGGGATAACGGTTGTGTGTAACGCCCAGAAGGAAGCGTTTCCAACCCCATAAAGTATATATATTCTTGATCAGCATCAATAGCCGAGTCGATATAGCCATGTCTGTCTGTCCGTCCGTCCGTCTGTCCGTCTTCATTTGCGCCTATATCTCAGAGACCATTTAAGATAGAGCAACCAAGTTTTGTATCCAGTGTCCTGTGTGATCACACTACTCCAAATGTCTTGCAAAGTTTCGCCCCATCCTTTCCGCCCGCACAAAGGACGAAAGTCTGTGGCGTACACAATTTTGAAGATACGAGAAAACTAAAAACGCAGAATCATAGAGAATGACCATTTCTATCAGAGTGTTGAATCTGGATCAGATCGGATCATTATTATAGCTACAATGAAGAAAACCATTTCGAAAGTCATCATTCCCTCTCGCTCTCTCTCACACGGGATCCCATCCACTTTGCCCATTCGTATTTTGTGACGCCTAGTTCTCAGAGACTATAAAAGCTAGAGCAACCAAACTTTCTACCCAAGCTCCTGTGATATCAAACCAGCACAAGTGTATTTCAAAATTTTGCCACGCCCCTTTCCGCCCCCACAAAGTACGAAAATCTGTGGAATCCACAATTTTTAAGATACAAGAAAACCAAAAACGCAGAATCATGGAAAATTGCCATATCTACCAGATTGCCGAATATGGATCAGGTCGAATCAATATTATGGCCAGAAGAAACAAATTAAATTTCAGTGGCTACGCAACGCCTGCCAAGCGCTGACTCATTCCCTCTCTCTCTCTGTCGCAAACACTTGTACGTCTCAAATATGTAGTTATACATGTTATGTAGAAATTTAGAAGCACATGTAAAAAGCATATGCAAACAAAATTGAAAACATGTATAATATTCAAAAAATGATTTGACTTCATTTTTTTGAAATATTTTTTTTTGCCCAAAATTTAATTTGTCCCTTTGGCGAACATTGCTCATACATATATGTATGTATGTATGTGTATACTGACTGAGTACCGGGTATAAGGTAGAGCCGTTGCCTTTGCCGCGGCTCCCAACGTTCCCCCTCGTTTTTATTTAGTTTCTTTTAGTCTATTACTAATCTATGTTTAGGCGTAGCGGCTTCAGTTACTCATTTCATTAATTTATTGAATACCCATTTACAGTGGCAATCCTCTTATAAATTGGTAACTCATTTTTATTTTAATAGTTTCCTTTTTATACCCGGTACTCGAAGAGTAAGGGGTATATTAGATTTGTGGGGATAACGGTTGTGTGTAACGCCCAGAAGGAAGCGTTTCCAACCCCATAAAGCATATATATTCTTGATCAGCATCAATAGCCGAGTCGATATAGCCATGTCTGTCTGTCCGTCCGTCCGTCCGTCTGTCCGTCTGTCCGTCCGTCTTCATTTGCGCCTATATCTCAGAGACTATTTAAGCTAGAGCAACCAAGTTTTGTATCCAGTCTCCTGTGTGATCACACTACTCCAAATGAATTTCAAAATTTCGCCCCGCCCCTTTCCGCCCACACAAAGGACGAAAGTCTGTGGCGTACGCAATGTTGAAGATACGAGAAAATTAAAAACGCAGAATCATAGAGAATGACCATTTCTATCACAGTGTTGAATCTGGATCAGATCGGATCATTATTATAGCTACAATGAAGAAAACCATTTCGAAAGTCATCATTCCCTCTCGCTCTCTCTCACACGCGACCCCATCCGCTTTGCCCATTCGTATTTTGTGTCGCCTAGTTCTCAGAGACTATAAAAGCTAGAGCAACAAAACTTTCTATCCAAGCTCCTGTGATACCAAACCTGAACAAGTGTATTTCAAAATTTTGCCACGCCCCTTTCCGCCCCCACAAAAGACGAAAATCTGTGGAATCCACAATTTTTAAGATAAATGAAAACCAAAAACGCAGAATCATGAAAAATTACCATATCTACCAGATTACCGAATCTGGATCAGATCGGATCAATATTATGGCCAGAAGAAACAAATTAAATTTCAGTGGCTACGCAACGCCTGCCAAGCGCGGCCTCATGCCCCCTCCCTCTCTCGCTCTGTCCTAAACACTTGTACGTCTCAAATATGTAGTTATACATGTCATGTAGAAATGTAGGCGCAGATATACAAAGCATATGTAAACAAAAATAGAAACATGTATAAAAATTCAAAAAAATTAATTTTTTTAATTTAAATATTATTTTCGTCCCTTTTGAGAACATATAATAAATGTCATAAATCGTAGGCTCATAAATGAATGTATGTACATATATACTGACTGAGTACCGGGTATAAGGTAGAGCCGCGGCCTTTGCCGCGGCTCACAACGTTCCCTCTCGTTTATACATACATATAACAGTGTGTTACTCCTATATCTATTAAGACATTTCAATTTTTGTTTAGTTTCTTATCCGTTCTAATCAAGTAGGACAGACCTTCTTCGGGGTTGATCTAAAAAATTATCTTCGTCGATGTTATTCACCCTTATGGCTTTATTAACTGGTTGAGTTTGATTCAATGAATCTGTTGGTTTCCGTTTATTCGGTGGATTTAAGTTAAACTGATTATTTATTCCTGCGTTGGCTCAACATTGTTGGGCCTGGATATAGTTGGTGTTATACATTTGATAATAATAATTGGAATTATTACCTAGGTTATAGTAATTATTAAAGTTTCCCCTGTAGGTATTATTATTCGGTCGGGTTTGAATTCAAAAAGATTCGTCTACCTCCCTCCATTGTTTCAGGGGCCTGATTTTGCTGTCTGCTATTTATGCCATATTGTTTTTGTGGTAATTGTTGTTTTTTTTGTAAAGGTGTGTTGTAGGCCTTATGTTGTCTTTGTTGGAATCTTAAGGTATATTGGGTATTTCCTGGATTTTTAGGCAGGTTATTGAATTGGTACGCAAATTGTGCGCGTCTATTATTAACATGTAGCTCCAGTACCTTTCGTAAAACATTTGGTAAATCTTGTAGATTCAATGAAAATAGTATTTCGGAAATACCACCGTTAAGAACAGTCATGAAAATGCGTACAGCATTCTGTCTAATTATACCCGGTACTCGAAGAGTATAGGGGTAAATTAGATTTGTGGGGATAACGGTTGTGTGTAACGCCCAGAAGGAAGCGTTTCCGACCCCATAAAGTATATATATTCTTGATCAGCATCAATAGCCGAGTCGATATAGCCATGTCTGTCTGTCCGTCCGTCCGTCCGTCCGTCTGTCCGTCTGTCCGTCCGTCTTCATTTGCGCCTATATCTCAGAGACTATTTAAGCTAGAGCAACCAAGTTTTGTATCCAGTCTCCTTTGTGATCACACTACTCCAAATAAATTTCAAAATTTCACGCCGCCCCCTTCCGCCCCCACAAAAAACGAAAGTCTGTGGCGTATACAATGTTGAAGATACGAGAAAACTAAAAACGCAGAATTATAGAGGATGTCCATTTCTATCAGAGTTTTGAATCTGGATCAGATCGGATCATTATTATAGCTACAATGAAGAAAACCATTTCGAAAGTCATCGTTCCCTCTCGCTCTCTCTCACACGCCACCCTGTCTGCTTTGCTTATTCGATCTCAGAGACTATAAGAGCTAGAACAACCAAACTTTCTATCCAAACTCCTGTGATATCAAACCAGCACAAGTGTATTTCAAAATTTTGCCACGCCCCTTTCCGCCCCCACAAAGTACGAAAATCTGTGGAATCCACAATTTTTAAGATACAAGAAAACCAAAAACGCAGAATCATGGAAAATTACCATATCTACCAGATTGCCGAATATGGATCAGGTCGAATCAATATTATGGCCAGAAGAAACAAATTAAATTTCAGTGGCTATGCAACGCCTGCCAAGCGCTGACTCATGCCCCCTCCCTCTCAATCTCTGTCCTAAACACTTGTACGTCTCAAATATGTAGTTATACATGTTATGTAGAAATTTAGAAGCACATGTAAAAAGCATATGCAAACAAAATTGAAAACATGTATAATATTCCAAAAATGATTTGACTTCATTTTTTTTAAATATTTTTTTTGCCCAAAATTTAATTTGTCCCTTTGGCGAACATTGCTCATACATATATGTATGTATGTATGTGTATACTGACTGAGTACCGGGTATAAGGTAGAGCCGCGGCCTTTGCCGCGGCTCACAACGTTCCCCCTCGTTTTTTTATTCGTTTCTGTTCGGCTAAGCGCCTGCCCATGGCAGCACAATGATAGGCATAGCTTACTCTCTTCGCAAAACATTGATCTCAATGCATCGTTGCTGCTGCTGCCCTACGCCCTACGCTCTCAATTGCTACATCGCCCTTTCCCTAAATTCGTCGACCGACAAGAGCTGTGAGGGAGGCAAACGTCGTATCGCTAATTTTGGTTTCGTGGTTATTGTTGCATCTCTCGTTAAGTACATACAAGAAAACAAATCGAACATACATACCCTGCAGTACGGGCCATCGCTTACAAATGTGCTCACACTTCGATGACATAAGTGATGTCGCGCGGAACGATGAATTGCTCACGTTAACATTGCGATGTCCTAGGAGCAAAGGGGATGACATGGTCATCGAGAAGTGCAAAAATATAAGGCATACTATAAGTGATGATTTTAGCCGAAAAATAAGTCATATAATATGATGTGATGATTTTATAAGCGATGGTTTTCTTGAAAATGTAGGGCATATAATAAGTGAAGATTTCAAATGAAAAAGTAAGGCGTATATAAGTATGCAGTTATTTTCTTTTGCTTTTATTTAAAATTACAATTATATACATACATATGTCAGTTTCGGGGATCCCTGAGGCTCGTTCGGCAACTTCAATTGCATCGCCACTGAAATAATATGGATTAATTTATTATGTTTTTGTTTAGTTTTCTGACTTGTAAGGACTTACTTTCCATGTTCTTCCAGGATGAGCCCGTCCCCATTGTGTTCCGTATTTTGTTGATCTATTAATAAAAAAATTATTCTCTAAAATCCTATTAATTTGGTCGCAATCACATCTATAAAAAAGGAAAGATCGAAATTCCAAAAATATGTTCGTTTTGTACAAGAATTTTTTAAACAAAGCAATGCTCACTGTAGATCAGCGGTGTTCTGTGCATTTACTCCTACAACAAAAACAAAACACGCGCCAAAATATGTATCTGCTTGACTCAGACCTCGCATATAAGGGTTATTTTCCTGTTTTTGTTGTTGGACTGCCTAAAATTGAAATTTCGTGCCCACAGCAGATTATGCATTCACATTATATGTCTTTATTCTTCTTTTAATCCATACTATACATATTAGTCGGAGCATAAGGACACAACAATTAAAGAGCATAAAAGAAGAATAAATAAATACAATGTGAATGTAGCGATACATTGAACTCCGTTTTTTCACAATTTCACAAATTTCACATTATATACAACTGATATTTTCATTATTTACCACACGTACATCACATTTTGTATATATAAACAATGCACTTACCTGGTAATAATAAATAGTTAATATAGATATTTTTCACAAAATCACTGAATTTTCGCTTCCAACTCTTTCCGCACAATTGTAACAATGTAACGTAATAGCAAATGCATGGCGAACAAAGCAAGAATGCTCTGCCGACGCTGGCGCGAAAGAGCGAACAGAAAAAAAAACCCAAATTCTCTTGTACTTCGCACGATCGGCAGAGCCGATCTATTGTGATCGCGCGGAAAAGAAGGAAACAGAGAGAAAATAAAGGGTTCGGTTTAGCGGGCGTCAACGCCTAGATGACATTGTCGTTGGGCCAGCGGGAAAGAAACCTCCCAAAAGCGCATTAGTCACGGCTGCGGCGAAGGACCAACCTTCGACCTCAACGCCAACAAACCGTCGACGTCGTCGTCTGCAAAGGCGCATGGGCGGAATACAAACGGGAAGCAGAAAGAGAAGACCACACCTCAGACGCAACACCAAAGCCCTCTGGACGGAAGTCATCGATGGAATTGACAGGAAGGGAGCCAAGGTTCAAGCGTCAGAGGACGGATGATTTTACAAAAGCTTCCGAGCCAAAACGGGCGAAACCAGGAGACATTCTGGCCAGTCTAGAATCGACGCCCGATCTGCTGGTGGCCATCATCGACCGCAGTCACCCGGAGGGGAAGATCTCGGATGCTAACTGGCTGACTGCAGAATCTGAGATACTGAGCGTTATGAAGGATGCCATTGTTCGCGCAGACCACCCATTTTTTTTCGAGTTCAAGGGCATCAAAAGATACAAGGGAGCTAAGGTGGTGGCCTGTGGTAACGTGGAAACTCTGGAGTTTCTCAAGACCACAGTTCATGGTTTTGGCGAACTTTGGGCAGGAGCAGCGCTCTGCGTGGTCCCCACAGACCAGGTTCCGGCTAGAACCATCGTGAAGGTGTGGATTCCTCCCCCGATCAACGCAGAGGAAGATACGCTTGTCCTGATCAAGGCTCAGAACCGGACCCTGGAGAAAGCCAACTGGATGATCACAATGGTGATAGTCCGCGACAAGGGGAACGGCAAAGAACTCTGGATCAGTATTGGCCAGAACAGCCTTGCCAAGCTCCTCGCAGTGGATTGCCGCATATTTTTTGGTATGGGCAGCCTGGCGGTGGTAGTGCGAGAGGACGGACGGGAAAGCCTATACCTGGGCTCCGCTTATTTGCCATAGGGCTAAGAAGATCCGCCTTAGGAGGAAGTCAGGGCCTTCGTCCGTCAAGCTCGGAGGGAGAGAAACGACATCGTCTTAGGGTGTGACGCCAACGCCGAACTCCGTCTTTCGTTTTCGTTGTTTGAGTACATCCTGTTCACGAATCTTGTTGTGTGCAACCGGAGAGACCACCCCACTTTCCGCAACAGAAATCGTGCTGAGGTTATAGATATAACCATGGCCTCGAACAGCGGCTCACTCGCCATTGAGGATTGGCATGTGTCCTTTGACTGCTCCTTATTTGACAACTATAGGATACTCTACAATATAAAATGGAACAGAGAGAAGGTCAAGGCCTACCGAAATCCCAAGCGGACAGACTGGAATCGCTTCGCGAAAGCCGTGAGGAGGAGGCTACCCAACCCCCCGGATGGGGCATCCTCCACCCGGGACTACTGGAGGAAGTGGTACAGAGAGTCACCAAAGCTCTACAGAATACGTTTCTAAAATCATGCCCGATCAGCCGACCCTCAAAGTCCAATCACAACTCGTGGTGAACGTGGGAGTTGATCCCTGCAGTTCCTCATGAAAACCCACTTCCTTGGCTGCTGTAATGTCGCGGGGGCCATGCTGCAGATGGCATGCTCACACCTACTGCCATGGTTGAAGAAAATCTTTAAAGGATGCTTTTTAACCGGGTACGTCTCCCAAGAATGGAGGGAGGAGAGAGTGGTCTTCCAAGGCTGGGAAGATAAACCATATCTCACCAAAGGACTACTGACCCATCAGCTTCTGCTCGTTTATGTTAAAAACGATGGAACGGGTGATGCATCTACGAATAAGATCTATGCTCAACGAACATACCTTAAAGGTAGATCAGTAGAGTCCGCACTGCAGGAAGTAGTTGGGCACATTGAAAAGACTCTTAAGCATTGGCGGCCTTCCTCGAAATAGAAGGCGCCTTCAATAATGTCAGGATCGAATCAATTACAGCTGCACTGGAAAAGATAGGCACACACCCGACGGTCACCAGATGGCTGGATAGCTTTCTCAGGAGTAGAACGATAAACGCCAATTTAGGTCTCTCCTTTTCAAGGAAAGCGATCACGAGGGACCTAGTTCTTAATGACTTTCTCCTGCAGCTGAGAAGCAGTGGGCCTACGCGGACGATCTAGTGATACTGATATCAGGAAAGTTCTTGTCCACAATCAGTGAACTGTTGGAATCGGCGCTAGGCGTGACTTATAGATTGGCACGCCAAAGGGCTTAGGGGTGAATCCCCAGAAGACCGAAATGGTGCTGTTCTCACAAAGATCTACCCGCAATTGGGGGAACGACACTCAAACTATCGAGCGAAGCCAAGTATCTTGGCGTCATTCTTGACTCAAAACTCTCCTGTAAACAGAATGTGGACGAAAACAAAAAAATGCAATGGCAGCCTTCTTCACCGGAACACTTTTGGACTAAGATGGGACCTACAACCACGCATCATGCACTGGTTGTACACAGAGGTGGTGCTACCCATCCTGACACACGGAGGCTTGGTCTGGTGGGAGGCGGTCAACACCAAATCTCACCTAGAAAATCTCCGTAAAGTCCAACGAGTGGCATGCCTTGGGGTCACCGGATATCTTAAATCCACCCCCCAGTCAGCTCTGGATACTATGTTAGACCTGACACCGATAGATATTCACCATAAGTGCCAGGCGGGGACAAGTGCGGCGAGACTACTGGCAGCATGGTTTTTCAAGCCATCCTATTACTGCTATGCCACTATACTCCGTAACGAGAATAGGGGAGCGGCAGGGAAGAGTGACTATTGTGTACCAGAGTTTTCGTGGAAAAGAAACTTTAGTGGATGCATCCCGGACAGGGAAGAATGCAAAAAAAACACTGTTCTTAGACAGTATGAGCATTCCATCCTCACTGACGGCTCAAAGACAGACGAGAGGACAGAACTTTCTGTGAAAATCTAGGGACCAACATATCCCTAAGACTTCCTGACTGGTCAAGTGTTTTTCAAGCGGATACACCTTGGATTTACCTCGGAGGAACATAGCGATCTGTGTTGAGAGCCAGGCTGCTATCAAAGCCCTGATATCCTGATAAAGCACTAGTAGACAGTTAACCAAATAAGTTCACATTCGCAGTTGATGGGCCTAGCAAGAACGAGAGCCGACAGGCGTTGGAACACATCCCTCAATTGTGGGATCTCACGCCCGCTCTGGCCGCATTACGACCAAAAACGCACCAAGACCCTCCTGAGCTTCAGGAACAAGTAGGTACGTGTTTTGACGAGAGTCATTACGGGGCATTGTGTCATCGGTCGCATGGCTACGAGATATGGGCTACCTCACCATGATTTCTGCCGCAGCTGTATGGACGAGGAGGAAATTGAGAGTATATAACCTAACGTAATTTGTTGCTGTTGAACCACAACAACGAAAAATAGTTACATTTTCCATATTTGTTGTTAAATTTTGACAAAATTAGGAGCACACATTTTTGGTTTGTCGTTGTCAAGTGTGTATTCCATGGATGGTGGATTGTTGCCTGTTGGAATCGACGTTTTACATTTGTCAGAAAACCCCACCGCTCCCCGTAAATATGCTGTGTGGAAAAGGCTATAATGGTAATCCGGTGTTCCCAAGCTTTATAAATGGATTCAAAATATTAAAATTTTAACAAAGGAAAGTATCTTATCATTTGATTGTACATAATCAATTAAATCAAAAATACTATATCTATGTTGCGATACATTTTTTTTTGTTATTCATATAAATGAATTATTGAATAAGAGAAGATAAGTACCTATCAAACTGGTATTGTCTCCTTACTGAATATGAAATATTTTAGCGTGTTTGATAGCATTTCAATTTTTTTCAACAAATTTCGAATTCCTTATAAACTGTTTATTATTATTTTCGATCAATTCATTTACTTTATTCTGAACCTTCATAAAACCATCTTGATCGGTGTTGCCTACTATCTATTTCCAAACGGTACCCAACTCATTAATTCCACTTGTTCGGTCAAACTTCGTCCACCCAACTAATTTAGAAGTAATTAAACACCCCTCGTAGTCAAAGCCTACGCTCACATTTGCACGCTCTCACTATTCTCGCTTAATAAAGTAGTCGTCGACTGATACTCAACAGAACCTCATCGTGGTTATTATTTATTGCAATTCAATTTTAATTCGTTTGCTTCGTTTTGACACACCCCCACAATTAAACAAATAAAGATCTACAAGAAAAACGCTTCTTGTTTAAACACCACTTTTATCTATTCTATCTATCTCCTAACTCTGAAATCAATAATTTTAACAGGCTAAAGTCCATGGGAATTTCGCATTCGTTGTCTTAAGTTGGTAAAATGATAAAGGTCATCGTCCCATTCGTAAATGTAAACATTCCTGTCGTCTCTAAGTAATAAGTAGTGACTGTGCGTATAGTCAATGACTTTGGAAGTTGTTAACAAAACAAGGGACGCTACTTCATTTTCTGAGAAAAAATAATGTCTTAATATTTAATATTGTCTTTATGTATTATTCGGTTCCTGTTATTAATTATGATTTTATTCTCTTGATTTTCTTTAACACAGGTAGATCAGGGCAGCCGCAGACTTCTGCAGTGCAGCACTGTGTTGTTCTTGTGATAATCTCCCGATCTGCCCCCTACAAACAAGCTCTTTTTTGTCACGGTATTGAAGTTTGTTTTTTATCCAAATTTTTTCTCATAATTTACTTTACCTACTCTATAGTCTTTTCCTCTCCTATTTTTTTGTGTATCTCGAACATTTTATTTTGGGCTGCTTTAAGTAGTAATGGAATATCGATTTTATAAAAAAAGATGTCACAAGGCATTTGATTTATTGTTGAGTGTATTGTGAGGTTATATTTTTGAGCTGCACTCACTAATATTTCTCTGTAGCTTGTTGTTTAGTTCCTCTTTAATGCATTGTGCTATTTCTGTTAATGTTGAATGAGCCCTGTTCGGGCGAGGCCCGAGTGTAATTCCCTCAGTTGGTATTTTAATTCCTATTTGTACCATTATTTTCCATACTCTTACTGTCTTACTCTCTTGCTCTATCTCAGCATCATGCTCTTACTTATCATCTATAATCTATGCTTCTTAACTATCGTTTTTCTCATATTTGCTTCAAACGGCGTGGCTAAGCAGATGGCAGCTGCGTCTGCTAAAATCTGTTACCGTTTGATGTTGTTGGAGCACAGACTTTTTTGTCTCAATCTATTATTTGGCACGAGATTGGCTCCCTTGCCTCCGCAAGTTTATTTAACTATTTACAAACATACATTGTTAAAGGCTCTGGCGTTTTCGGCCACCCTCAGATAGAGAACTATGCCTTTCGAAATGGGTTTCTTTATTGTGGCTATATTAATGATCCGATCTGACCCAGATTCAACACTCTGATAGAAATGGACATCCTCTATGATTCTGCGTTTTTGTCTTGTAATATCAAAATTGTGCATGCCACAGATTTTCGTCCTTTGTGTGAGCGGAAGGGGGCGGGGCGAAATTTAGAAATACACTTGTAGTAGTGTGATAACAAATGAGACCGAACACAAAATTTGGTTGCTCTAGCTTTTATAGTCTCTGAGATCTAGGCGCAAATGAAGACAGACGGACGGACGGACGGACGGACGGACAGACATGGCTATATTGACTCGGCTATTGATGCTGACAAGAATATATATACTTTGTGGGGTCGGAAACGCTTCCTTCTGGTCGTTACACACATCCCTTATCACGACAAATCTAATATACCCCTATACTCTTCGAGTACTGGGTATAAAAATATGAACATACATAGTTGCATTCAGTAAAATCGTTATTATTATAATTTTTTCTGCATAGTGCTGATCAATAGTTTTTGAAAATATTATTATATAATTAGTATAACCATGGCAGTTTTTCCCTACTTGCTCTCATAGTATGTCGTTGCCCTTTCAACAATTCTGGGAGCGTTTGTCAAACTTATTGGCATTCTTAAAAATTTGTATTTACCTATATTAACAGAAAAAGATGTTTTTTCTATATCAGATGTTTATTCTATATCAGATTCTCTCATCAAAATCTGATGGAATCCAGATATATTTTGCTTCACGCAAATTGGACAAATTTACTGACGGACTCTGCATGAGATATCTGTGAGGTATGTTATTATACCCGGTACTCGAAGAGTAAGGGGTATATTAGATTTGTGGGGATAACGGTTGTGTGTAACGCCCAGAAGGAAGCGTTTCCAACCCCATAAAGTATATATATTCTTGATCAGCATCAATAGCCGAGTCGATATAGCCATGTCTGTCTGTCCGTCCGTCCGTCTGTCCGTCTTCATTTGCGCCTATATCTCAGAGACCATTTAAGATAGAGCAACCAAGTTTTGTATCCAGTGTCCTGTGTGATCACACTACTCCAAATGTGTTGCAAAATTTCGCCCCGCCCCTTTCCGCCCGCACAAAGGACGAAAGTCTGTGGCGTACACAATTTTGAACATACGAGAAAACTAAGCGCAGAATCATAGAGAATGACCATTTCTATCAGAGTGTTGAATCTGGATCAGATCGGATCATTATTATAGCTACAATGAAGAAAACCATTTCGAAAGTCATCGTTCCCTCTCGCTCTCTCTCACACGCCACCCTGTCTGCTTTGCTTATTCGATCTCAGAGACTATAAGAGCTAGAACAACCAAACTTTCTATCCAAACTCCTGTGATATCAAACCAGCACAAGTGTATTTCAAAATTTTGCCACGCCCCTTTCCGCCCCCACAAAGTACGAAAATCTGTGGAATCCACAATTTTTAAGATACAAGAAAACCAAAAACGCAGAATCATGGAAAATTACCATATCTACCAGATTGCCGAATATGGATAAGGTCGAATCAATATTATGGCCAGAAGAAACAAATTAAATTTCAGTGGCTATGCAACGCCTGCCAAGCGCTGACTCATGCCCCCTCCCTCTCAATCTCTGTCCTAAACACTTGTACGTCTCAAATATGTAGTTATACATGTTATGTAGAAATTTAGAAGCACATGTAAAAAGCATATGCAAACAAAATTGAAAACATGTATAATATTCCAAAAATGATTTGACTTCATTTTTTTTAAATATTTTTTTTTGCCCAAAATTTAATTTGTCCCTTTGGCGAACATTGCTCATACATATATGTATGTATGTATGTGTATACTGACTGAGTACCGGGTATAAGGTAGAGCCGCGGCCTTTGCCGCGGCTCACAACGTTCCCCCTCGTTTTTTTATTCGTTTCTGTTCGGCTAAGCGCCTGCCCATGGCAGCACAATGATAGGCATAGCTTACTCTCTTCGCAAAACATTGATCTCAATGCATCGTTGCTGCTGCTGCCCTACGCCCTACGCTCTCAATTGCTACATCGCCCTTTCCCTAAATTCGTCGACCGACAAGAGCTGTGAGGGAGGCAAACGTCGTATCGCTAATTTTGGTTTCGTGGTTATTGTTGCATCTCTCGTTAAGTACATACAAGAAAACAAATCGAACATACATACCCTGCAGTACGGGCCATCGCTTACAAATGTGCTCACACTTCGATGACATAAGTGATGTCGCGCGGAACGATGAATTGCTCACGTTAACATTGCGATGTCCTAGGAGCAAAGGGGATGACATGGTCATCGAGAAGTGCAAAAATATAAGGCATACTATAAGTGATGATTTTCTCAAAAAATAAGGCATACTATAAGTGATGATTTTAGCCGAAAAATAAGTCATATAATATGATGTGATGATTTTATAAGCGATGGTTTTCTTGAAAATGTAGGGCATATAATAAGTGAAGATTTCAAATGAAAAAGTAAGGCGTATATAAGTATGCAGTTATTTTCTTTTGCTTTTATTTAAAATTACAATTATATACATACATATGTCAGTTTCGGGGATCCCTGAGGCTCGTTCGGCAACTTCAATTGCATCGCCACTGAAATAATACGGATTAATTTATTATGTTTTTGTTTAGTTTTCTGACTTGTAAGGACTTACTTTCCATGTTCTTCCAGGATGAGCCCGTCCCCATTGTGTTCCATATTTTGTTGATCTATTAATAAAAAAATTATTCTCTAAAATCCTATTAATTTGGTCGCAATCACATCTATAAAAAAGGAAAGATCGAAATTCCAAAAATATGTTCGTTTTGTACAAGAATTTTTTAAACAAAGCAATGCTCACTGTAGATCAGCGGTGTTCTGTGCATTTACTCCTACAACAAAAACAAAACACGCGCCAAAATATGTATCTGCTTGACTCAGACCTCGCATATAAGGGTTATTTTCCTGTTTTTGTTGTTGGACTGCCTAAAATTGAAATTTCGTGCCCACAGCAGATTATGCATTCACATTATATGTCTTTATTCTTCTTTTAATCCATACTATACATATTAGTCGGAGCATAAGGACACAACAATTAAAGAGCATAAAAGAAGAATAAATAAATACAATGTGAATGTAGCGATACATTGAACTCCGTTTTTTCACAATTTCACAAATTTCACATTATATACAACTGATATTTTCATTATTTACCACACGTACATCACATTTTGTATATATAAACAATGCACTTACCTGGTAATAATAAATAGTTAATATAGATATTTTTCACAAAATCACTGAATTTTCGCTTCCAACTCTTTCCGCACAATTGTAACAATGTAACGTAATAGCAAATGCATGGCGAACAAAGCAAGAATGCTCTGCCGACGCTGGCGCGAAAGAGCGAACAGAAAAAAAAACCCAAATTCTCTTGTACTTCGCACGATCGGCAGAGCCGATCTATTGTGATCGCGCGGAAAAGAAGGAAACAGAGAGAAAATAAAGGGTTCGGTTTAGCGGGCGTCAACGCCTAGATGACATTGTCGTTGGGCCAGCGGGAAAGAAACCTCCCAAAAGCGCATTAGTCACGGCTGCGGCGAAGGACCAACCTTCGACCTCAACGCCAACAAACCGTCGACGTCGTCGTCTGCAAAGGCGCATGGGCGGAATACAAACGGGAAGCAGAAAGAGAAGACCACACCTCAGACGCAACACCAAAGCCCTCTGGACGGAAGTCATCGATGGAATTGACAGGAAGGGAGCCAAGGTTCAAGCGTCAGAGGACGGATGATTTTACAAAAGCTTCCGAGCCAAAACGGGCGAAACCAGGAGACATTCTGGCCAGTCTAGAATCGACGCCCGATCTGCTGGTGGCCATCATCGACCGCAGTCACCCGGAGGGGAAGATCTCGGATGCTAACTGGCTGACTGCAGAATCTGAGATACTGAGCGTTATGAAGGATGCCATTGTTCGCGCAGACCACCCATTTTTTTTCGAGTTCAAGGGCATCAAAAGATACAAGGGAGCTAAGGTGGTGGCCTGTGGTAACGTGGAAACTCTGGAGTTTCTCAAGACCACAGTTCATGGTTTTGGCGAACTTTGGGCAGGAGCAGCGCTCTGCGTGGTCCCCACAGACCAGGTTCCGGCTAGAACTATCGTGAAGGTGTGGATTCCTCCCCCGATCAACGCAGAGGAAGATACGCTTGTCCTGATCAAGGCTCAGAACCGGACCCTGGAGAAAGCCAACTGGATGATCACAATGGTGATAGTCCGCGACAAGGGGAACGGCAAAGAACTCTGGATCAGTATTGGCCAGAACAGCCTTGCCAAGCTCCTCGCAGTGGATTGCCGCATATTTTTTGGTATGGGCAGCCTGGCGGTGGTAGTGCGAGAGGACGGACGGGAAAGCCTATACCTGGGCTCCGCTTATTTGCCATAGGGCTAAGAAGATCCGCCTTAGGAGGAAGTCAGGGCCTTCGTCCGTCAAGCTCGGAGGGAGAGAAACGACATCGTCTTAGGGTGTGACGCCAACGCCGAACTCCGTCTTTCGTTTTCGTTGTTTGAGTACATCCTGTTCACGAATCTTGTTGTGTGCAACCGGAGAGACCACCCCACTTTCCGCAACAGAAATCGTGCTGAGGTTATAGATATAACCATGGCCTCGAACAGCGGCTCACTCGCCATTGAGGATTGGCATGTGTCCTTTGACTGCTCCTTATTTGACAACTATAGGATACTCTACAATATAAAATGGGACAGAGAGAAGGTCAAGGCCTACCGAAATCCCAAGCGGACAGACTGGAATCGCTTCGCGAAAGCCGTGAGGAGGAGGCTACCCAACCCCCCGGATGGGGCATCCTCCACCCGGGACTACTGGAGGAAGTGGTACAGAGAGTCACCAAAGCTCTACAGAATACGTTTCTAAAATCATGCCCGATCAGCCGACCCTCAAAGTCCAATCACAACTCGTGGTGAACGTGGGAGTTGATCCCTGCAGTTCCTCATGAAAACCCACTTCCTTGGCTGCTGTAATGTCGCGGGGGCCATGCTGCAGATGGCATGCTCACACCTACTGCCATGGTTGAAGAAAATCTTTAAAGGATGCTTTTTAACCGGGTACGTCTCCCAAGAATGGAGGGAGGAGAGAGTGGTCTTCCAAGGCTGGGAAGATAAACCATATCTCACCAAAGGACTACTGACCCATCAGCTTCTGCTCGTTTATGTTAAAAACGATGGAACGGGTGATGCATCTACGAATAAGATCTATGCTCAACGAAGCTACCTTAAAGGTAGATCAGTAGAGTCCGCACTGCAGGAAGTAGTTGGGCACATTGAAAAGACTCTTAAGCATTGGCGGCCTTCCTCGAAATAGAAGGCGCCTTCAATAATGTCAGGATCGAATCAATTACAGCTGCACTGGAAAAGATAGGCACACACCCGACGGTCACCAGATGGCTGGATAGCTTTCTCAGGAGTAGAACGATAAACGCCAATTTAGGTCTCTCCTTTTCAAGGAAAGCGATCACGAGGGACCTAGTTCTTAATGACTTTCTCCTGCAGCTGAGAAGCAGTGGGCCTACGCGGACGATCTAGTGATACTGATATCAGGAAAGTTCTTGTCCACAATCAGTGAACTGTTGGAATCGGCGCTAGGCGTGACTTATAGATTGGCACACCAAAGGGCTTAGGGGTGAATCCCCAGAAGACCGAAATGGTGCTGTTCTCACAAAGATCTACCCGCAATTGGGGGAACGACACTCAAACTATCGAGCGAAGCCAAGTATCTTGGCGTCATTCTTGACTCAAAACTCTCCTGTAAACAGAATGTGGACGAAAACAAAAAAATGCAATGGCAGCCTTCTTCACCGGAACACTTTTGGACTAAGATGGGACCTACAACCACGCATCATGCACTGGTTGTACACAGAGGTGGTGCTACCCATCCTGACACACGGAGGCTTGGTCTGGTGGGAGGCGGTCAACACCAAATCTCACCTAGAAAATCTCCGTAAAGTCCAACGAGTGGCATGCCTTGGGGTCACCGGATATCTTAAATCCACCCCCCAGTCAGCTCTGGATACTATGTTAGACCTGACACCGATAGATATTCACCATAAGTGCCAGGCGGGGACAAGTGCGGCGAGACTACTGGCAGCATGGTTTTTCAAGCCATCCTATTACTGCTATGCCACTATACTCCGTAACGAGAATAGGGGAGCGGCAGGGAAGAGTGACTATTGTGTACCAGAGTTTTCGTGGAAAAGAAACTTTAGTGGATGCATCCCGGACAGGGAAGAATGCAAAAAAAACACTGTTCTTAGACAGTATGAGCATTCCATCCTCACTGACGGCTCAAAGACAGACGAGAGGACAGAACTTTCTGTGAAAATCTAGGGACCAACATATCCCTAAGACTTCCTGACTGGTCAAGTGTTTTTCAAGCGGATACACCTTGGATTTACCTCGGAGGAACATAGCGATCTGTGTTGAGAGCCAGGCTGCTATCAAAGCCCTGATATCCTGATAAAGCACTAGTAGACAGTTAACCAAATAAGTTCACATTCGCAGTTGATGGCGTCATTCTTGACTCAAAACTCTCCTGTAAACAGAATGTGGACGAAAACAAAAAAATGCAATGGCAGCCTTCTTCACCGGAACACTTTTGGACTAAGATGGGACCTACAACCACGCATCATGCACTGGTTGTACACAGAGGTGGTGCTACCCATCCTGACACACGGAGGCTTGGTCTGGTGGGAGGCGGTCAACACCAAATCTCACCTAGAAAATCTCCGTAAAGTCCAACGAGTGGCATGCCTTGGGGTCACCGGATATCTTAAATCCACCCCCCAGTCAGCTCTGGATACTATGTTAGACCTGACACCGATAGATATTCACCATAAGTGCCAGGCGGGGACAAGTGCGGCGAGACTACTGGCAGCATGGTTTTTCAAGCCATCCTATTACTGCTATGCCACTATACTCCGTAACGAGAATAGGGGAGCGGCAGGGAAGAGTGACTATTGTGTACCAGAGTTTTCGTGGAAAAGAAACTTTAGTGGATGCATCCCGGACAGGGAAGAATGCAAAAAAAACACTGTTCTTAGACAGTATGAGCATTCCATCCTCACTGACGGCTCAAAGACAGACGAGAGGACAGAACTTTCTGTGAAAATCTAGGGACCAACATATCCCTAAGACTTCCTGACTGGTCAAGTGTTTTTCAAGCGGATACACCTTGGATTTACCTCGGAGGAACATAGCGATCTGTGTTGAGAGCCAGGCTGCTATCAAAGCCCTGATATCCTGATAAAGCACTAGTAGACAGTTAACCAAATAAGTTCACATTCGCAGTTGATGGGCCTAGCAAGAACGAGAGCCGACAGGCGTTGGAACACATCCCTCAATTGTGGGATCTCACGCCCGCTCTGGCCGCATTACGACCAAAAACGCACCAAGACCCTCCTGAGCTTCAGGAACAAGTAGGTACGTGTTTTGACGAGAGTCATTACGGGGCATTGTGTCATCGGTCGCATGGCTACGAGATATGGGCTACCTCACCATGATTTCTGCCGCAGCTGTATGGACGAGGAGGAAATTGAGAGTATATAACCTAACGTAATTTGTTGCTGTTGAACCACAACAACGAAAAATAGTTACATTTTCCATATTTGTTGTTAAATTTTGACAAAATTAGGAGCACACATTTTTGGTTTGTCGTTGTCAAGTGTGTATTCCATGGATGGTGGATTGTTGCCTGTTGGAATCGACGTTTTACATTTGTCAGAAAACCCCACCGCTCCCCGTAAATATGCTGTGTGGAAAAGGCTATAATGGTAATCCGGTGTTCCCAAGCTTTATAAATGGATTCAAAATATTAAAATTTTAACAAAGGAAAGTATCTTATCATTTGATTGTACATAATCAATTAAATCAAAAATACTATATCTATGTTGCGATACATTTTTTTTTGTTATTCATATAAATGAATTATTGAATAAGAGAAGATAAGTACCTATCAAACTGGTATTGTCTCCTTACTGAATATGAAATATTTTAGCGTGTTTGATAGCATTTCAATTTTTTTCAACAAATTTCGAATTCCTTATAAACTGTTTATTATTATTTTCGATCAATTCATTTACTTTATTCTGAACCTTCATAAAACCATCTTGATCGGTGTTGCCTACTATCTATTTCCAAACGGTACCCAACTCATTAATTCCACTTGTTCGGTCAAACTTCGTCCACCCAACTAATTTAGAAGTAATTAAACACCCCTCGTAGTCAAAGCCTACGCTCACATTTGCACGCTCTCACTATTCTCGCTTAATAAAGTAGTCGTCGACTGATACTCAACAGAACCTCATCGTGGTTATTATTTATTGCAATTCAATTTTAATTCGTTTGCTTCGTTTTGACACACCCCCACAATTAAACAAATAAAGATCTACAAGAAAAACGCTTCTTGTTTAAACACCACTTTTATCTATTCTATCTATCTCCTAACTCTGAAATCAATAATTTTAACAGGCTAAAGTCCATGGGAATTTCGCATTCGTTGTCTTAAGTTGGTAAAATGATAAAGGTCATCGTCCCATTCGTAAATGTAAACATTCCTGTCGTCTCTAAGTAATAAGTAGTGACTGTGCGTATAGTCAATGACTTTGGAAGTTGTTAACAAAACAAGGGACGCTACTTCATTTTCTGAGAAAAAATAATGTCTTAATATTTAATATTGTCTTTATGTATTATTCGGTTCCTGTTATTAATTATGATTTTATTCTCTTGATTTTCTTTAACACAGGTAGATCAGGGCAGCCGCAGACTGCTGCAGTGCAGCACTGTGTTGTTCTTGTGATAATCTCCCGATCTGCCCCCTACAAACAAGCTCTTTTTTGTCACGGTATTGAAGTTTGTTTTTTATCCAAATTTTTTCTCATAATTTACTTTACCTACTCTATAGTCTTTTCCTCTCCTATTTTTTTGTGTATCTCGAACATTTTATTTTGGGCTGCTTTAAGTAGTAATGGAATATCGATTTTATAAAAAAAGATGTCACAAGGCATTTGATTTATTGTTGAGTGTATTGTGAGGTTATATTTTTGAGCTGCACTCACTAATATTTCTCTGTAGCTTGTTGTTTAGTTCCTCTTTAATGCATTGTGCTATTTCTGTTAATGTTGAATGAGCCCTGTTCGGGCGAGGCCCGAGTGTAATTCCCTCAGTTGGTATTTTAATTCCTATTTGTACCATTATTTTCCATACTCTTACTGTCTTACTCTCTTGCTCTATCTCAGCATCATGCTCTTACTTATCATCTATAATCTATGCTTCTTAACTATCGTTTTTCTCATATTTGCTTCAAACGGCGTGGCTAAGCAGATGGCAGCTGCGTCTGCTAAAATCTGTTACCGTTTGATGTTGTTGGAGCACAGACTTTTTTGTCTCAATCTATTATTTGGCACGAGATTGGCTCCCTTGCCTCCGCAAGTTTATTTAACTATTTACAAACATACATTGTTAAAGGCTCTGGCGTTTTCGGCCACCCTCAGATAGAGAACTATGCCTTTCGAAATGGGTTTCTTTATTGTGGCTATATTAATGATCCGATCTGACCCAGATTCAACACTCTGATAGAAATGGACATCCTCTATGATTCTGCGTTTTTGTCTTGTAATATCAAAATTGTGCATGCCACAGATTTTCGTCCTTTGTGTGAGCGGAAGGGGGCGGGGCGAAATTTAGAAATACACTTGTAGTAGTGTGATAACAAATGAGACCGAACACAAAATTTGGTTGCTCTAGCTTTTATAGTCTCTGAGATCTAGGCGCAAATGAAGACAGACGGACGGACGGACGGACGGACGGACAGACATGGCTATATTGACTCGGCTATTGATGCTGACAAGAATATATATACTTTGTGGGGTCGGAAACGCTTCCTTCTGGTCGTTACACACATCCCTTATCACGACAAATCTAATATACCCCTATACTCTTCGAGTACTGGGTATAAATTTATTTATGGGGACCAATGTTATGTATACTATACGGCTCACAACGTTCCCCCTCGTTTTTTTATTCGTTTCTGTTCGGCTAAGCGCCTGCCCATGGCAGCACAATGATAGGCATAGCTTACTCTCTTCGCAAAACATTGATCTCAATGCATCGTTGCTGCTGCTGCCCTACGCCCTACGCTCTCAATTGCTACATCGCCCTTTCCCTAAATTCGTCGACCGACAAGAGCTGTGAGGGAGGCAAACGTCGTATCGCTAATTTTGGTTTCGTGGTTATTGTTGCATCTCTCGTTAAGTACATACAAGAAAACAAATCGAACATACATACCCTGCAGTACGGGCCATCGCTTACAAATGTGCTCACACTTCGATGACATAAGTGATGTCGCGCGGAACGATGAATTGCTCACGTTAACATTGCGATGTCCTAGGAGCAAAGGGGATGACATGGTCATCGAGAAGTGCAAAAATATAAGGCATACTATAAGTGATGATTTTCTCAAAAAAATAAGGCATACTATAAGTGATGATTTTAGCCGAAAAATAAGTCATATAATATGATGTGATGATTTTATAAGCGATGGTTTTCTTGAAAATGTAGGGCATATAATAAGTGAAGATTTCAAATGAAAAAGTAAGGCGTATATAAGTATGCAGTTATTTTCTTTTGCTTTTATTTAAAATTACAATTATATACATACATATGTCAGTTTCGGGGATCCCTGAGGCTCGTTCGGCAACTTCAATTGCATCGCCACTGAAATAATATGGATTAATTTATTATGTTTTTGTTTAGTTTTCTGACTTGTAAGGACTTACTTTCCATGTTCTTCCAGGATGAGCCCGTCCCCATTGTGTTCCATATTTTGTTGATCTATTAATAAAAAAATTATTCTCTAAAATCCTATTAATTTGGTCGCAATCACATCTATAAAAAAGGAAAGATCGAAATTCCAAAAATATGTTCGTTTTGTACAAGAATTTTTTAAACAAAGCAATGCTCACTGTAGATCAGCGGTGTTCTGTGCATTTACTCCTACAACAAAAACAAAACACGCGCCAAAATATGTATCTGCTTGACTCAGACCTCGCATATAAGGGTTATTTTCCTGTTTTTGTTGTTGGACTGCCTAAAATTGAAATTTCGTGCCCACAGCAGATTATGCATTCACATTATATGTCTTTATTCTTCTTTTAATCCATACTATACATATTAGTCGGAGCATAAGGACACAACAATTAAAGAGCATAAAAGAAGAATAAATAAATACAATGTGAATGTAGCGATACATTGAACTCCGTTTTTTCACAATTTCACAAATTTCACATTATATACAACTGATATTTTCATTATTTACCACACGTACATCACATTTTGTATATATAAACAATGCACTTACCTGGTAATAATAAATAGTTAATATAGATATTTTTCACAAAATCACTGAATTTTCGCTTCCAACTCTTTCCGCACAATTGTAACAATGTAACGTAATAGCAAATGCATGGCGAACAAAGCAAGAATGCTCTGCCGACGCTGGCGCGAAAGAGCGAACAGAAAAAAAAACCCAAATTCTCTTGTACTTCGCACGATCGGCAGAGCCGATCTATTGTGATCGCGCGGAAAAGAAGGAAACAGAGAGAAAATAAAGGGTTCGGTTTAGCGGGCGTCAACGCCTAGATGACATTATCGTTGACATTCGTCATCGCTCACGGCTGGTACTGCAGGGTATATATACAAAATACATATGTATATACATTGAAACCAAACCCATTTGTGTTTACATGATTAAATTTCGTAAAAATACGCTGCTGAAGAAGCTCAGTAGCTCAACAGTTTCCTTTGTCACCTCCCTGTATTTACCATAAGGCATAATTGTTTTATTAACTAACAATGTCATTTTCTTGTTTCATTCATTACCGACATTCAACTACCGACGATTATAGAAAGCTTCCCTTGAGAACATATAGTTCTTGTTCTATAATGTGTACTGGTCGTTTGTCACTATACACAAAGTCAATTTGCGTTAGAATGGCATCAAAATTTAAAACGGCCAGTTAGTAAGTGGCTAGTAAGTGAATCATACGCTGTTCCTGTAATTTTGTTTCTTATTGGGATGCAATAAAGTTGTTCGTGGCAGATCCTCACCGAATAGTGGCTGGCCAAATAGCAGCTATTTATTGGCCTTCAGCCGCATATTTCCATTGCTACATATTCATACATATATACATATTCTGTTAATTCTTGCACTTGCTTGCCCTGCTTAACGCTCTCTCAAAGCTCGCTCTTCTCTTCGTTATCTATTCTCGGCGCTATCTATGCTCGGCGTTATTTATGTTTGCCGAGCGAAGCGAAGCTGCGCTCAGCGATCGCAGCAGCACTGCTGGTAATGAGAAGGGCAAGCAAGCGCCACTAGCCATTTAGACAATCAATAAAGCAGTACTCGCAATTTTATTTCTGCGCCGCGTGTTTATTTAATCAAAATAATTATTCGGCCGATCGGGGATAAAAATCATTTTCCCCACAAAAGTTTTGCTTGCTTTCTCTTTTATATAAACGCATTGCTGTTTCTTCAGCCTCTCTCCAACCTACACTAAAGTTTGGTAAAGATTCTATTACCTTTAAGGTGGTTTCACCTTTAATTATTACCGATACTCGAAAAGTATAGGAATATATTAGATTTGTGGTGATAGTGGATGTGTGTAACATCCAGAAGGAAGCGTTTTTATATAAGCACCAATAGCCGAGTGATCTAGATCTAGATCTCAGTGACGATAAGAGCTAGAGCAAACAAACTTTCTCTCCAAGCTCCTGTGATATAACTGTTCTGGAATAATGCAATCGATTTGATTTTGGAAGTGGACTGTATATTTTTGTTCTAGTTCGGTTCACTGTCTTTTTGCTAAAACTGCTAGCGCAAAGTCAACGAACGAACATGTATAACGAGTTCTCTCCTCTTTTCTTCCCTTTTTTGCACTCGCTTCTTTGCTTAACGATGGACTTAATTATAACTGATTAATATCCTCTGGTTCCTCAATATCGCGGCCCGCCCTGAAACATAGTTTCTGAACCGGGCAATACCGTAGTTTTCCAGAAACCATGGTACATGGACTGGATGCTCTGCCAGTATCCCAATCGGCCCTCAGGAATTTGACCCAAGTTAGCGTTCGGTACGGTGTTGAATGGTCGTCACAATAAAAAAGTGAGCCGGTGATAAATAGTGGACCTCAGTATCCGGTGTATAGCATAGAGGGCGTGAATTGACCACAGCGCTGACTTGAGCAAGTAGTGTACGCATCTGCTGAAATATAAGCAAAGCGGTACCGATGACTCGCCGAAGGTGCAGTTTTACAGACGATTTCCATTTTCCACCCCAGTGGGGTGCAAGTGGTGGAATGAACCGCCACCCATTGGATGCCATCATCCGCCAGGGTATGAGTGACCAAGTTGATGTGCGGCTGTGAAGCCAGTAGGGCTTACATTTCATCGAGCGAGCGTTTTGCCCCGATACAATTTGTGCCGTTTTCACTGTAGATTTTGACCACGTGTGACGTTCTTCGGCCGGGGTATGCTCGCCGTGCCGGGGTTCACAGAAATTTGGTTGGTTTCTGGGTGTGGTAGCTATAATGCGTGTCTCGGGTTCAAGAAGAAGGCGTAGGTTTAAGCAGTATATAAAAGATTCTCTTCATTGGTCTTAAATTTACAAAGGAATGTTTGAAGGGGTGATGCTGGGTCTTTGGTAGGGGTCTTCCTTCGGGGTCATCCTTCTAGCTTGGCTACTCGGCCGCACGTGGCTGTTTGCTGCGTGCAGGTCTTGGTTGACGAGAAAGGCCGAGAGGTACCCTCGAGGTGTGCTCGGAGTGGGCGATGGTAAATACACTCTGATGCGAAGACTTGTGGCAGAGGTGAGCACTCTCTGAGGAGACGGATAGCGACAGAGGTAAATTCTTTGGAGAGAAGAACTGTGGCAGAGGTAAACATTCTCTGAGGAGACGATTGGTGACAGAGGTGAATACTCTCTGGGCAGAAGAATGGTTGCAGAGGTAAATACTCTCTGTGGAGGAGGATCAGGACGGCGAAATGTATTGAAACGGGCAAGTGGAAAAGCAGAGCTTTTACCTTTGGTACGGGCACCGTTGTGAAATATATTGAGAAGTTAATCTCATGCTGATCCGAGTTGAGCTGGCGATTCTCCTTTTATTCCTGAAAACCAGCTGTTGGCCCGTGGAGTTAGGGCTAGCGCCTGCCTTGGATGGTAACGCGTTCTGGGTTCCAGCTGATAGTGTGGCCGTTGGCGATCGTGCTCCGGTCATACTGGCATGATCGTTGGCTAGTGTGACCGTTTACTGTCTGGTGTTGGTCCCACTGGTGGTTTTGGCGCGTATTTTGGAATCGAATACCTTAAGTTAGAATGTCGGTCAGCAATGTTGTGGCGCCGGCGCTGTTGGATATGGCGCTGGGCGTCACACACGTGCCACGTAGAGATATGAAGCGCCGCAGCTCAGGCAGAAAAGTTTCCGTGGTGAGATACGTGGAAAGTTCCAAGTGTATTGCCGACGTAAACAGGCAAACGAATAGGCATACATATGTAGCCCTTGCTGATGCGTGGTTTTCGCCCCCTTGACATCCTTGAGAAGGACTGGTCCAGCATAGTCGCAGCCGGTGTTAACAAATGGCAGGGCTTGTGTGATACGAATGCTGGGTAGTTCGGCTATTCGATGCTGTGAATGTGTATGCTGTATTTGTCGAAAGCAAGGCAAGTAGTTTGTGTTTTTGCGTATTAGGTTTCGTTCACCGAGCATCCAGAATCTTTGCCGAACAAAGAGTGCAGAAACAACAGGGTGAAGGTTGATCCGGTTCTCGTGTTCCAAGATTAGTTTCGTGATGCGATGCGTTTTTGACAGCAAAACTGGTATTTCGCTTCGGCTGTTAAATGCGGAATGGTCAATGATTGATGACAGCTTCACCAACTGAGATCGGCTTCGTAGTGGCTTCTTGGCAAGTAGCAATTGTCTAAGCAATCCTTAAAACAGTTTTGCGCGTGCCGCAAACATACAACCCTGCAGTCCGAATCTCATTAAATGTGAGACACTTGGAGCTTCTGTCTCGAGATGGGTGTTTTGTGAGTTGGATGAAGGGAACGACATAGGCAATAGTGTGTACGAGCTTCTTCCAGGAAGATTCTCCGGTTATTAGTTCCTCCAGTGGATTAACCGCTATTGATTCGGCTGATGTAGAGAAGCAATTAGATTTGACTTAATTTTGAATGCCATTTTCTGAAAAATATAAGTGTAATTTTGAGTTGTTCAACTTTACCAAGAATTGATCCTTGTCCCGTAGCCATAAAGGACCAGTCCACCAGAGCTGAAAGTCGATGAGGACGGCAGCCATGAGGCCCCTGTACTCACAGTCAGCTGGGTTTATTTTGAAGTCCACATGACATGAAGCATGGCGTGGAATGGAGTCCAGAATTTCCGAGGTTCGATTCCCAACAAACGTCTTCAACTGGGCTGGTGCATATGTCGCAAAGTTCCAGGCATAGCAAGGATTGTTGCTTTAGTGGGGCCACCCTTGTCTTTGCAGCCACTGAAAATACCGAAATCGAGCCATCTTCGTGTATTACTCTGCTGTACACTACAGCAGCGTATGCCTTGATAGAAGTATCGGAGAATCCGTGCAACTCGATGTTGTCCGTTTCATTGAAAACCAATCGTGGTAGTTGAAACTGCTGCAATATTTCAAAGTCAGCTCGCCACTTCAGCCAGTTGTCCGCCAGTTTGGTTGGGAGTGGATCATCCCAATTCAAATAAAGTAGCTACGACTGGTGCCAAAAGTCCAAGAGGGACAAATATCCGTGAAACGTCGGACAAGACTTGTCCTTTTTGTGCAGTTAGGATATGCAGATAGACCCACATTGTATTTTAGAGTGTCTTTTCAAGGATGCCAGTAGAGTCCAAGAACCTTTACTGGTGACCATCTAGTTTGTT
Organism: Drosophila algonquin; assembly: GCA_035041765.1. Lineage (NCBI taxonomy): Eukaryota > Metazoa > Arthropoda > Insecta > Diptera > Drosophilidae > Drosophila > Drosophila algonquin. The sequence goes on from JAWNKY010001739.1 coordinate 53,020, forward strand.
GTGTGGAGGTATCAGTATCCTCTATTATGCATATGGTGTTTGATACCCATTTCCCGAGCTCTAAGTTGGCGCAGGACATTAGTTGTATAAGTTCGTTTCGATTCTGTAGTAGCTCATCCTCACTGTTCGATCCAGTAAGAACATCGTCAACGTTGAAATAATCCAGCAGGATTTTCGCTACATTCGGAAATTCATGATAATGATTCGAAGCCAATTTTTCCAACACCCAACCGCTAGATATGGTGCACATGAGGTTCCGTAGGTGACAGTACATAGTTGAAAGTTCTTGATTTTATCGTTTGAATTTTCTCTTCATACGATTCGCTGAATGTCTCGATGCTTATCGCAAGCACACACCAAACAGATCGCGTTGGATGCTTGGCCCTATAAAAGGAAAGTCGTTCAAAGCCTTACCATTGGCTTCGCGATATGACCCGTCGAAAACTACTCGAAGTTTTTTACCCAACACAGGGTGGTGTGGCATGTAGAAATAGTACTTTACTTGAAATCCTCTTGGGCGGCGTCTCTCTCTGCCCACTAGCTGGGCTGGCGGGGTCGCGCACCCTCTTGGGAGTCTCCACTAGAGTGCGTGCCCGTGCTCTGTCCTGCTGGTGGAGCTGACGTGGGTGCCGGCGATCGAGTGAGCTTGCTGCCCGCCCTGAACACCGATGCGTAGTCAGCTTCGGAAGCTCCTCCTACTGCTTGACGTGGCGATCTTGCCAGCGTCGAGCTGCCCGCGAATGGATCGTTTGTGTCCATTCGGTCCGCACTAGGGGGTCCCGCGTTGGCCACGGATTTCCCCTTGGCTGATCGATGGGGTTGTTCTGAGATATCTCTGTTGGCGAGTTCTGCCAGTCCGGCTTCGCTCCAGCCGGCGCAGCTCCTTCATAATATTCGCTGCCATATTGGCGACGGCCTTCCATATCCCCTCGTCGGCTACCATTCGCTCGACGAGTGTGTCAACGTCGACACCTGGGCTCGCCTCTCGCAGCCTCTCTCGCTCCTGTGCAAAGCGGGGGCAGTGGAAAAACACGTGTTCCGCATCCTCTGGAACTTTGAGTCCGCAGTGACTGCAGTACGGGTCGTCAGCATGCCTAAAACGATACAGGTACGCCTTAAAGCACCCGTGCCCCGTCAGCAGTTGGCTCAGGTAGTGATCTACCTGGCCTCTTCTTCTCTGCACCCATGCGCTAATCTGGGGGATGAGCCGCCTCGTCCACTTTCCGTTCGCTGCTTGGTTCCAGCGTCGCTGCCACCGGGCTATGCTCTCCTGCCTTCACTCGCTAGCTACCGCCGAACCACTCTGTCTCTCATCTGCCAGGAGATCCAGCGGGGTCATGCCTGCCACAACCAGCGCGGCATCTTCGGACACCGTCCGGAAGCAGAAAGCGACTCTGAGGTATGCTCATTGCCGGTGCCCACACTGCTGATCCGTACAGTAGTATGGATGTGACCACCCCGGCAATGAGCTGTCTGCTTCGTTGTCGTGGTCCACCTGTATTGGCCATCATTCGGCTCAGGGCCGCCGTTGCTGTGGCTGCCTTCGCGCTGGCGTATTGCAGGTGGGCCTTGAAGGTTAGCCTGTGGTCCAGTATTACCCCCAGATACTTAAGGGCAGGCTTGGTCGCGATGGTAGTGCTGCCAACTCTCACGAAAGCCTGCTCCACCTTCTTCCTGCTGCTCATCAGTACTGCCTCCGTCTTCTTTTCCGCCAGGGACAGTCCGTTGGCGGAGAGCCATCCGACTATCGTCTCGACCGCCTCGTTGGTCTCTGCATCTCGTATGTGCTTCGCTGTTGTCACCAGTGCGATGTCGTCTGCGAAGCCCACCAGTGTGCACCCTTCCGGCAGTGTGAGCCGCAGGATGTCGTCGTACATCACGTTCCACAGTATCGGCCCTAGCACCAATCCCTGCGGAACGCCTGCACTGATATCGTGCTGCCTAGGTCCCTTTTCCGTGTCGTAGAGCAGGATCCGGTCATCGAAATAGCTTCGTAGCGTCTGGATGAGGTATTGTGAGATGCCCCTCCTGGTCAGGGCCTCCAGAATGCTCCTCCAGCTGGCTGAGTTGAAGGCATTCCGCAACGTCTAATGTGCATATTAGGAAGTATTTTTTGGCTCCTCCGGCCCATCGCGTTCCTGCCATGGTTTCTTTGGCCAGGTTGGTGACCAGCTCGATGGCGTCAGTGGTGCTCCTTTGCTTTCGGAAGCCGAATTGCATATCGGAGAGGCCGTGCCGCTCTGCCAGTTCCGCCTCGTGTGCGTGTGTGTGCTTTTTTTTTTTTTTTGTGTCGTGTGATTACAGGAAAACAT
>JAWNKY010001750.1:0-90413 GCA_035041765.1 Drosophila algonquin
CTTGTGTCATTACATGCGTTCTTTATTTTTACCTCATGATCTAGTAAACGGTTCTTAACAAAGGCTAAAGTTATATTTTCTTCTGACAAAGTCTCTATAGCTGTAATTACCCCATCATAAGATACTGGCAAAGTCAATAGCAAGTGAGAAATCTTATCCATTTCATCAATTTTAGCTCCGGATGCCATAAGTTCACCTACTAGTTCATCAAAAATAACAAAGTGGTTCACTAGCGCCATCTCGCTCTTTAATTTGAACAACAACAACCGCTTGCGCACAGCTAACTGCGACGCCAGACTTTTTCGCTCATATACAGAATCCAGCTTCACAAGAATTTGGCGTGACGTGCTGCTGCGCGTTGCGAAACCCAAGAAAGAGTCACTTAGATTATCAATCAATGCACTTTTAGCACACCTCTCTGCCTTTACCCAGCTTTCGTCACATTCCTTAGGTGTCTCACTAGTTCAGCAAGAAGTGATCTCTATCTAAATTTCCAAATCGAGTATTTCTCACCGTCAAAAGGTTTTATATTGCGCTTCGCCTTGTCCATTTTGTATATATATGTGTATGTGTACATAAGACACGCTACGACAATGTAAAATGATTATAAACTTATTTTCTTAAATAGAATGTAGCCTGGGCCCATAACCTGTTGTAATATTCACTTAGTTGTATTTGTCAGTAAATAATTCAGCACAGTTTTGGTTTTATATTGCTTGATTGCATTTATATTTTATGTTTTAATTCTTCGTTATTTTCACAGCCAGCCACGTCACTCAAGAGAGTGTAGGGGGATGCCAGTGTGCCCATACATGAGGGATTATCGATTTCTTTAATGTTATATTTGTGTTAATATAACATGAGTAATGTTATGTTATCCAACACGCCCCCTCAAAAATTACATTATAGTATTAAAAAAAAAAATTAAATATTTGATCTCATGTGACTGGTATGCTTTCTGGGGAGTATTACAATATGATCCAGCATTTGCTGCTAGGATTGGGGAAACCCAGATAAAACCCAATCAGATCATTTAAACTGAATATACATGATTTCAATATCATCAGGCTGATAATATTATATAATAGTTTCGAAATAATCTAAATCTTATTGAAATTAATAATATTCTCTTTCATTTAACCTAATACATGTATATGACATGACACATGTATTTTTTTTATCTTTATTATTATTATTTTTTTTTTTGGTAAGTTCATCATATACTAGTTTCATAGTAATTTAAAAAAAAAAATTAATTAAGGAACTTCAGTTAGTAAATCCGTGTGATAGTTTATAAATTAGTTTCAAAGTATCTTCAATAGAATACTTGATAAAATTCGATATGAATACTTTTCATACATTAATCTCTACACGAAACTTGGAAACCCTGTCGAAACCCAGAACCAAATATACAATAAGTTTCTCTCCCATAGCTTCTGTAGATTCTGGAACCATGTAGCATCTCTAAGCAGAGCGGCCAGTGGACAGCGGACAGTAGCATTGCTGCAGCTGCAGCATCATTCCAACAACTTCCTCCTCTTCATTCGGACAGAACTTTCACTGTCAGCTGCATCGTAAATTTTCTCGCAGCCAGCGGGTGGCAGGAATTTGACAGACGAAAGACGAAATCAGAGGGATAACTCGAAACAAGCGAATCGGCGGACCGAATGAAAGACAGGACAGGGAATGCGAGTAACAGTCAGGAATGCAATTGTCGCCACTCAGATGCCACTTAAGGCTCGTTAAGGCTATAATTACTGGCCGACTAATTTCAGAAATCAGCGCAATTTTACGCCGAAAAGCCTCTTCAGAACGTCTTATCCAGAGCCCCAACGAACTGATGAACCATTTCGATGTGGTTCCAAGTCGTTGAAGGTCAATATTCGGACTAGACGATAGAAAAAGTACTTCAATCCAATCCAATCCAATCCAAGCTCAGGCTTGGCCTCTCAGATAAGAGTTCGCGGAGTGGAGAGTCTCAGTCACTTCCTACTACGACGACTACGAGTATGCTATATATAGTTTAGACTCGTAAATACATATGAGTACATATTATATGTATGTACACATATATATATTCGAGTATATACATATGTATGCACGCAGGGTGAAACGCAATCAGCAATGAAATAATCTCGAGTAAAATTCCCCAAAATGTTATAATAATAATAACAGGAACTGCGCACACGACTCGCACGACAGTACTTTGCATATCTTAAACGATCATCGTTTGGCTGAGGCCACAGCGGGCAGCGTTTTGGCTCGGACTTAGCCCGGGGCCCACGACCAAAGTGATTCTAATAAATTCAGGAACGAAAACTAAGAAAAACACAGACACACACACACATACACCCTCCGTGTGTTTATATGTGTGTGTGTGTTTGGGGGGGGATAGGGAAAAGGTAAAAGAACTGCCAGGGAAATTCCACTTTGATTGTCAAACTTGAAAGTGAAACGGGGAAGTGGAACTCGGGAAAATGGGGGAAACGGGAAGCGGAAAATGGCAAGTGGGAAAGTCAAGCGAAAAAAACTGCAAAACGAAGATGGGCGGGTCTCGAGTGTCAAACGAAATGTGGAAAGTTCGGTATTTAATTTATGCAAATGTTAGTTGCACGTAAACATACCAAAGGGAATAAATAATTTCTTTTTCAATTTCAATTTATGACGGAGCCCCTGGCTTAGATGGGGCATTTTTAATCGAACACAAAGTAATTCGCCTATTAATCAATATTCAGAGGGTAAACCTTTAAAAAAAAATGTAATTTTCGCAAAGAAATAATTGTAATCAAATACTCAAAATTCTTTCACAATTGATGTTCAAACACACGAAAAATATAAACATTTTTATTCCCTCGAGCACATTTTCTTCGAATGTGAATGAGTCCTGCTTTAAACTACAGATACGAATGCATAGATGTTAGAACCCCGAGAATTGATGTACACATTTCCATATGCCCATAGAAGATGATGTATATGAATTATCCAAATTGTCAAAAAATTCCACTTAAAAAAGCGATCAAGCGGTATCCAGCGATATGCGAGCTTGCTTAAAATTTATCCTTTTTTTTCGTATACTTATTATATTGATTCATATTAGAACCATCGCATTGGTGCTTGATACTCTATCTTTCCTTTGCCATATTTCCTTTTCCTATCTTCTATTGCTTTAAGCTGATTTCTCTGTCTTCTCTTTCTTCGAACTGCTTGCTTCTCATCCTTTACGGACACAGCTTAGTGTGCACTTAGGGCTGCTTTTCCTACTTTGAACCAATTCTTGGCAGATCGCATACGAGAGAGCAGCTGCTTTTTGAGCGCTCTCCTGTGGCTTTTCAGTAATATTTTAAGTCAGCTCGGAGCCATATACTTGTACATATGTATACTCGTACTGATACACTCGCATTTACTTTTGATGATTGCGCCTCAGCCAATACCTTTCTTGATACCTGCCAAACACTGCTGGCTTCCCACTTGTTCGTTGATGATGCTTCTGCTCTGCATGATCCTCTACGCTTTACTGCTTGCTTTGCTGCCAGCCACTGCTTACTACAATTTTCTGTGTTTGCAACCTCTGTGTCTTAATCTGCTTGTTGCACGGAGCTGTTATCCTCTGCGATAGCGCCTCTAACGACTGCTTGCTGTTTAACCCACTACGACCTACATATACCTATAGCCACTGCTTGCTTTGAATGTCCTCTAATGGGTTTGTGCTCCGTTCGTCCGTCTTTCCGTCCGTCAGTTGGCGGTGCGGTGCGGTGTATTGACTTTAAGCGACTTCTGATATAATAAAAATGCAAATTTCAGCAAACGCCAGACTGTCGCGCCCTAGCCCATGCCCCACAACATTTGCCACCCGACCCCCACCCATCCAAACATCTCATACTTTTTTCTTATCCTACTTCATATTCTTCTTCTCTCCTCGTATTCTTTCTTCTTCGTCGTCGTCGTCGTCGTCTTCGTCTCCTCTTCTCTTTTTTGTTGGTTGATGCTCAACGAAGTGAAATCAACTTTTTGTTGGGCGGCTTTTGGGGTTTTTTCTCGTGTTTTTTATTTCTTAAGTTTTTTGTCTCTTGGTGAGTTTGTGTGTATGCGCGCTGCTTGTGCACATATTTTGGGTTAGCGTCTCCAAAAACCTTCGTCGCTCTTCGATTCGGTTCGGCTCGTTCTCCGAGGCTGTTCATTTGGAAGAATTGGGCCCCCACTCGGTTCGTTCTCTTGAAGTCCTTTCGAAATCCTCGCCTCGGCTTCGGCCCAGTTTCGTTTGCACTTGGTTTTTTTTCTGCCCTCCTCCAACCAAGTCAGCAAATTTCTGGTTTCTTGTGTGCGTTTCTCCCTCCAGTTTCCGTTCGTTTTTTCTACTTTTTTATCGCCCCAATTTAGACGTCTTTAAGGATTTCGATGCCGATAAGAAATAATAAAGTTCCGGGTTCATTGTGTGCGATTTGTCGGGTGGGGGAACAGCAGTTTTTCTCCTTATTATGCTCCACGTGTCCTCCGGGGGGCGGCGTCTGGAGCGTGGTGTATAGAGAGTGTTTTGGGGTTCCTATACATGCATTCGATTTAGGGCAAAGAATATGTTAAGTAGAAATCGCAACAGTATTTCCCGAGTCATATATGTACGTACTTGCTTATAGATGTCTCTACATATGTTGTGGTGGGCATCGAAGTCCTTAAATATCTTCGTAGGTACTGTAAGTCCTTTGAGTGTTTTCATTCTTTTCTTATAGCTGTGTAAATAGATAAGCATTTGCTTTCCCTAAACTCGAATACTGTTTCGAGGATCGGCTCTGAGATATTTCTATGTAGGGGTTTGTTTTCTTGAAGTGTAGAACTAGTTTTTTTCTATTCGCTGGAGTCGAAATTCATGGGTGTCTCCTCGCCGGGGCACAAACAGGGTGTTTCTTTCTGTGTATTGGCTTCAGTATTGAGTGAAGAAGTGTCCGTGCCCACCGACATCAGCGCCAAGTCCGCATCCAAACGCATATGTTCCTCAAAGGCAATGTCTGGCGTGGCAGTCACCAAGTGGCATTTATCAGAGATATTGTCTCCCAAACCCTCTTCGAAGCCGAGATCCGAGGTCGGGACATTTGCCCCAGACATCGCCCGTGTCACCGAGAGATATCGCTTTTTGAGTAGAGACTGGTGGTGACGCTCCATCTGCAGCTGCTTGCTAACCACCTCCTCGTGGAATTGCTGGCGGTGGTCCCCGGAGGGCAGCAGCTTGCTGATGCTGCGCACCAGGGTTCGGGTCGTCTCCTGGACAGCCAGTAATTTGATGACCTGTGCCTGAGCGCGCTTCTCCTCGCGACTCCGTGGCACGGCGGTTGGGTGTGCGAGTGGCGACTGCTGGGGTGGCGGCACAATGGCAAAGGGCCAGGTTGCGCTACCAGCTGGAAAGGGTGCACGCAGCAGGCCACTTAACCCGTGGGAGTGCCTGTTCCTCGGCTCGATTGGAGGGGCTTGGTTGTAGCTCCAGTCATCGTAACCGTAGCACCTTCCGTTTTTTCCGTCCATATTTTCCATCCGGATTAGATTTGTTCGATTGTTCCGTACAGTTTAGACGTCTGCCAGCAACTGACTCGGCAATATGCGTATTTCCAGTATGACAGTTACATAAAACACAAAACTAAAAGCATACTCGATCGCTTTTTTGAAGACTTTAAACTCTTACAGCCGGAACATCGGAATCTGAACTGGATCCGTTGAATTACCTAGTGGTGTCACATTTTAGCGTCCTTTTCTGCCTATGGAGTACAATAGTGGGAAAAGTCTAAGCAATGCCTCCTCTAATCTTTTTCCAGGTGGAGTACGCCACCACCGAGTCGGTGGTAACAGTCGATTGGGAGAACGGGTTCGTCGAGGCCTCGGCCGCCAGCAACACCAACGTCACGCAGGTGAGACCTCATACATCAGCCAAAAAAGGCACAATGCCAATTCATTGATCCAATCTTTCAACCCACAGGTGTTCAAGGAGCTTCTTACCCAGGCCAAGATCACCTACAACCTGAGTCCGGCCCTTCGCCGTCGCCGCCAGTCGCTGCCCCAGCAGATCGGAAACAATGGTCCGGGCACCCCGCTGCACCACCATGGCCACCATGGTCACCATGGCCACCACCATCAGGGCGGTGCCGCTGGGGGGTCAGCATCTGGATCGGCCTCTACATCGGCGGCAGCAGCAGCAGCAGCCGCTGCGGCTGGCGGTGGCCATGGCTCGCATGCTCCGACGCCGGCACAGCTGCAACACCTGCAGCGAATCCAGGAGCGGAGCATGGGCGCAAAGCGCAACTCGTGCACCATCTCCTAAGAATTTACGCGTACGATTAGTATCGAACAAAGGCAAAGTCCAACAAAGAATACAATTATATACCAACTGAAGCTAAACTAAACGGTCTCCTACAAACGGTTTTCAATATTTCTCCAATAATACACTCAGACTCGGAATCAGCATCAGACTCAGACTTAGATAATGATGATTATGACGATGATGATGATGATGATTGATCTTAACAATACAATACAAATACAATACAATACGAGTTTAATGTACCCTCGACTCAAACTCAAACTCAAGCGTACCTTGCTATCTCTTGCTCTTCCTCTATTCCGCTATTATCGCTCCAATTACCAATTACGCAGTACCTATCCCAGTACCAGCCACGGATTTTAGTGGCAACTTTTCTGCCGCCTCTGGTTTCCCACTCTCAGCGCGAAATGTAGTACTTACTTACATAGACACCTACATACATACATATTGTATACTCGTAATCAAATCAAATGAATGTTGTAGAGAAAACTATACCCAAGGTAAATCCCTAAATCCCAATATTAGACCATTAAATTTACTCATTATCAAGCAAGACTAACCATAAAAAAAAACCGACCTTCATGCCCACCGATCCCCCCCGGATCGAGAGTCCTTGAACAGTGAACTCTTGTGAGAGGGAGACGCCGATCGAAGAAAGCAAGAAGGCAAACTTATCGTCTTTTATATATGTGTCTCTGCGTACCTTTTAGCCGTTTGTGTGTGTTTCTTGTTACAGCTTTCTTTTTCCCACATGATACAAGAACATGCATATAGCATTATACAAAATATATAGTATAGTATATACCCCCCGTACACCGTATAAACGTACTTACAATATACAATATACTTCTATCTGTGTATGGATTAACCATGTAGAATAGCAGGCAGTACTCGAACCCCATTCCATGAACCTTACACAGCGCAAGCGTATTTTTGTAGACAATAGGTCGATAGATCTGGGTTTCTCTTTTCGGCGCCAGTGTTGAGCAGCGTGACGCAGTGTTGACCAAACCAAACGAGCGAGCGAACCGAATCAGTGTTGGCAGGGCCGAATGAATGTAATAGCCTATTTACACTACAGTGAGTTACCACATTTATCGATAGGTAACTCAATAACTCAGAATTTGGATTTACATTATGCCAAAGTTGAGTTATTGAGTTATTGAGTTTCGGCTGCAAGCAGGTGCTTGTCTGCGAAAATTTGGTTTTTTTAATTTTTATTAATATGAATACCGAGGAATTATTGATGCTCTATGTTTCATAGCAAGACACGATAATGAAGCTGCAATGTATGGAGTTGGCGACGTTGTCTGCAGCAACTGTGGAGTATTTGGATCAAATTTGCAAGAAACGCATATGGACATTCCGAATAACCTTGAAATCAATTTTTGAAGGAAAATTTCCGCAGGGAAATTGCACGGCTGCAATTGCAAATATGTTGAATTTTGGCTATATGTATATGTACATTACATACGCACCAAAATTAAAAATTTTTAAATTAGCAATTGTTTATAATAATTAAATTTATATTTATTTATAATAATTCAATTTAGCGTTTGGCTAAGTTTTTCCGACCGAATTTTAGAAATCGACCACATTGTTTATTGGGTTTTTAATAATAAGATTTGCTTAAAGTAATAGTTTTAACAATTGCTTGTACCTTTTTCCCCAGCCATATTGCTTACGCCCCAAAATTTAAATTTTGAGCTGCCAATTTTTGTTGTAACTAGTGGTGATAATTCCACGACAGGCATATCAGGGTTGAAATATTCGGAAAATCGGACAAACTCAACTAAACGCAACCAAAACTCAACTTTTTTGCCACCTCTAGGTCCCCTATGCTTCCCCATGTAAACGAAACTCGAGTTTTGCCCGAAACTCAATAACTCAATAACTCAACCGTAGTGTAAATAGGCTATAAAACGAGAGAAGCTCCAAATGAAACAGTACCAGAAGACGGAACCGAAAGCAAATGCATAGTTAAGAAGAGTTTTTTGTTTGTTTGAAAGGGTAATACCAAAATACCTAACACACACTTAGCGGTAGGATTATGTGCGTGTGAGTAGTAATTTTGTTGTTGTTTACCGTTAGCAAGTAGCTAGTAGTGTTGGCTAATTGTGCGAGCTTGGCGAGCGCATAGTGCCACGAGGCAGAGTCGAGACGAATGGATGATGGATGAAAGAAAAACAAAGGTTAAGATTGAAAACGCAATGAAAACACCAAAGACACCAAAAGCAAATGCAACTGAATAATGAATAGAGATCTATATATATTAATATATGTATGTATGTATATGGAGGAGATGTTAAAGGATGACAGATAGTCATGTTAAGGATGGTTCAGAACGGACGGGCCAAAGTGAAACGAAGCTATAAATTCTATATGTATACAAAATTACATGCTAGTACAGTTTTACATATTATACATCAGAATACCAATACCATTTCATCGCACACATGAATGCATACAGTCATATACCCATACCCATACCCATATATGTATCTCACGAGAGTCACGAGACCCAAACAGTTGGCAATGTACCACACAAATGCAAATATATTTATATTACATATTACGAGAGAATACCACAAATATGCAGCCAAATGCTACAAATATACTAAAAAAAAAAAAAATACTACCCAACCCATACAAAACAAAAAAACTTTAATGACATACCATACTGAAGTAATATTTAAACTTAAAATTATATTGATATCGAAATCGATATCGCTATCGATATGGATGTGTTGCTTATACCCTCTGCACACTGAGCCCGTTAAGGGGGAACGTTGGGATTTTTGACAGACGGTGAAACTCCGATTCACACTGGCACCGTCTACCGTCTAACAGCTGATGACATAAACAAAACTGAGTTTCTAAGCGAAAGAATTTTTATTTGTTTTAGAAAAAAAATGGATTTAAACAAAAAAGTAGCAATTCTTGCAACTGTGGTTCAACAGCAAAATATTTTCTTGCAACAACTAATGATTTTGTTGAACGAAATGAATTTTGAAAGCGATAACAGCGGTGAATTTGACGAGGAGGAGCTCCATCTTTGGGTAGCCGCTTTAGAAGAACAGAAGCCAGGAAGGTTGTGGTCGTTTGTGAGTACTTATACTAAATGCTAATATATTGTTAAGAACATCTATTTTTTAACTTACTGCCGTTGTCCACCGTGTTCTGCTCCATATTGTTTACACGGAAGGCTCCCAAGAAGGAGTTCAACCAAAGACAATATAAACACTAAGATGTGCTGCGCCATACAAAATTTTGAGCGCAATTCCTGACTGGCTGGAAGTTTCAAAAGTTCCAGCGTGAATTAGAGAGAGACAGATAGACGTTCACACGTTCTGTACGTGAGGCTGAGCTTTAACTGTATGTGTATGGCTGCTTGTTTGTATTGGTTGTTGACGACGCCGCTGCACTATGGGGAATATGACCACTTTTTGTGGCATTAATTAATAATTTCCAAACGAAGCAATATTTTTAAGATCGGTTTTTTGATATGAGTTAATAATAGTAGGAGGAAGATATTTTGAAAAAAAGGGCGTGGTAGCTCTTTTCTATACCCGCTACTCGAGAGTACCGTCTTTATGAGCGCCTAGATCTCAGAGACCATAAAAGTTAGATGAACCAAATTTTGTATCCAAGCTCCTGTTATATCATACTTTAACAAGTAAAGTACAAAATTTCGCTGACTTAAAGCTGTTATTCTTACATGGGACTGGTAAATTTAACATTTTGAGTTTGGGGCATAACAGTCTGATATTTTCTAAATGCGTTACCAGCAAATTTGATCTAATTCGAAAACTTTTAAAAATCATGCAAATGCCTGATAAAGTGGTCATTTTCCCCATAGTGCGCTGTCGAAGAAAATACCCATTACTTTAGAATTGAATGGAGATTATGATTTTCCGATGACGCATGCCCAAAATATAAAAAATTTGTATATTTTGTATATCCTTTATATGCTAATTTTGTTTAATGTACTATAAACGAATATAAAGAACAAATGTAAATATATACAAACGCATGTGTATATGATATAACATCAAATTATATTAATTTTCTATAGGGTATTAGTGCGTCGCGTCAATAAGCGACACTCAGCAAATAAATTTGTGTCTCAAGAAATCTTCTCAAAAATATTTGGCTGGCAATTTCGGTAGCTCTGCACACGTACACACACACATACGTACTTACGTTCCGTGTGTACTTATACAAGCAAGCTCATTCTATTTTTAGATTTGCGAGCGCACTGGAGTTCGTGCGAGCGAGATAGCACTCTCAAAAAACAACCCTCCCTACACCACATAATTGTATGAGCGCGGCACATCTTAGTGTTTATATTGTCTTTGGTTCAACTTATCAAAATGCTTCCATCCAGACGGAGCACCTCCACTTGGCCCTACTTTCTCCTTCTCTATTCTACAAGGTATACAAATTAAGTGAATTTCAATTTCAAATTCAAGAATATTTACTTGTATTTTCTGGTCATGTTCTCCAATTTGCACCGTATATCAATCCATCCAACATCGATCCCAGCCTCCTTCAACGAATCTGCCATCTCCATATAAACATGAGAGTTCTTGCGAACTCCCCGCAAATCATCAATGCTTTCCTGCCAAATATCTATGAGCATTGCCTCCATTTCCGCGGTCCACTGCAGCCTGCTGCCGCCTGCTCGTCTCTTATTTCCTGCATTGTGTTCAAGTATATATTTGAATAAACTTACCACCTGCTCCTTCCATTTTAGATTCTGATTTTTTTTGGGTATTTTTGGCTGTCATTGCGTACATATTCGCTGTGAATTCAATTTTTTCATTGTGAATGCCAATTTTCCAGAGTCGCATTCGATAACCATCGGCTAAATATCGCATAGAAACGTGCGGTTTAGGAACATTTAAAATAGACGGTGGAACAAACTGGGAAATTTCGGAACGGCAAAACCTTACGCACCGTCTAGGAAATAGACGGTAAACGGTGCTCAGTGTGAATAGGCTATTACTCAGAATTTGGATTTACACTATGCCAAAGTTGAGTTATTGAGTTTCGGCTGCTGGCACGTGCTTGTCTACGAAAATTTTTTTTATTTTATTTTATTAATATGAATACCCAAGAACTAATGATGCTCTATGTGGCAGAGCAGAGACAATAACGACGCTGAGGTTTATATTATTTTATTTTTAATTTCGGCATGCGAGGGACCGAAATCTTTAATTTGTTCAGCTAGTTCCTTATAAATATGAGAATTTTTGCGTACGCCGCGGAACCCGTCGTTATTCTCGTGCCATAACTCTAATAGCATCTCCAAAGCCTCAGGCGACCATACGAATCTTGTTTCTAGTAATAAAATTGGATATTAAGTAATTTTTATAAATTTTTGTTTGTTTACCTTTTTTCTCATATGTTTTTTTGTTGTTTTTCTAGTGGTGGTAATTACACGATAGGCAGATCAGGGTTGAAATATTCGAAAAATCGGACAAACTCAACTAAACGCAACCAAAACTCAACTCTTTTGCCACCTCTAGGTCCCCTATGCTTCCCCATGTAAACGAAACTCGAGTTTTGCCCGAAACTCAATAACTCAACCGTAGTGTAAAAAGGCTATTAAAGTTGAGCGGCCAAACCATTCCTGAAGATTTCAATTAAAATAAGTCTGATTGAAAGCAACAAAATGGTAACACAAAGACTTGCAAGGTCTTTTGGGACACACGATTCCAACTTTAAAAGTGCCACTTGAAAATTCAAAATCAGCAGCACGTAATTTTTGTTTGGTAAAGCCAACAATAGCTGACAAAATTATGCGGAAATGATGCGGCCTAAGTGTAAACGCCTCGCATCATTTTTCCGCACCTTCGACAATGATGCGGTGGTGTAAAAGGCTATTAGGGCACGGGCAATCGGCCCGCCTGCCGTTGAATTCAGTCTTTTTATATATATCGCAAACTACGCTGCCGAAAAAGCTCGGTAGCTTAATAGATTAAATTTTTGTAAATATAAATAAAAAAATAACACATATAAAATAAAAAACAAAAAAATACTTTCGACACTATTTATATATGTACATATATTAGCTGCATAGGGCGTTTGATCCACGATGCGATGGAGCGAAGCGTTTTGTTTTTCTTTGCGATGGAGCGAAGCGTTTTGTTTTTCTTTGGAGGCTCAAAGCTCCCCAAAAAAAAATTAAATTTTTGAATGGCCTATTTTTATTAATTTCTTTACATTCAATTTTGAATATTTATGATTTCACAAAATATTATAATAATGCTTCGAAAATGTCAGTTTTTCGATTTTCTAAAAATTGTGGGGTGAAACGTTTCACCAAAAGAACTTTTAGTTTTCATTTTTAAACAACAACATAAATCGAATTAATTGCCTCGGACAGGCTCCTTGTTCAGCTAAAAACTATAATACTGAATAATAGCGATCGAATCTCATACGAAGTTCTTTTATTTACGGCTCAAAAAAGAATGAGAAAATAAAATGAAAAATGAGCGAAAAAACGATTGAAAATGTATTATTCACCGCTATTATCGATGTCCGAGTCGCAGTTTCAACAGGTGTTGTAACCACGGTTGCCCATCTTCACCCCTTTCAAGTGATATGGCCGGTCGCAATTGTTGCAATGAATTGAATTTTTCAAATGAAAATGGTTCATTTTGAAAACACGGCTGGCATAACTCAATAGATATTTCACAAAAACTTCATATAATTCAAGAACAACATTAAGCCAACACAACTTATATGCTTATCTTGAATTTGTGTCGACTAGTTGGCATATATTGTTACAAAGAAAAGAAAGAAAGAAGAAAATAAAAATGAAAAAAGATACAGCGCAGACAGAGGCGCCAAAATGTAAAAAAGTACATATGGTCAAAATTTCTTTTTTCTGTGATCCGCCAAAGACATTGTCTCACGCAGGAGGGGTGAGATTATCTTCCTTTCTTAAAATCTCTCTGTTTATTCTGTAGCACTTTATAGTTGTTCTTTGATTGTCAGTTTCCTTTGTTTTTTTAACAGTGCTGTCTTTTTGTTTTTTTTCACTACTGGTCATGCCAGCAGACCGATATGTCAGCTCACCGATAAGTCAGCTCAACGATATTGAGCCACCGGGCTAGGGCATATATTGGTCAAGCCTATTTACATATACCCCAATTAGGCTTGATCTATATAGGTACACCACCATATGGCACCACTGTACTACGGCGGCTGCACAGTGCCAAACTAAAGTGTATGGACACTGCTTTTTGCAAGTTGTAGAGCAGTAACTGTTAAGGGTGCTAAAGGCAGGGGAGCCAATCAATAGCCATCACTATAGCGAACCCCTGGAATATCTAGTGGAAATTCAAAGGGGCAGCATTCTACCATTAAGTAAGCAGAGTGATATCTTGCTGAAACGCCAGTTAGGCTAGTGCTACGGCTGCCACCGTTCCACTAAAATCTAAGAAAAATAGACCAGTCATCGCAGACTTCGCCGATATCCTCGGACCTGCTGGAGGCGGAAAGAAGGCAGGAACCTAGAGTGCCAAAACTTAACAAAAATTCAGAAACCGGAATGGCATAGAAAACCCACTAGTTGCAGTGGAGAAAGAAGACGCCGAAACAGCAGGAACTGGAACGCTGGTAAAACCCAAAGCACTTGGAGGCGCGATCTGGCCTGTGGTGGCCAAGAGAGGATACCAAAGAGAGGCTATCGAGAGGTTGACGAAAACCCTCGTGGCCAAGAGAAAACATCGGAGTGAGGCTACCCAGGGGTCTAGGGAAACCCTCGTGCGGGTCGATAAGGCTAAAGCTGATACCCTCATCAGCCAAACTAAGATTAAGATTAAAGCTATACGGGTAATATCAGGACAATGAAGAGGGATGAGAAGCTTAACGCACTAGAAAAGACGATAAATAGAGTGCGAAGAGCTCAGAAGGGAGAACTTCTACTGGAGCTGACCAGATCAGGACAGGAAACAGCCCAGTTCATGGAGCTCCTGTGATACCACTTAAATACAAGTGTATTTCAAATTTGTTTCCACCCTCATAAAGAACCAAAATCTGTGGAATACAAATTGTAAGATACAAGAAAAATAAAAACACAGAATCATGGGAAATTACCGAATCTGACAGATTACCGAATCTGGATCAAGTCTGACTATTATAATAGTCAGAAGGAAAACTTTTAAATTTAAGTGGTTTCTTTTTAAAGCGCTTACTCATTATCTCGTAGATGTATGCACATATATGTGTGCAAATGTAGAAATGTATAAGACTAATTTAAAAAACATATTTAAACATTTAAAACAAACAAAAAACATCTAATATATAAAAAACTCCCAAAGGGTTCGACTTATATTTTTCAAGTTTTCTTTTTTGGCTAAAATTCAATTTGGACCTTTTGCGAGCATATAATAAATTACATAAATCGTAAGCACACATAGATACTGACTGAGTAAGGTGTATAAAGTTGAGCCTTTGCCGCGGCTCACAACGTTCCCCGTCGTTGTGGAATGATTTGCAAAATTTTGCATTTTCTGACCAGATCATTATTCTAACTTTTGCTTGTGCGGTCGCGATTTATAAGTTTAATGATAAATGAAAGGAACAAAGAGCTAGGGGAGAACCGCGGTCCATTCACTGTCGCACCGGATATTCATCGAGTGCAGAGATCTCGAAGAGGACACCATAGCTGAGAACATCTGCAAGACTTTAGCGGACCAGCTTCAATTGGCGAAAATAACCCCAGCGAACGTCAGGCTAAGAAAAGCGTTCGGCCTGACCCGAATAGCAAGCACTGCCTGCAGCCGGTAGGAGCACTGAACGTAGAAGCAGTGAGGGATAGATGGGTTAATAACAGAATCCGAACAAAAACGGCAATTACGCGGTGCTTTAGATGCCTGGAGATTGGGCATCAATCTAGGAACTGGAGGTGCGAAACGGATCGCTCAAGCCGCTGCAGGCGTGTTGGATTGCCACACCATCTGGCTAAGGACTGGCAAAAGGAACCAGAGTGAGTGTTTTGCATGGACCTCGAGTTACCTTTCAGACAGGGTGCTCCTGAACGTCACGGAAGAGGGTACGAAGCAGTACTCAGACACAACAGAAGTTCCATAGGGATCGGTCCTTGGCCCGCTCCTGTAGAAACATAATGTATGACGAAGTACTTCGGCTCAGCATTTTACCCCAGCCAGGTTAGTATGATTTGCAGGCGACCTGGCGCAGGAGACGGCCACGAATAGCTCAATTCGGATAGCGAGCGAGTGGCTCGAAAAGCCGGACTTGATCTGGCAGGTCATAAAACGGAAGCTGTCCTGATATCCAGTAGGAAAGCCATGGAACTTATGTGGGGAATGCAAGTATTGTATCGGCTCCCCGCCTGAAGTACCTTGGAGGTTATCAGACAACAAATTGCGCTTGAAAAGCCACGTTGAGTATGCGAGTAAAAAAGGAGTAAGTCTGCAGACGGCGATGAACCCGGTGGATATACTGGCCAGGGAGTTGGAGGGGATATACGAGCACGGTCCTATGAAACTGATATTAAAAAACGGAAAAATAATAACTCTGACGATGAAGTGATTGTGTTTGTAGTGGCATATATTATTGCCAAAAATATGAAGAAGTGCAGCCCAGACGGAGGCGCCAAAATGTCAAATTTATCAAATGCGAATTTTCCATCTTTCAACTGTTCTCTTAGTCTATAATCGTAGCGATAGGACAACTACCGATACTGAGGGCAAGAAAAAACAAACGAAAAGTTCATGGCCCAGTTTTTTTGATATAAAGTTTGGCAGTAATTTTTAGTTTCCGAGGTGCTGAATACTGGCCTTAAGCTAGTGTTAAAATAATATTTAAAAAAAACCTCAGCTTTGTAGCATACTTGATAAAACTCGACTTGATCAAAATTGCAACTCGTCCACGCCGTAATCGGATATTACACACCGCAACATAATGGCGCTCACGCGGCTGTTAAGACGAGACAATTGTTTTTACTTTTTGGCTATTTTATTCCTTTATTTCCATTATTCTTTTTGAATATAACAAAAAAATCCTTCACTACTCAACGCCATATGAGTAATGGTATTTTAAGAGTAGGTATCTTAAGTTTTCATCCTTTTAAATAATATTGTATTTTTACATTCTTTTGTTTTATTGTCAAAATTTCTTTTCTGTTCGGCTCATTTCATCAAATTAAAAAATGTATACATACACCCAGCGACAAAAAAAAAGCCGCACTCCGAAATTTCATGCATTTTTGACTTCTCTAGCGTGGGGTTTCCCCAAATGTTATTCGATACTAAAAGTTTTCATTTTTTTGAGTCAATAAATAAATTTCTAACAAAAGTGCATACTAGGTTTTTTGATATCATATTCATATAATTAAAAATAAATATTTTTTTCAATCACACTTTTCTGAACGGTCATTTAGCATTTTGACCAAACACAGCAAAAAATTGTAGTAAAATTATAAAATAATTTTTTCAGCAAAAACAATAGGTTATTTCATTTTGTATAGTCTAATAATAAACAAACATATTTCAGAATTTTGGTTTTCAAATTATATATTAATTAATAGTTGATGGTACCTCCCTTGGCTTTTATTACAAATTTAACCCTATTGGGCATCGAATCGCACAAAGCCCTCAAATATTCCTATGTACATAACATTTTTTGTGAAAAAATGAAGCAAAATTGAGCCCAACATTATTGGTCAATGCGTTCCCTTTTTTAAATACCTTTCACAAAATACATTAAAATTTCTCGACCTGAAATCTTTAAACTTCTAGGAGCTAGGAATTGATTTCAGACATATAGTTTCATGGTGAACTTTTCTAATATATCTACATATATATTTTCATGTAGCTTTCGTGCGAAATAGACAAACATAAAATTCTAAAGACACAAATTAAACCATAAAAGTCATTAAATTTCAGCTCACAGTAATTAACGTGTCGTGTGCTTTTTCGCCTTAAAAATTATACATAGAAGAAACTGTAATGACAACGACCAGTAACAACATGAGCATATCCTCGGCAACGCCCTTGATGACCAAAACATCGGTCACAACTGTGCCTACGCATAGAAAAACTGAAACCGCTGTAACCATAGCTGGCTCAAAAATGAAACGCTCTAGTTGTATATCTCCGAGTACATCAGTCATTTGCGAAGAAGTATTCGACGATGCCTGTTTACCATCATCAGACGGTAAGTGCTGTTAATCTGTACACCGCTACTTGTACTTTTTGGCACGTTATTTTGAAAATAAGCGATGTTGCAAAGTATATGTTTGTTGAACTTGATATTCGCTTAAAAGCAGCATTATAAAAATGGTGGGAAGTGCTCCAAATCCTAAAAATATTTGTTGTTTTTATTAGACCTTTTCGACCTGACAATAAACTAAATTAATGAATGAATGATAACACTACTCGACAAATTTCAACTTTTTTTTCCGCTGGGGCCAAAAATGACTTTTTCTGATAGATTTGGAGATTTAAATTTTTTTTAAAGAATTATGGTTTTTTTTCATAGAATTTGTAAAAAATTTGGTTTTTTTGTCATAGGTAGTGCTTTTATTTTTCTCATAACTTAAGTCTCCTACAACTGGTTGTATTGAACTTTACAGTTAAAAAAAGCTGACAAATGCAGCTATAAATCCGACTCAGACACTTTGTAGCTGCAAATTAACGTCTGGAAGATATTAAGCTTCCAAATTGAAATTTCATCATTGTTTTCGGTATTTTTCCCCCGAAATTTTGACTTTGAAAGCTCAGGAAAAGTCGAAAAAAAACATATTTGAATGCCTTTATGCAGATTATGCAAATAGGGCTGACTTTTGAGTCTTTCTATTTTACGTTAAAAACGTTATTGGCCGAATTTCTTAAAAAAAATTTATATATTTATAGTTATACATATGTATATGCTTTTAGAAATATTTCAAAAATGTCTCCACATGCACTATCGTGCATTCTGTAAGCGAAATCTCAAAACATCTCGGAAAATGAGTTTTCAATTTTACCATACAATTTATTTAATAATTTCCAAAATTTACTGGGAAAAATTGTTTCTTTTCCACACTTTTTGTCATTACACTACTCGACAAAATTCAACTTTTTTTTCCGCTGTAGCCCAAAATGACTGTTTCTAATAGATTTGGAGATTTAATTTTTTTTTTAAGAATTATGGTTTTTTTTTCCAGGTTTAGTTTTATTTTTAAGAATTTTTTAAAAATTTGTTTTTTTTTTTTCAGAGATAGTGCTTCTATTTTTCACATAACTTAAGTTTCCTACAACTGGTTGTATTGAACTTTTCAGTTTTTAAAAGCTGACAAATGCAGCTATAAATCCGACTCAGACACTTTTTAGCTGCAACTTAACGTCTGGAAGATATTAAGCTTCCAAACTGAAATTTCATAATTTTTTTCGGTATTTTTCCCCGAAATTTTGAATTTTTGGTTTTAGATAGACACATTAAGTAGGCGTCGTTTAAGGTATTTTATAAAAATATAAAAATAAACGGCTAAGTTATAACCGTTTGACCACACTTTCACATGCCGAATCTCGCCGGTAAATTCCGTTAGCCGACGTATAAGCGTTTTTTTCCTAAAAAAATACCAAAAATCTGTGTTTGTAACAGTTTTTAACGATAAAATGGCATTTGGGATAGTGTCAAACGTCATATGAAGTTTTCGTCAAACGGTTATAACTTTTTATAACCGTTTTTAGCCGTTTATTTTTATATTTTTATAAGCGATACTGTTAAGCTAATGAGCTTTTTCATTAGCTGTTGCGATGTGTTGTTTAAATAAAAGTTCGATTGGTTACATTAATAGCTATAATTTATTGGTATATACATAAGTATGTAGACCAGCGAATGCGTATGTACATGTGGATGACGAATAATAATGATAATGACGAAAGACGGTCTGATGGCCACGAAGATCAGCTCAAGACTATATGCAAGGGCAGACGGCGTACTTGCCGTGCCCTATGAGGCAGCGCTTAACGAGCGGGAGAGAATGCGATTATGGAGAGAGCTAGAGCAGTTCGGGCTGCTGCTAAGCCGAGTACAAAGAATGCTTATATATGTATAAGTAAGCGAAAGAAGGCCGCTGCCGTGCGTAGGCATATGCGGTAACAAACGATTTTACAGTGGGCATTGCAATAATTGACATCGAGATGTGCATTTACTTTAGACCGGTTTATGGTATATGCTGCTTGACCCGACATACTCCCCCCGTTGAAACCCTGTCCTTCAACAGCATCTTTAAGGGGCAGCAGACACAACTTGTTGACGGCTCGCTTTGTAACTCCAGATGAGGTCTTCAGCACGGCGACTCGGGAAACGCCATCTTTCTGGTAGAAGCTCGACCACCCTCGCCAGTGGCCACTTCATGGGAGGTAGATTCTCATCCTTAACAAGAACCAAATCTGCGACTGCTAAGCTGGGCTTCTCAGTGCGCCATTTTGAGCGTTGCTGCAGCGAAGTGATATACTCTTCCTTCCACCTGGACCAGAAGAGCTGCTGCAGGTATGAAACGCGCTGCCAGCCGTCCAAGCGATCGAATTTAAGCCGTGTGACGTCAGGCTCAGCGAACGAAGCAGGAGGGCCACCATTTAAGAAATGCGCTGGAGTCAAAACATCAAGATCGGCAGGGCGCTCTAACTGAAACTAAAGGTCTTGAATTAATCTACGGCCGCGATGTGGCATAACAGCGTCCGTAGTTCGTCAAATCCAAGAACCGAGCTGCCTATCGCACGGTAGAAGTGGTACTTGGCCGTCTTAACTGCAGCTTCCCATAGGCCACCAAAATGCGGGGAGCGCGGAGGAATGAAGTGCCAGTCTATAGATTCCACCAAGCAAAAATCCAGCACAGCCTTCTGATGGTCATCGCTGAGGAACAGGCGTTTTAACTCCATCAGCTCATTCCTAGCGCCGACAAAATTTGTTGCGTTATCTGACCAAATTTGCAGCGGCTTGCGTCGGGTGCATATGAAGCGCTTTAGTCCATGAAGAAAGGCAAGTGTAGATAAATCCTTAATCAGCTCTAAATGAACAGCCTTGGTAGCGAAGCAAATGAAGACACAGACGTAACACTTGATTGGGCCCTTATTGCGTGCCTCCGGTTTGTAGAAAAATGGCCCACAAAAGTCCAATACTCTAGGCTTCATTCGAAAGCATCTGACGCATTTGTTCACTGCATTGTTTACCATCTTCCTCCCCCCAATGGGCCAATATTGGGATCGAATGAGTCCAAGCAAAGCTCGAGGTCCAGCGTGGAGATTCCGCTCATGAAAGTGAGAGATTATGGAAAGAGTTAGTGGATGGCTGCTGGGCAAGATAATCCAACGAAGAGTTCTTCAGTCGACCATCAACCCTGAGCAGACCAAACTGATCCATGAATGGCGACAACGATGCAAGTGTGCTATATGGGGAAACAGCGGCGGTCTACCGTGGTCTCCATGAGCCCAAAGGGGAGACTTCTTCAGCTCAGCCGGAAGAGCCCCTCGATAGGGGAACATAGCGCCATGTCATGTTGTCGGTCATTTCCTGAATCGTTGCTACTCTATTTGCGACAAATATATTAAATATTGACGACTCGTCCCAAATCCAGGAAAGTGCAACCGCAGAATCACACCAACAGTAACACCTTCCCTTGAAGACATTCATTCCGGATATTTCAGATATGAGCCTAGCCAGCAACTCCGCTCCACAAAGCTCCAACATCGCCCCCGTAAGGAGCAACACGAGATTTGGCACAAAGTAAGTGACTGCTGATATGCTGACCTTTTGACACGACATATATGCATGCACCATAAGCCTCGATGCTGGCATCGCAGAATCCGTGAATTTCTAGCTCGGAGTCTGGAAGGAAGACAAGACGAGGAAATTCAAGTCGACGAATCTGGCCACAACTGCTGCATATTTCCTGCCACTCGGTACTCAGTGAGGCTGGGAGGCTTTCAGCCCAGGCTATCTTCTCTTTGCACAAACGCTGAAGAAAGATTTTTGATTTCGTAATTAAAGAACCAGCAAGTCCGAGAGGATCATAGAACTGCGCTATGGTTGATAACACAGACCGCCTGCAGGGATTCGGAGACGATTCTAGGGCCGAGAACGAAAATAAAAGTTTATCAGAAATCGGATCCCAAGCGAGTCCTAGCGTCTTAGTAAAATGGCTGCCATCATCGAACCTTAAGTAAGTTTCCTTGTCCTCATCAGGAACTCCATCCAGCACAGTGGGAACGTTCGAACACCATTTCCTCAATCTGAACTGACCCCTAGACAGCATTCCAGCAGTTTGCTCACGAATACGGATGGCCTCTTCCTGAGATCTGGCGCCAGATATTAAATCATCCACGTAGAAGTCACGGCGAAGAACTTCAGCTCCAACTGGAAAATCTACCTGCTCGTCGGTTGCCAACTGGTGCATCGCTCGCACAGATAAATAGGAGGCAGGCTTCGTCCCATAAGTAGCGGTGTCCAGTTGAAACACGCGCAAGTCATCTTGCGTGGAGTTTCTCCACAGAATACAATGCAAGTTGCTGTCCTCGGGCGAGACTCGTACACACCGAAACATCTTACAGATATCTCCCGTAATCGCAACTGCGTATGAACGAAATCGAGCAATAATATGAAAGAGTTTAGGTTGTACTACGGGGCCAGCCATTAAAACATCATTCAAGGAATAGCCAGATGACGTAGAAGCGGATCCATCAAAAACGACCCGAAGCTTGGTCGTAGAACTATCTTCTTTCATGACGCAATGGTGAGGCAGAAAATATCGGCAGTTGCTGATTGACTGGGCTGGGAACAAGAGACATATGACCTAAGTCAAGATACTCATTTATGAAGGCAGCATACTGAGCCTTCACCTCAGGGCGACGATTTAACTTCCGCTCAAGGGACAGGAATCTGCGACGCGCTTGATTGTAAGATTCTCCCAGAAGATCCAAACTATATTTAGCGGGAAACCGAACACAATAATCGCCATTCTCTAATCGACAGACATGCTGGACAAAATGCGCTTCACAATCCAGCTCTTCCTTGGTAGACTTTACTATTGGTTCGAAGCAATTCTCAACCTCCCAAAACCTCCGAAGAAGCACTTCAAGTTGCTCATCTGGATTGTTATCCTCGGCAACAACGGCCGGAGCGTGAGCCACCATTAAAGACGACCCATTTAAACGAGAACAGCCTCCAGACACGACCCATTCCAAGCGAGTTTTCTGAATTGAAGTCAATCCTGGCAGTAGTTTGATCTGACCAACACAAAGGAGATCGTAAAACAGACTTGCTCCAATTAATAGATCGACGCGCTGAGGCCTATAAAACTCCGGATCCGCTAGTGGTATGTTCGCCGGAATGTTCCATGTTATGAGTGTCAATTCCAAAGCATGGCTGACGATCAGTTATGTTAGAAGCTACGATAGCAGTGACGAGAGCTGAGAAATCCGATGAGCGAGAATGCAGGCTAACACTGACTGAACATCCATCGGTGACAAAGCGGGAGTCGCCAATTCCAGAAACTGCAGTTGATGACTTCCTTTCCGAAGCTGAAGCTGATTGGCGAAACGAGAAGTTATCGGTGTCCTGTTCTAAGGCAATTAATGGAAAGGGACAGCCGTTTGGCTTCTTTGTTGCGATTTTCGGGCGATAGTGCCTTGAACTTCGGACAGTACTGGACTTCGTGAGCGCTGTTACTGCAGAGCACGCAGACATCAAATTTCAGTTTGATTGGTGTCTCATGCCAGTATTGATTGCCGTCAGTTTTCTATGACGAAAAAGGTTACAACCATCTCGACATGATATTGGCACCTTAACTACACAAATTTCCTGAAACTTTTTTAGTGAATACGACCTACGACCTGGAATTAAAAAGCGTTGCCTTTCTGTCTTCCAGGAGCTTTCACTTTTACTCCACGATCAAACCGACTTTTTATGATAAATTTTGGGCTTTACATTTTTTGAATGAATTATTGTTTTTTTATTTCTGTGTAAGGTTTTTTTTTTAATAAATAAATGGTTTTTTTAGAGAGGTATTGCTTCTCTTTTCACATACTTTAAGTATCTTATATCTTGTTGTAATGAACATTAGAATTCTGAAGAGCTGATGAATGCAGCTATAGATTGGACATGAACATTTAGTAGCTTCAGCTATGTGCGCCTGGTCACACTCTGCCCGAGCGAAAAATTTGAAAACTTTTGTCGTCAAAAACTAAAATTGATCTGAGTACTAAGCTTAACACAAATTTTTTTGATATTTAAAATAGTTATATATTAGATAATTGAGCCGACAAAATATTTCTTTCATTGCCTCAATTAAACTTGCTGATCAAATCGAACGTAAAAATGTGAACTCCATATATCTGGAGAAGTAATTTATGAAGACTAAAAGGAATTCATTGTTAAGTAAGGGCCCCAGTGGATCTGAGGATATCCAGATCCATGGTGTCCAAGTGTACCATTATAAAATCCTGGCAAGTTTTTTTTACAAATTGTTCTACCTCGCAGTAGCCACCACACTTCTGAGCCCCTCACGGGCTAACTAAAGTACACTTTTCCGAAGTGATATCGGAATGATTATACGATATTATACCGCCCTTAACACCAGGGATCCGATTTTTGATAATTCGTATCTGAATGGGTACAGTGTTCTTGCTATGGCAGACTTCCAGGATTTATGATCCAACCAACCCATTGCATCGGCAATCTCTCAGTACAAGCAGGTGGCTTGGAAGGGTTTGAATATTGCCTCTAGATGCTTACTCGTTTAAATTCTGGTCCCTTTAGTTAAAAATATAATTTTTCTACACTCTATACTAAAGCTAAACTTTCTTTTTCGGTTTGAGAGGAACGCTTCTCGACTTTGGACAAACTTCTGCTTGCAAATGAAATTATGAGAGGATCAATACAATTTGAAAACTGTAACAGTACTCGCCCCGAGAGCCATGGGGCTGGCGTCTGCTATAAGACGAGTTCGGTTTCTTGGGTTAAAATATGAAAGTTTTGGCACCTTTTCTAATCGTTGTTTTAGAATTTGGAAAGCTTTTTCTCTTATTCTCCCCAGTAAAGTTTTACATCTTTTTTTAGTAACTTCCTTAAAAGTTCAGTATTCGTTTAGATGTCTGGATATTGAGGCCAGTAAAACACAAACGAAAAATTCCTGGTCCAGTATTTTTATAAGAAGTTTAATTAATTAATTAATTTAATTTAATTTTTAGGCCGCGGAATTTTACTGAAAGGAATCTGCCCTTTACTTCGGTTGAGTGGAACTCAACTAAAATAGTGTGACCAAGAATATAAAAAGTGATTTGCCACTCTCATGAATGAGCTGTGTTTTGTAAACAGCTCCAATTTTGAAAATTAAACTAAAATAAAAAAAAGGAAGAAAAGTAATTCTGACGATGAAGTGATTGTGTTGGTAGCGGCACATATTGTTGTAAGAAGAAAAACAGCACAGTTGGAGGCGCCAAAATGTCAAAATGATCAAAATGGAGGATGGAAGAAAAAACTGTGCGCAAATCAAAAAAGAGATATGCAAATTTTCAATGCTAGGAGAAGATTGCTTTAATAAAAGCAGTTGAGGGAAGACCATGTCTTTAGCGGATCACGGAAAATAAGCATTTTGATAATTTTGACTTTTTGGCGTCTCCGTTTACTCTGTACTTCTTTTTCCTAATTTTTGGCAACAATTTATGCCGCCACCAACACAATCACTTCATCGTGAGAGTTATACTTTTCTTTTTTTAGTTTCAGTTGACTTTTCAAATTGGCGCTGTTTATAAAGCACGGCTGAATCATGACAAGCACGTTTTAAGTTCTTGGTCACACTATTTTAGTTATGTTCCACACAATCGAAATAAATAGCAGATTCCTGTCAGTAATTTTCCGCAGTGCTGAATACAGGCTCTATGCCTGCAATTTATCTTATAATGCTTATCTCTAATGATTTATCTTCGCTTTAGTGGCTGCTGATCCAGTTTGATGTCTGAGTCAATGTATAGTTTTATTTTGACGCCTTTCCATTTTGAAAATAGTGTTTTCTCTTTTACCGTAGTGATATTGAGCCAATTCGAAGAACATTAAGATGGATTGTTGTCTCTCATCCCAGTAATGATTGCCGGCAATTTTTTATGACGAAAAAGGTGCAACCACTGCGACACCTGACACAACTGAGATTGGCGCCTCGAAAACACAAATTACACTACTCAACAAAATTCAACTTTTTTTTTCCGCTGTCGCCCAAAATGACTTGTTCTGATAGATTTGGAGATTTCATTTTTTTAATAAATTATGGTTTTTTTTTAGGTTTAGTTTTTTTTTTAAAGTATTTTTTAAAGATTTGGTATTTTTTTCAGATGTGTGCTTCTATTTAGCCTAAGTTTTCTACAACTGGTTGTATTGAAAAGCTGATAAATGCAGCTATAAATCCAGCCAGACACTTTGTAGCTACAGCTTAACGTCTGGAAGATATTAAGCTTCAAATTCAAATTTCATATTATTTTTCGGTGTTTTTTCTCCGAAATTTTGACTTTGAAAACTCAGGAAAAGACGAAAAAAATATTTTGTATCAACATTTTTAGTTTTAGATAGACACATTAATTGGGCGTCGTTTAATGTATCGTTTGTAAGAATCGATGAATATACGGCTAAGTTACAACCGTTTGACCAAACTTTCATATGCCGTCAAACACCGTCGCCTTTTTCTCTTTTACAATTTTTCAGTCTTTATAACTAAATAAGTTAAAACACGATCCAGAATTAAGCTCCACAGGAATTTCGTAGCATGTCGCTGGCATGACCAGTCCTCCCACCCGTGGTTAGATTGAACTACAGTTGACTTAAATTTCTTATTTATCTGCTCGTCAACTTGGCAAGAATTGATAATTTCGTCCAAAGAATGCTTTTTTTCTATTAGTTTCTTTTTCAGTTCTAACGATACTCACGAGTCAATTATTTTGATTTTTAGACAAATTTCTTCAAATTGCGATTTAAAGTCTCCAAATGAGCATTTTGATAATTGTTCGCCTTCCGAAGTAGTTATGCAGCGAAATAGGTGTCGCTTAAAGGCCTGTATCCAGCACCGCGGAATTTTACTGAAAGGAATCTGCTCATTATTTCGGATGTGTGGAACTCAACTAATGTAATGTGACCAAGAACCTAAAAAGTGATTTGCCACTCTCATGAATCAGCTGTGTTTTGTAAACAGCGCCAATTCTGAAAATTAAACTAAAATTAAAAAAAGGAAGAAAAGTAATTCTTACGATGAAGTGATTGTGTTGGTAGCGGCACATACTGTTTTAAGAAGAAGTACAGCACAGTTGGAGGCGCCAAAATGTCAAAATTATCAAAATGCTCATTTTCCGTGATCCGCTAACGACATGATATTGCCTCAACTGCTTTTATTAAAGAAATCCTCTCCTCACTTTAAACATTTGCATATCTCTTTTTGGTTTTGCGCACAAATTTTACCCCCACCTTTCACTTTGACTTCAGTAAAAATTTGCACATATATTTTACTGGCACCCCTAGCAGCTGTTCTCACAGTCCACATTCGTGTGGATATCGATACTATCGATACAAATTCGTGGATCCAGTTTACGTTGCTGGATACTGACTCCAGGAAAACACAAACGAAAAATTACTGGCCCCGTTTTTATACCCGGTACTCGAAGAGTTTAAGGGTATATTAGATTTGTGGGGATAACGGTTGTGTGTAACACCCAGAAGGAAGCGTTTCCGACCCCATAAAGTATATCTATTCTTGATCAGCATCAATAGCCGAGTCGATATAGCCATGTCTGTCTGTCCGTCTGTCCGTCTGTCCGTCCGTCCGTCCGTCCGTCTGTCCGTCTTCATTTGCGCCTATATCTCATAGACTATTAAAGCTAGAGTAATCAAGTTTTGTATTCAGTCTCCTGTGTTTTCACACTACTCAAAGTGTATTTGAAAATTTCGCCCCGCCCCCTTCCGCCCCCACAAAGGACCAAAGTCTGTGGCATACACAATTTTGAAGATACGAGAAAACTAAAAACGCAGAATCATAGAGAATGACCATTTCTATCAGAGTGTTGAATCTGGATCAGATCGGATCATTATTATAGCTACAATGAAGAAAACCATTTCGAAAGTCATCATTCCCTCTCGCTCTCACACACGCGACCCCATCTGCTTTGCCCATTCGTATTTTTTGACGCCTAGTTCTCAGAGACTATCAGAGCTAGAGCAACCAAACTTTCTATCCAAGCTCCTGTGATATCAAACCAGCACGAGTTTGTTTCAAAATTTGGCCACGCCTCCTTCCGCCCCTACAAAGGACGAAAATCTGTGGAATCCACAATTTTTAAGGTACGAGAAAACCAAAAACGCAGAATCATGGAAAATTACCATATCTACCAGATTGCCGAATCTGGATCAGGTGGGATCAATATTATGGCCAGAAGAAACAAATTAAATTTCAGTGGCTACGCAACGCCTGCCAAGCGCTGACTCATGCCCCTCCCTCTCTCTGTCTGTCCTAAACATTTTTACGTGTCAAATATGTAGTTATACATGTCATGTAGAAATTTAGAAGCAGATGTAAAAATCATATGCAAACAAAATCGGAAACATGTATAATATTCCAAAAATGTACTTCATTTTTTTAAATATTATTTTTTGCCCAAAATTTAATTTGTCGCTTTTGCGAACATATAATAAAATGCATAAATCGCAAGCTCATATATGTATGTACATATGTATATACTGACTGAGTACCGGGTATAAGGTAGAGCCGCGGCCTTTGCCGTGGCTCACAACGTTCCCACTCGTTTGTTTTTATATGAAGTTTGGCAGTAATTTTTAGTTTCCGCGGTGCTGGATACCCAGCTTAAATGTAGAATTTTGTTTTCACTGTTTCAACACTGCTTTCTCAAGTAAGCATAAGAATGGCTTAATTATATTTTCTGTCATTTTGTTTTCGACACCTGAAATTAAAATGTTATATAAATGGAGTAAACATTTTATGTATTTCCTTTTTTTTATTAAAACTAATCTCAAATATTGAAGTTTTCCTCTTTTAATAATAATGTCTAATAAAAACTTGTTAGAAAATACCATTTACGCAATCATTCGTTTTTACAAAATACACAGCCTCTTTTGTTTTTATACCCGGTACTCGAAGAGTATAGGGGTATATTAGATTTTTGGTGATAACGGATGTGTGTAAAGCCCAGATGGAAGCGTTACCGACCCCATAAAGTATATATATCAATAGCCGAGTCGATGTTGCCATGTCAGTCTGTCCGCCCGTCTGTCCGCCTTCATGTGCGTCATATAGTCAGAGACTATAAAAGCTAGATGAAGCAAATTTTGTATCCAGACTCCTGTGGTATTAAACTGTTAAAAGTTTACATATTTAAAAATTTCGCCCGCCCCCTTTTGCCAACACAAAAAAACAAAAATCTGTGGCATGCAAAATTGTAATGAAACAAGAAAACTAAAAAGAATCATAGAGGATGGCCATATCTATCAGAGTGTTGAATCTGGATCAGATCAAATCATTAATATAGCCACAATGAAGAAAACCACCTGAAAAGGCATGGTTCCCTCTCGTTCTCTCTCACACGCGAACCCGTCCTCTTTGCTCGTTCGTCTAGATGAGTGCCTGGATTTCAGAGACTATATGAGCGAGAGCAACCAAACTTTCTATCCCAGGTGCTGTTATATCACTTCAATACAAGTGTATTTTAAAATTGATTTATAATTTATTTGCCGCTGCTCACAACGGCCAGTGTGAGCCTCTGCCCGAGAAACTAGGTATCCGACTTGAATTCCGGTTCTACCAGGATAATGACCCGAAACATTCGTCCGGAATAGTGCAGTCCTGGCTTATCTGGAACTGCCCCCACTTGATGATTCCCCCAGCCCAGTCTCCAGATTTAAATGTTATTCAAAATTTGTGTGCTGCGCTGGAGAAAAACACCCAGAATCACACGATTTCTAGAAAACTTTTTTACTTTCCCGTTTACATATTTTTTTAAATTAATTGATTGGAAACGGGTTACTTTTGCTTTCTTACCTAAGTAACTCTAAATATATGGTAATAGTGCAAAATACTTCACTTGACGTCGACAGTGATTTCTTAACTTCATAAGAGGAAACAATATAAGAAATATCTTGTTCAATATAATTCACGAAATTTTTATATAAATGCGCAATAATGGATTTTAAAAATTCAAAGATTTTCGAAGTTTTTCGAGCTTCTGAAAATATAAATTAGGTTGGGTTACCTCGGACGGCCCTCGACGGGGCCTCTCATAGGCCAGAATGGCCCTTTGTTATACGGATTTCGTATGGACCTATACGAGGGTGTTTCTAAGGTTTTAAAGTCCCCTAGAATCGAGATGTTTTTGGTGAAGGCAAGCAGTTCCCCTGGCGACCTCTTGGAGACATCATCCAGTGATCCCAGCGTCGATACGCCTAGGTATCCTTTTCTTGCCCATGAGAGAAGCGGGCAGCTGAAGATAAGATATTCCAAAGTTTCGACAGCCCTGGGATCATCACATTTCCTGCAGCTGTCTCTGTTGGTGATGCTTAGCTTGGTTGCAAGCCACGCAGCCAGGCAGTGACCTGTTAGTATATCCACTAGCAGTCTGCAGACCTTTCATAGAAGGTGCAGCATATACTCGAGGAGTTTTTCATTCCGTTCCTTGAACATGATTTTCTAGATTCTACAGGTGGTGGTGTTCTTCCACCTGCTTTCTGTCTTCAGTTCGGCCTGCTTCTTCAAGTCGCTTTGTAGCGTTCGAAGGGCGACAGGCACGTTTTCGGTTCCTTCGTTCT
Source organism: Drosophila algonquin (assembly GCA_035041765.1). Classification (NCBI taxonomy): domain Eukaryota; kingdom Metazoa; phylum Arthropoda; class Insecta; order Diptera; family Drosophilidae; genus Drosophila; species Drosophila algonquin. Next base: position 30,113 of record JAWNKY010001750.1, read on the forward strand.
CCAGACCGACGCCTTCCTTACCCAGAACGTCCGCCGCTTCGTTTCCTTCGATGCCCTGGTGGCTGCGAACCCAGTAGATCCGCACTGACTTAGTCGTGCTTAGTGAGTCTAGTGACTCCCTGCTTGCCAAGACACTTCTGAAACTGACCGCGGACGACTGCATGGATTTTATCGCCGCTTGGCTGTCCACGAATATGTTAACTGCATTGTGTGGTGGCGTTGTGAGCTGAGGGATCTCTGCCGCCTTCTTGATGGCGAAAACTTCCGCCTGGAATATGCTGCATCGGTAGGGTAGCTCATAGGACGCCCTTATTTCAGCGTTCGTGCAGTATAGTCCCGCTCCTACTCCTCCGTTCATCTTGGAGCCGTCAGTATATATATTAAGGTGCTGAGTCTGGCCCCGTCCTGTTTTCCAGTCATCGGGTCTCATGAAAAAGTTTGTTTTTACTTCGATGCACGCTTGGGAGAGCATGTTGTCAGTAGCACTGATCATGTCCATGCCAATTGAACTGTGCGATCAGACGCTGTGCTGGCTTCCCTGTAGTCAGCCTAGCGTAGATGTCCAGGGGGTCGATTCCGAGTATGGTTTCGAGTGCTTTGGTTGACCTCAGCGCTGAGTCCTACTCCATCGGCGCACTCACATATCTCCCTGAGTGTTCGTTCCATTATGCAGCTGAGGGTCGATGGACATACACCCGTAATAAGTACGATTATGTCGTCCGCATAAGCTGTTTTCTGTTTGGGGCCTTCCTCTCGAATCTCTTGATAAGGTTGTCGACCAAAAGATTCCACAGAAAGGGAACCTGGTTCAGGCGAGCGGAGAAGGCTGTCCTCTTCCGTTTTGCTAATGGAAAGTACAGTCTCTAGGTCCGAGTCTGCCTCGACAACGGCACAACGGAACCACCCCCTAGCGTTTTGGGCCTACCCGCCAGGCACCTACAACCAGTTATAGGAAACTTAAGTTATGTGAAAAATAGAAGCACTATCTCTGAAGAAAAATACCAAAGTTTTAAAAAATTCTTTTAAAAAAAACTAAACCTGGAAAAAAAAACCCATAATTCTTAAAAAAATTTAAGTCAAAAATTTAAATTTAAACAGCGGAAAAAAAAATTGAATTTTGTCGAGCAGTGTAACATGTGTTAATCATAAGATCATTAAAAGGTTGGCTGCTATCCTAAATTTTATAAACTTCAAAGAAATTATAAATGGTGCAAAATTTGCGAATGCGCATCAAAAACAGCTCAACCTTTGACTGAATTGTATCCTCAGAAAAAACGTACCCTCACGGTACATAGGATTTTGGCTCATGGAAAGGACCTAATAGTGTATCAGTGCGTAGACATTAACCTTATTAACCTTAATATTGATGATTATTTTGTTGAAAATCAACCATCAATAGAAAATATTAAAAATTAACCTCAAAAAATCACAAAAACTAAGAATTTAAATTTTATATTTTTAAGTTAGAAAATCTAATTTAAAAAAAATGCCATATAGTCATTGTAATTATAAAAATGATTATGCTATGATTAAAAACAAACGTTTTGAATTTGAATTTTACTGGTAAAATATGCTCGAAAATATTTGTTAACTTTAGATCTCTCGTGTCTTCAAAATTGTGCGTGCCGCAGATTTTCGTCTTTTGTGTGGGCGGAAAGAGGCAGGGTGATATTTTGTAAATATATGTACTTGTAACAGTGTGATATCACAGGAGTCTGGGCACAAAAGTGGGTTGCTCAAGCTTTTATAGTCTATGAGATCTAGGTGCTAATGAAGACGGACAGACAGGTAGGCTATATCGACTTGGCTATTGATTCTGTTCAAGAATATATATATTTTATGGGGTCGGAAACTCTTCCTTCCACTATTTGCGTCAGCGCTGCACCGTCAGCGCCTCGTGTAGACCATCAGCTCTTCAGCGTATGTTTATGCAATAACGTAATTTGATGCCTCCAGTCGCTTGAGTGCAGACCATCGGCTCCCCGGCAGAAGCTAGTGCGACAATGTAGTCGATGCGTTCACCGAGTGCGGCATCAATATTCTTCCGTTTGGAATTTCCGCTCATACCCTGCAGCTGGTGCAGCAACTAATCACCCTCTCAAAGAGCGGCGGTCCTCGTCGTTCGCAAGCCCTTGATTTGGCTCGCGTCTCTCTTCCTTCTGAGGTGGAGTCTGAGGTACACGACTTCGCAGCTGGTCGTGGCTGGTCCGTCGTCTACGAGGGTGATGGGCTCCAGGTGGTTCGGTTGACAAATGCAATGAGCGGCGCCACCAGAGTGCATTACCGCACGTCAGGAACCTATAATCTCTTTTTTGAAGAAGGGGGTCGTTGTCGTGGGTGTGCAGCTTGTGAGAGCCCACGCACTCGGCCACGGTGTTCTCTGTCAATTGTAGTATCGTTCCGTTGTGCTCAATCGAGAATATCATGATCTTTTTACATGCTACGCTAACTCAAGGATATTCCTTGATAAAATGAATTGCATTATCGGATTGGAGTACTTTGCTTTGGAACAAATTTTGCAATTCATGACTACCCCGTTTGCGAGTTTAGTCATTTTTGGGAAGTAATATTCGGTCATGATTTGTCTGACGTTTTCCTGGGCGGGAATGGGCCCTATTGTGTTCGATGGTGACAATTTCTTTTTCCTTATTGTCATCAAAATGTCGGCGATGTCGGCTGTATGCAGGCTAGGACTGAAAGCTTACAATGGATAGCGTTTGCGACCTAAGGGTTTACTACGGATTTGACGATTTTCACAAGAGCGTCTTTGTCTGGGAAGTGAATTATATGGCGCGTTATTTTTGTTATGTTTTAGAGGAAATCGCGCCTGCTTCAGGATGATCTGATTCCTAAAGCAATTAACAGGCTTATCTGTCGTCACTACCGTGTAGGTCATTGATACTTCACTATGTATTGTTGCAGAATCTATATTCTGTCGTGACAATGGTTTGTAGAAGAGCTTGCCACCGATCTCGTCAATACCTGCCCTCCAACGTTTAATTTTCGCTTTGGGGTTTCCTTCAGAAACCGCGAACGTGAGTGGCTGGGGGTCAGTGAACACGGTAATGTCCCTAATGCCATAATTATAATGGCGCAGCTTTCCCAAGGCACACACAATTGCCAAAAGCTCCCGCTCATTAGTCCTAGTCCTAAAGATCATTGTTAACGGTCGTCCTCCCTGTGAAAGGACTGCCCCAATGCCATAGGCAGACGCGTCGGTTGAATCGCTCTCGTAGTCGATTTTGGCATCGGCTTCTATTTCAGCGACCGCCTCGGTAGCGGAATCATTGTATGCCGCCGGGGATCGGTTGCTAGAGGTAGCAATGTGCTTCACCCTTGGCCGCCAGCTTCCCGATGTGCGCTCTGACTCAAAATTGTTGTAGCGTTTGCCAGTACATAATGGTTTCTGCTACGACGAGGGTTGTCTAAATTAGGAAGATGAAGAGTTGAGATTTGGGCTGTTGGTAGGTGTTGCCCTGTTGGGTGTTGGTATTGGTCCTCCTAACATAGTGTGGGCTTCTGTAAGAACTGGGGTCTTGGGGTCTACCCTGTTGTGGCGCTTGGTGTTTGCGCTCATACTTTTGGTAGGATCTATCCTCTATGGCCTTGGTGTAGTTTGCAGCCCTTACGCGAAGCCATGGGCGAAACCCAGAGCGGTCGGCAGATCCTTGGCCTTGCCGGGAAGACGGTCGCCTGGCCTGGCCCTGGCCTTCTGATTCAGCACACTTGCTGTGTCTGAAGTGTGGACCATTATGTTCTTGTTGGTGATAAGGGAGAGCTGTTTATTGTTGTTTATTGTTTATTTTTGTTTAAAGTTTAACAATGTACAGTTAAACTGTAAGGGTAAAATTACATATCAAATAATTAAACTAAAGGGCCAAAGCCAATACTCAGACCCGGTGGGGCTGATTATCGGCTCAGTAGCCGATAAGATCCCACCAATAGCCAAATTTAGGTAAGAGAAGAGCCGGTAGCCGAACATTTCCAAATTAAAGCTAGTTAAATTAAATTAAGTTATTGATTAAGATAATTTTGACCATATTAGAACTAGTATCAAAGGAGAACAGATGAAAAAATTGGTTATAGTTACGGCAAAGGCTACGGAAAGATTCATAATCCGAGTAGTTAGAAAGACAGAGTTGGAGATGAAGAGGAGAGTAATGCCTAGTCGGGCGGAAAGGAACAGCAATACTAATAAGGTTGATAAGGGCAGTCGATTCGACCTCACCAGAGAGAAGCTTATGGAGGAAGAGAACTCCTTGGCAGGTTCTACGGGATTTAAGAGAGTGGAGGTTAATTAGGCGCAACCTACTTTCATAAGAAGGGAGATGGATCGAAGGGTCCCAATTGAGTCCCCGGAGGGCAAAGATGAGGAACTGTTTTTGTACTGATTCGAGCATATCCTGAAATTTTTGGTAATGAGGAGACCAGACACAAGAACCATATTCCAAGATAGGCCGGACCAGAGAAACATACAGAAGTTTTGTAGTATACGGGTCTGTAAATTCCTTAGACCATCTTTTGACAAATCCAAGGACTCCTTTGGCTTTGTTAGAGATAGTAGAGATATGAGAGTTGAAACATAGATTAGGTACAAAGGTAATGCCCAAGTCGTTAACTTTGAAAAGGCGTTGAAGGATAAAGTTATTGATAGAGTAGTCGAAAAGATGGCTTATTGCGGTGAAAAGTCATTATGTTGCATTTAGAAATGTTAAGAGGATGAATGTTAATTAGGCACCAGTTGTTAAGGGCATCAAGATCTGATTGCAAAGATAGTGGGGACAAGGTGTCACTGTAGGAAAAACATAGCTTAACTTCATCAGCATACATTAGGACACGGGAATGAGATAACATTTGTGGAAGATCGTTAATAAATAGATTAAATAGCAAGGGACCCAGATGACTACATTGAGGAACCCCCGATGAGACAATAACAGGTTTAGAGAGAGAGGAGTTAAAGCAGACACGTTGAGAGCGGCTACAAAGGTAGGAATTAGTCCAATATACATAGAAGCTTAGTCGGAAACCCTAGAAGAGACAGTTTATCAATAAGTAGATTATGATTGACGGCTTCGAAGGCTTTACTAAAGTCAGTATAAACGACATCAGTTTGACACTGTTTAGCAAAACCCGAAGTTACGAAGGTGGAAAATTCAAGGAGATTAGTAGAAACTGAGCGACGTTTAATGAATCCATGCTGTGATTCAGAGAATACAGAACTACAAAAATGTTGCAGCTGAGAAGTGATGATTTTTTCAAAGAGTTTAGGAATGGCAGATAAATTGGAAATACAGCGGTAGTTAGAGACATCAGATTTAGATCCCTTCTTATGAAAGGGAACTATATAGGATTCTTTCCAGATGGTGGGAAAGTCACCAGTCTTGAGAGACAAGTTGAAAAGTTTTAGGAGAGGCACACAAAGAGATTCTGCACAAAGTTTTAGAACAGCACTCGGAACCGAATCAGGCCCAGTGGAGAACGAAAACTTGCACGATTTTAAATTTGTTAGGAGACCATCATAGTCGATGAAGGGGGGAAGGATACAGTTAGAACTATTTATAGGGATAGGATAAGAGTAACTACTACTAAAGTCGTTCGATGAGGCTAGGATAGAGGGAAAGTTAATAGACGGGACAGAGTAGCAACGTTGGAAAAAGGAAGCGAACAGAACAGCAATATCACAATCCTTATCAGCATAACTACCATTTAAGTGTAGAGAAGAAGGAAATCGGGAAGATTTACGTTTAGAATTAACAAACCTGAAGAATTGTTTAGGGTCACGTTTAAAGTTAAGCTTGCATTGGGTCAAGTATCTGTTGTAGCACAATGTATTGAATAAGGAAAATTTCGATTTTGCAATTGAGTACTTCGAAAAGTCTGATTGCAAACCGGATTTTTTAAACTTTTTGTACATACGGGATTTTAAATTCTTCAGATTTATTAATCTAGGGGTGAACCAGATAGGACCAGAAATATTTCTGGAGGGGGTAACTAAAGGAACATGCATGGGAAAGATGGAAGAAATAGAGCTATAGAATGCATTCGTGGCAGACTCGATTTCCTGGAAATCGTCAAGGAATGACCAATCCATCTGAGATAGGGCAGTATTCAAGGAGAGGAAATCAGCCTTCTTGAAGCAATAAATATTCGAAGGCTTAACAAACTTTATAGGGCATGAAGATGGTAACATGAAATCAATTGAAAGTGTGGGATGGTATGGATCTTCAGGGAATGATAGAGGTGATCCGCGACATACCAAAGTGCTCGAAGCATCGGTAGTGAAGACGAGATCAAGGGTCCTACACATGCTATTGCGTATGCCATTTACCTGGCCTAACGATGTATCGGACAGAGAATCAACAAAGTCATGCTGCATAGATGGGAACATTAAGTTTGAGTCATTGGATGGGGACCAAGTGACATTAGGGAGATTAAAGTCACCGAGGACAATAAGACGATCAGAATCACCAAGCTGAGACAAAACGGACTGGAGATGGGCAGCGTGAAGCATATAGGTTGTAAATTCAGAGGACGGTGGGATGTAAGAGCATGATATGAATAAATTAAAAGAACGCAGACGAATTTTAACAACGATAATTTCAATGGTGTTGAGCTCATCGATGGAAAAGAGTTGGGAAGTTAAGTCGGAACGGACAGCAATTAGGACGCCGCCACCTCGAGATGGTCGATCAGATCTATATATGTTAAAATTATCTACAAAAATCTCGGAATCCGAGATTGAGGAATTGAGCCATGTTTCAGAGAAGGCGATAATGTCGAAATCAAAAGTTGCACTATCAGCATGTAATTTGGTGAGCTTACTGCACAGGCCACGTACATTCTGATAAGTGATCTTTAGAGGTGGGGAAGAATTCAGTTTTTTGAAGTGGATGGAAGATCAGTAGAAGGAGTTGGAAGGATTCCTACCCGAGGAGCGGGTTGCGAAGACCGTGATCGACTATTGAAAATATGACAGATAGTGTGCTCTGGCCAGAAAGAGGGTTCCAACACAGTCTTAACAAACTTCTCCGGAACAAGAATTTTAAAGGAGGAAATACTACGTTTTTCTTTAAAAGAAAATTTAGTAACTACTATGTCAGAGGAGCTATTAATGTTTAATTTAGAGAAAATATACTCTCGAACCATTGCATCCGTAGCCGATTCCATAAGACGTGAGACGAAAATAGATTTTAGAGGAGCGACAGCGAAGAGAGTAGATCGGTCAAGAGGGGTCACATGGTTTATGGGTGATGCAGAGGCGGGTTCTATCCGAGGAGCAGATGGGATAGCACTGGCTGAGGAGCCAGTGCGAGCGGGTGGGGAAGGAACTACTTCAACTTCCATGCTGACAGCAGTATCAACTTCCGTAGAACAGAACAGATGCAGACATCTGTATGATCATAACTGTCCGGTTGGACAGCCTGGGCAATCACAGGCACTGGATGAACATTACTATCCGGTTGGACATCCTTGGCAGACACAGGCACAGGTGAACAGCCAACATGTGAAGAGCCAGCCGTCTTTTTCGATGTAGTTGCATGTACATCGATTACCTTGGCGCCAAAGTCGATCAAGGCTGGCGAACTGATTGGAGGAACGTCAGAGTCTTTAGCTGCAAGAGAATTAGAACTGTGAACGCTGGGCAAACTAGGTGTAACCTTTATTCTCTTTGGAGACTCATTTATAATTTTAAGATTTTTGAAATGAGTTTCCATTGGAGGTAAACTTATCCTGCAATTTCCGGAATTCCGAGTGGACAGCAGCGAATTCGTTATGAGTCTGTCTCATAAAAGTTCGCATATCGGCTTCTACTGCCTTGCAATCCCAACAAGTCCAGTTGAGACCGCAGCGGGTCTTAATCAGATCAACGACGCGAGCGCCGATATGACCAAAACCCGCGCAGCTAGAGTGAGCCGTGTTGTCACACAACCAGCAGAAAATAAATGTTTGACGCGTAGCTACCGAACGGTGACCGTCACAGCGTTTAGCACAGCAGGTGCTCATTGTTTGATATTAGAAACAATAAATATGTAAAAAAGAAAAGAAAAAAGGAAGGTAAAATATAAGTCGGTGTGGGGCAGAGATAGTGATTTTAGCTTGTGTTACATAATTGCGCGCGCAAGAACGAACAAAAAAATCACAATAACGGGAAGTGTACGGAGAGACAGATAACAGATAAGCAGAGGGTGGATAAAAACAGAGAGCGGTACAGAGAGAGCAAGCGCACCGCACTAGAATAGGCAACAACAAAACTGCTGCGATTAAGAAAGTGCAGAGAAGTTAAGAATGCACAAAAGGAATTGAAAATAAATAAATAACACCGAGAAACACAGAATTCGGCAGGCCCGGTATGTGTATGTATGTTAATATGTATGAAAAATAGGCAGATGATAGACAAAGTAGACGTATAAAATTATACAGCGGCTCAGGGAGAGTGCAGCATACAATGCATATAGCAACAACAAATCAGCTGAGCATAAGAACAAGTGGGGCTAGAAAGAATGCACAAAAATTGCAAAATTGCAATTGCAATTGGAATTAACTGCACAAATGCACGGTAAAAGAATAAACACGGATAGTAATTTAGTTGCACGATCAGTTTAGAACACAGTAAGCAATAATACAACACAATTACTTCCCTTTAGTCACAAAAATAAAATTATTTAGGCGGAGCGAAGTGAAGACACGACTGCCAGCAGCGTTAGTTGATTATCGTTATGTTTCTCCATCTCATCGTAGTATTCTGTCGGTGACAAGTTTCCCTGCCGCATTGTCGGCAGCCTCTGAAGCAGTCTCTCTAACAGCTGTCTAGCCTGTTAATTATGGCCTAGGGTTCAGCACTGTGTTGAAGGTCGACAAAATGTTATTTGCGGCCCCTTTCGCTTTATTTCTTATTATACCTTTCGCCATGAAGTGTTTGCTACTACCTTCGTATGGCTCAAAAAGTTCGAATACGGCCAGCGCCGCCTGGCGCCAACCGACATTATCTATCTGCTTCCCGTCGAAATCTGGGAGTGACTTGACCATGTCTAATGGTTGATCGCATACGACCCCGGGAATAAGTTGTACTTTCTTAAATACTTCTACTTTAAGCACTGAGTGGTTCGCGCGCGATTGGTCAAATTCAACCCTTAACTGCTGCACTTCTGGTTGCAGTGCTGCAGCCTGGTTTTCTTGGGAAAACTTAGTTCGCAGTTGCCGTATTTCGGCTTGAAATATTGCAGCCTGACGTGCCAATGCGCCATCCAATGCCTCTCCAAGCATTGCCGTATTCATGTTGTCTGGTTCTTTCTGTGGTAGCCGTCTGTCTCTAGTTTCCAATTGGAGGCCCTCTAGAAGGGAACTTAAGCTATCGTCACTATCGTTAATATCCCCTCTATAGATCATGTGGTGCAATCTAGCTTGACTAGCACCGCCCCCTGAAATTTCTACCCTAGTACTTCCCTTAATTAATCGCGAGGGTCAAACAGTGTTCGATTGTTTCGTAGAAAAACTATATATTTTTAAAATTTTTTAATAAAATCAATTATTCTATTATCTCTCATACGGGGAGATATTATTATTTTTTTTTATTTTATTTTATTTATTTTTTTTTCTCATACGGGGAGATATTATTTTTTTTATTATAGCTTCCTACCAATGGTTTTGCATAGTTTTAAGGGCTATGCAGCTAATCGGGCAAATATTTTTCCACTCTATTTAATATTTTTTTATTTATATAATGTGGCTGCTGCCCGAATCTACATGTGTCTCCGGTTAAGCAAGTTTGGCAAGGGAATTCCCTTCAGCTTGTGTAGATTTTTAATTTCTTAATTTTTTGTTGATTTCATGTTTTTTAAGGCGAGGGAAGGACCTTCAGCCTATTTTTTTCTTATAGATCACTGATGGATGCGAGGGACTTCCCTTCAGCTCCTTCCTTTACCTTGTTTGTCTTTGTGTCTATCGGTGACAGTGGAATGCAGCCTTTGTATTGCTGGTTGGGTTGCACTTGGGTTTTTTTCACGGGGTGATTTCCCGATGCGATATACACACAACAAAAATCACCAGTTTCAAGGAAGGGAATGTTTTTGTCAACGCTACTTACAATTTTTAGAGGGGCGGCAAAACATAATTTTGTAATTTTTGGATTGATTTGTTTTTATTTTTCTTCCGTTTTATATTTTTTTTGTTATGTTAGGTTAGGTTAAGGCGGCTGCCAAGCTCCATTGGAGTCCTTCAGACTTAGGATGGTTTCGGCCCGTTGTGGTACAGCATGTGATCTTCCCCTCATCCATCTCGTGAGTCCCAAAAAAGTCAGCAGTTGCCCCATCCTGATGCTCTTATGAAGTTTGCGATCTTTCTAGGACATATTTTGGACATTTCTGAAATGTCTGATACGTAGGGCATGCCAGGTATTGTAGCTTTCTTCTTCTAAGAGCTGCCTGTTTACGTGGGAGCCTATTAGCCAGTGTCCCGTGAGGGACCGGATGATTACGCTGCACCTCCTTCTTGCGAGCTTGCATATCTCTGAGGTGCGCTTCTGTCTATGCTCGGCCATGTTTGCCTAGTTATGCCACATAGTAGTGCTGATTGCCACGCTTATGATGGCTTTTTGAAGGTAGTGTTATCCTGATCGCAATGGCTTCCGCTTGGAATACACTAAAGTGATCTGGGAGCCTGAAGGGGAGTGCCTGATGTCAAGCTGTTCGGAGTAGATAGAAAGTAGAAAGTAGTAGAAGTAGTAGTAGTAGTAGAAAGTTCGCATATCGGCTTCTACTGCCTTGCAATCCCAACAAGTCCAGTTGAGACCGCAGCGGGTCTTAATCAGATCAACGACGCGAGCGCCGATATGACCAAAACCCGCGCAGCTAGAGTGAGCCGTGTTGTCACACAACCAGCAGAAAATAAATGTTTGCCGTGTAGCTACCGAACGGTAAGCGTTACAGCGTTTAGCACAACAGGTGGTCATTGTTTGATATTGGAAACAATAAATATGTAAAAAAGAAAAGAAAAAAGATAGGTAAAATATAAGTCGGTGTGGGGCAGAGATAGTGATTTTTGCTTGTGTTACACAATTGTGCGCGCAAGAATGAACAAAACAATCACAATAACGGAAAGTGTATGGAGAGACAGATAACAGATAAGCAGAGGATGGATAAAAACAGAGAGCGGTACAGAGAGAGCAAGCGCACCGCACTAGAAAAGGCAACAACAAAACTGCTGCGATTAAGAAAGTGCAGAGAAGTTAAGAATGCAAAAAAAGGAATTGAAAATTGAAAATAAATGCACAAAAGTAACAAAATTTGGGAAAAGAACAGAATACAAATAATACCGAGAAACACAAAATTCGGCAGGCCCGGTATATGTATGTATGTATGAAAAATAAGCAGATGATAGACAAAGTAGGCGTATAAAATTAGACAGCGGCTCAGGGAGAGTGCAGCATACAAAGCATATAGCAACAACAAATCAGCTGAGCATAAGAACAAGTGGGGCTAGAAAGAATGCACAAAAATTGCAAAATTGCAATTGCAATTGGAATTAACTGCACAAATGCACGGTAAAAGAATAAACACGGATAGTAATTTAGTTGCACGATCAGTTTAGAACACAGTAAGCAATAATACAACACAATTACTTCCCTTTAGTCACAAAAATAAAATTATTTAGGCGGAGCGAAGTGAAGACACGACTGCCAGCAGCGTTAGTTGATTATCGTTATGTTTCTCCATCTCATCGTAGTATTCTGTCGGTGACAAGTTTCCCTGCCGCATTGTCGGCAGCCTCTGAAGCAGTCTCTCTAACAGCTGTCTAGCCTGTTAATTATAGCCTAGGGTTCAGCACTGTGTTGAAGGTCGACAAAATGTTATTTGCGGCCCCTTTCGCTTTATTTCTTATTATACCTTTCGCCATGAAGTGTTTGCTACTACCTTCGTATGGCTCAAAAAGTTCGAATACGGCCAGCGCCGCCTGGCGCCAACCGATATTATCTATCTGCTTCCCATCGAAATCTGGGAGTGACTTGACCATGTCTAATGGTTGATCGCATACGACCCCGGGAATAAGTTGTACTTTCTTAAATACTTCTACTTTAAGCACTGAGTGGTCCGCGCGCGATTGGTCAAATTCAACCCTTAACTGCTGCACTTCTGGTTGCAGTGCTGCAGCCTGGTTTTCTTGGGAAAACTTAGTTCGCAGTTGCCGTATTTCGGCTTGAAATATTGCAGCCTGACGTGCCAATGCGCCATCCAATGCCTCTCCAAGCATTGCCGTATTCATGTTGTCTGGTTCTTTCTGTGGTAGCCGTCTGTCTCTAGTTTCCAATTGGAGGCCCTCTAGAAGGGAACTTAAGCTATCGTCACTATCGTTAATATCCCCTCTATAGATCATGTGGTGCAATCTAGCTTGACTAGCACCGCCCCCTGAAATTTCTACCCTAGTACTTCCCTTAATTAATCGCGAGGGTCAAACAGTGTTCGATTGTTTCGTAGAAAAACTATATATTTTTAAAATTTTTTAATAAAATCAATTATTCTATTATCTCTCATACGGGGAGATATTATTATTTTTTTTTATTTTATTTTATTTATTTTTTTTTCTCATACGGGGAGATATTATTTTTTTTATTATAGCTTCCTACCAATGGTTTTGCATAGTTTTAAGGGCTATGCAGCTAATCGGGCAAATATTTTTCCACTCTATTTAATATTTTTTTATTTATATAATGTGGCTGCTGCCCGAATCTACATGTGTCTCCGGTTAAGCAAGTTTGGCAAGGGAATTCCCTTCAGCTTGTGTAGATTTTTAATTTCTTAATTTTTTGTTGATTTCATGTTTTTTAAGGCGAGGGAAGGACCTTCAGCCTATTTTTTTCTTATAGATCACTGATGGATGCGAGGGACTTCCCTTCAGCTCCTTCCTTTACCTTGTTTGTCTTTGTGTCTATCGGTGACAGTGGAATGCAGCCTTTGTATTGCTGGTTGGGTTGCACTTGGGTTTTTTTCACGGGGTGATTTCCCGATGCGATATACACACAACAAAAATCACCAGTTTCAAGGAAGGGAATGTTTTTGTCAACGCTACTTACAATTTTTAGAGGGGCGGCAAAACATAATTTTGTAATTTTTGGATTGATTTGTTTTTATTTTTCTTCCGTTTTATATTTTTTTTGTTATGTTAGGTTAGGTTAAGGCGGCTGCCAAGCTCCATTGGAGTCCTTCAGACTTAGGATGGTTTCGGCCCGTTGTGGTACAGCATGTGATCTTCCCCTCATCCATCTCGTGAGTCCCAAAAAAGTCAGCAGTTGCCCCATCCTGATGCTCTTATGAAGTTTGCGATCTTTCTAGGACATATTTTGGACATTTCTGAAATGTCTGATACGTAGGGCATGCCAGGTATTGTAGCTTTCTTCTTCTAAGAGCTGCCTGTTTACGTGGGAGCCTATTAGCCAGTGTCCCGTGAGGGACCGGATGATTACGCTGCACCTCCTTCTTGCGAGCTTGCATATCTCTGAGGTGCGCTTCTGTCTATGCTCGGCCATGTTTGCCTAGTTATGCCACATAGTAGTGCTGATTGCCACGCTTATGATGGCTTTTTGAAGGTGGTGTTATCCTGATCGCAATGGCTTCCGCTTGGAATACACTAAAGTGATCTGGGAGCCTGAAGGGGAGTGCCTGATGTCAAGCTGTTCGGAGTAGATAGAAAGTAGAAAGTAGTAGAAGTAGTAGTAGTAGTAGAAAGTTCGCATATCGGCTTCTACTGCCTTGCAATCCCAACAAGTCCAGTTGAGACCGCAGCGGGTCTTAATCAGATCAACGACGCGAGCGCCGATATGACCAAAACCCGCGCAGCTAGAGTGAGCCGTGTTGTCACACAACCAGCAGAAAATAAATGTTTGCCGTGTAGCTACCGAACGGTAAGCGTTACAGCGTTTAGCACAACAGGTGGTCATTGTTTGATATTGGAAACAATAAATATGTAAAAAAGAAAAGAAAAAAGATAGGTAAAATATAAGTCGGTGTGGGGCAGAGATAGTGATTTTTGCTTGTGTTACACAATTGTGCGCGCAAGAATGAACAAAACAATCACAATAACGGAAAGTGTATGGAGAGACAGATAACAGATAAGCAGAGGATGGATAAAAACAGAGAGCGGTACAGAGAGAGCAAGCGCACCGCACTAGAAAAGGCAACAACAAAACTGCTGCGATTAAGAAAGTGCAGAGAAGTTAAGAATGCAAAAAAAGGAATTGAAAATTGAAAATAAATGCACAAAAGTAACAAAATTTGGGAAAAGAACAGAATACAAATAATACCGAGAAACACAAAATTCGGCAGGCCCGGTATATGTATGTATGTATGAAAAATAAGCAGATGATAGACAAAGTAGGCGTATAAAATTAGACAGCGGCTCAGGGAGAGTGCAGCATACAAAGCATATAGCAACAACAAATCAGCTGAGCATAAGAACAAGTGGGGCTAGAAAGAATGCACAAAAATTGCAAAATTGCAATTGCAATTGGAATTAACTGCACAAATGCACGGTAAAAGAATAAACACGGATAGTAATTTAGTTGCACGATCAGTTTAGAACACAGTAAGCAATAATACAACACAATTACTTCCCTTTAGTCACAAAAATAAAATTATTTAGGCGGAGCGAAGTGAAGACACGACTGCCAGCAGCGTTAGTTGATTATCGTTATGTTTCTCCATCTCATCGTAGTATTCTGTCGGTGACAAGTTTCCCTGCCGCATTGTCGGCAGCCTCTGAAGCAGTCTCTCTAACAGCTGTCTAGCCTGTTAATTATGGCCTAGGGTTCAGCACTGTGTTGAAGGTCGACAAAATGTTATTTGCGGCCCCTTTCGCTTTATTTCTTATTATACCTTTCGCCATGAAGTGTTTGCTACTACCTTCGTATGGCTTAAAAAGTTCGAATACGGCCAGCGCCGCCTGGCGCCAACCGACATTATCTATCTGCTTCCCGTCGAAATCTGGGAGTGACTTGACCATGTCTAATGGTTGATCGCATACGACCCCGGGAATAAGTTGTACTTTCTTAAATACTTCTACTTTAAGCACTGAGTGGTCCGCGCGCGATTGGTCAAATTCAACCCTTAACTGCTGCACTTCTGGTTGCAGTGCTGCAGCCTGGTTTTCTTGGGAAAACTTAGTTCGCAGTTGCCGTATTTCAGCTTGAAATATTGCAGCCTGACGTGCCAATGCGCCATCCAATGCCTCTCCAAGCATTGCCGTATTCATGTTGTCTGGTTCTTTCTGTGGTAGCCGTCTGTCTCTAGTTTCCAATTGGAGGCCCTCTAGAAGGGAACTTAAGCTATCGTCACTATCGTTAATATCCCCTCTATAGATCATGTGGTGCAATCTAGCTTGACTAGCACCGCCCCCTGAAATTTCTACCCTAGTACTTCCCTTAATTAATCGCGAGGGTCAAACAGTGTTCGATTGTTTCGTAGAAAAACTATATATTTTTAAAATTTTTTAATAAAATCAATTATTCTATTATCTCTCATACGGGGAGATATTATTATTTTTTTATTTTATTTTATTTATTTTTTTTTCTCATACGGGGAGATATTATTTTTTTTATTATAGCTTCCTACCAATGGTTTTGCATAGTTTTAAGGGCTATGCAGCTAATCGGGCAAATATTTTTCCACTCTATTTAATATTTTTTTATTTATATAATGTGGCTGCTGCCCGAATCTACATGTGTCTCCGGTTAAGCAAGTTTGGCAAGGGAATTCCCTTCAGCTTGTGTAGATTTTTAATTTCTTAATTTTTTGTTGATTTCATGTTTTTTAAGGCGAGGGAAGGACCTTCAGCCTATTTTTTTCTTATAGATCACTGATGGATGCGAGGGACTTCCCTTCAGCTCCTTCCTTTACCTTGTTTGTCTTTGTGTCTATCGGTGACAGTGGAATGCAGCCTTTGTATTGCTGGTTGGGTTGCACTTGGGTTTTTTTCACGGGGTGATTTCCCGATGCGATATACACACAACAAAAATCACCAGTTTCAAGGAAGGGAATGTTTTTGTCAACGCTACTTACAATTTTTAGAGGGGCGGCAAAACATAATTTTGTAATTTTTGGATTGATTTGTTTTTATTTTTCTTCCGTTTTATATTTTTTTTGTTATGTTAGGTTAGGTTAAGGCGGCTGCCAAGCTCCATTGGAGTCCTTCAGACTTAGGATGGTTTCGGCCCGTTGTGGTACAGCATGTGATCTTCCCCTCATCCATCTCGTGAGTCCCAAAAAAGTCAGCAGTTGCCCCATCCTGATGCTCTTATGAAGTTTGCGATCTTTCTAGGACATATTTTGGACATTTCTGAAATGTCTGATACGTAGGGCATGCCAGGTATTGTAGCTTTCTTCTTCTAAGAGCTGCCTGTTTACGTGGGAGCCTATTAGCCAGTGTCCCGTGAGGGACCGGATGATTACGCTGCACCTCCTTCTTGCGAGCTTGCATATCTCTGAGGTGCGCTTCTGTCTATGCTCGGCCATGTTTGCCTAGTTATGCCACATAGTAGTGCTGATTGCCACGCTTATGATGGCTTTTTGAAGGTGGTGTTATCCTGATCGCAATGGCTTCCGCTTGGAATACACTAAAGTGATCTGGGAGCCTGAAGGGGAGTGCCTGATGTCAAGCTGTTCGGAGTAGATTCCTCCTCTGATCTTGTCCAGCTTCCATCCATCTGTGAAGATGCTTATGGCTCTATCTAGGCCTGGGGGTCCCTTGAGCCATTCGTCTCTGCTAGGGATGATTATATTGAAGAGGGTATATGTTTGTTCCCTTGGGACGGTACTACTGTTTAGTATCGATGAGTAGTCCATAAGCTGTGATGTCCATTGGTCGGAGTCTCTCAGACGTATAGCTGCACATTACTGCCCGCTCCTTTCCCGCTCGAGGCTCTGGAGACTTAGGATGGCGTTTAGTGCATCGTTCGAGGTGGTGCGTAATGCTCCACTATAGAGCTGCGGTTCGCTGAACCTTGCCAAGTTGTTTGGTTGTCGATCCTTTTGATAGGGCCGGGCACCAAACTGTAACTGCATTGAGTAAAATTGGTCTTACTATTGCTTGGTATATCCATTGGACTACGCTTGGGTTCATGCCCCACTTCAAGCCAATAGCTTTTTTACATGTATAGAGGGCTATTGTAGCCTTCTTCACTCTGCCTTTTATGTTCAGGTTCCAGTTAAGCTTCTTGTCAATTACCAAACCTAAGTAACTGGCACTGTCGCTGAAGGAGAGCCTCCCTTTTGTATTGGAGGGTTAAGAAGCGGAACCTTGTTTTTATTTATGCCCGGGTAAGGCATCATTAGAACAGGGAGCTGCCAATTCCCTGAGCTCCCCGTTCGAGACTGGGCTAGTTTGTGGACCGGGCCCCCAGCCAGGCTGACTTTTGGCACGGGTCGAATTACACCTTAGTCCAGCCCGGTGTGAGGTGAGTGTGGAGGTTGGGATGTGGGTAGGTGGCGTGTAGGGAATGGGAGTGTGTGAGCTACTTATTCGAGGCGGCACCACAAGCGCATCGTCAGTGTTGCTGCTTCGCGAACACCCGCTGGCTGTCCGGGGATGCTTATTTTCGGTACTCTCCCTAAGGATGCCCGCTTATTCGCAGCTAATCTACTTACTGAGGTAGGCATTTCGCTATCCGCAACTTGCGACTCGTCCGGTGGCCTCAGCTAGGCCCCCTCTGAGCCACTTCACGCGCTCATCGGACCAGATTTATTTTTGTTAGATGTTTCACTTTTGTTTTTTATTAAATTTTTTTTTTGTTTGAACACTTTTTTCTTTTACTTCTGCGATATTTTACACGACCGTGACTATGGGTTCTTGGGCGCCAATAAAATATTATTAATTTCCGTTTATTAGTTATCAATGACTAGGCAATTGAACGGCTATTAAAGAAAGGGCTTTAGTAAAAAATGATGTTCTTAAGACTGCTCCCCCCATTCGCGGCAGCGCTGCTCAATCAGCGGGCCGACGTTCTGCACCGTCAGCGCCTCGTGTAGACCATCAGCTCTTCAGCGTATGTTTATGCAATAACGTAATTTGATGCCTCCAGTCGCTTGAGTGCAGACCATCGGCTCCCCGGCAGAAGATCATGCGGACCGATGTCGATGTCTCTACCACTTGAGTGCGGCATCATCATTCTTCCGTTTGGGAATTCCGCTGATATCCTGCAGCTAGTGGAGAGTGTTAACTTGTACGTCAGATGCCTCGTCGGATTTATTTGGAACAGGAAAGGTATTAACATTTTATAACTTGCGAAATTAGCGCCTAATACTTCATGTTTTAGCAGAACAAAATGTTTACAGATAGTTCCACCCAATTCGTAAAGTTTTGCATTTATATACCCCAACTTCAAAAACTACTTCTGCTTTTGTAACGTAAAGTCGGGCATTTCCGTTTATGTCATTAAAACCGTACTTTCGATTATTGTAATTTTGTTGTATATAGCGCTACCCAATTTCTATTCAACTAGAATATTTTGTATTTTTCACAAATTGATTTTTGTTTTTTAATTTTCGTACGAATGTTACGTAACGCCAAAATGGAAATCATATATCCTTAAGCTGATGTCAGAGTGCGCGCGAAAAGCGAAGCGATAATATTGCGCGGTAAACCATTGCAAGCATTTTAAAGTGCAATCGCTCGAAAGATGTCAGAGTAATAGCGAAGCGGGTCGCGAGTTTAAGCGATAAAGCGAGAACAAAGCGAGAGAGCAGTTTGCAAACTGCTTAATCGCTTAAACTCTTTGAGAGCGTACGATTGTTGTTTTATTTATATATTCATTTATTCGCCAACGGTTAAACCTTAACTGGCTAAACTAACTTACATCTATCTTAAACAATAAAAAGCAATCAACCAAAAAAAAGCAATTAACAATGAAACATGAAAAAATCAGAAAGCAATCGTCTAACGGCTGCTTTCCCCTGGCAAAAGTCGCATCCCAGTTGGCAGCGCATTATACTGGCGAAGAGCGCTACATATTGGCTCGTTACTTCTGTAATTGCTCCGGTGGAGATCAATAGCAAAGAGTGTGTGGTCCCTAAGGCTCCTGGCAGGGGTATTGAAGCCAATCCTATTAACCAGGTCAGGGCAATCAATATTCCCCACCAACAAGTCAAAAATAAAGATTTGAGGCGCAATGGTCCTTCGATCCTCGAGAGAGGAGAGATGCACAAGGCGACATCTGCACTCATAGGATGGCAATGGGATTGTAAACCGCAATGGCTGGAGTGCAAACTTCAAAAACTTCCTCTGCAATCTCTAGATGCGCGCAATCTGACCAACCCCAGTAGGGAACCCTACCCTACTACAAACCCACAAGGAAAGAATATAGACTTAGCCTCGTGTATGGATCGCTGAACTGGGATGAGTTGCGCGTAACAAAAGCAAACATAGCATAAGCTTTCGGCAAAATGTAGTTCAGATGCTCCACAAACAAAAATTTGGAATCAAACAAGATGCCTAGATCGAGTATCTCCGTCTGCTTTAAGAGCGGAAAGCCATCTATAGAATACGAGGTCTGGACTTTAAATGTACACTTGCCATACGAAACCAAATAACATTTGCTAATATTAAGTGGGAGCAAATGACGTTTGCACCAACGAGCAACTTCATCCAGGTCTTGCTGAAGAAGGATACTGTCGCCTAATGAATTGACCGATCGAAAAATCTTGAGATCATCAGCGTAAAGCAAATACTCAGAGGCTCGAATGCTAAGACATATGTCATTGATAAAAATAGAGAACAGCAGCGGACCAAGAGCACTGCCCTGTGGAAGGCCAGAAGTAGCTAAATATGGGTCCGACTGCTTTCCATTCACCAATACAACAGACTCTCGCTGCTTAAGATATGATATGAACCAACTGAGCAAGCTCGAATGAATACCCAACCGATGTAGCTTGGCTAATAGAGCACAGTGAGAGACTTTGTCAAAGGCCTTAGCAAAGTCAGTGTACACAACATCGACCTGAGAGTACTTTTCAAAGGCACGTGTGCAGAAATTACTGAATGCGATCAGATTCGTAGTTGTTGATCTACCCGGCATAAAACCATGCTGCTTTGGGCTAATGTATGACCTCATGAGAAAAGTAATTTTTTTTGGCAATGATACATTCAAAAAGCTTTGAGATATTGCTTAAATTGGCAATTGGTCTATAATCAGAGATATTATTCTTCGAGCCTTTCTTAAAAACAGGAGTGACTGTGACAGCTTTCAACTTACCAATAAACCGACCCGCTAACAAGGAATTTATAAAAAGAATTTTCAGCGGTGCACAAAAATCATCACCACAATTGCGAAGCAGGAAGGCAGAAATACCATCACTGTCGGGTTTATTAGAATTGTCGAAGTCAGCAATAGCCTCCAAGATGTCCCCCTCCAATATATCAAGTGTGCCAATATTGACCACCGATGGGATGGAGTCAAGGACATCCGAATCATGCCACGTCGCACATGGCTCAAAATTAGATCTGAAAAAAGAAGCAAAAAGGTTTGCTATGCCACTGTCAGTATTAGAGCTATGGAGACCAAGATACATAGCTGAGGGAAGACCACTCGTTAACCTTTTAGAGTTTATAAAATTTCAGAATGACCTGGGATTAAGTTTGAGCCCCCTCTCAACGTCGGCAATATATTGATTATATAAAAATTTGTTTAGAAACGAAAACTCCCGTTTATGTTGCACATACCTGTCCCAATCACCAGGGTCCCGGGTCTTATCAAAACGCTTAAAACTCTTTTGCACTCTTTTGGAAGAATTTTTATCAACAAAATGACGAACAGTTTCAATGAAAACGCTATAACAAGTATCAAAACTAGGATGCGATAGAACAGACGCCCAGTTTACATTTAACATGTCATCCCGTATAGCATTCAGACTTACATTAGTAAAATAATAATGAAAATCAAGTTCCACTCGAGGCGAGTAACAAACGAATTTAACTGCTAGTATCAATGGCATATGATGCATATTCTGCAATTGGCAGTTCACAGCGCGTAACACGGCATTCGACATTAGGGCCAACTAAAACTAAATCTAGAATCCTATTTAACCTATTAAATGCATTGTTGACTTGGGTTAAGCCCATACTCAAATAGTCATCCAAACAATGAATTTCGTGCTGCAAGTGCACATTGCTCGGGATCATAGCCGACGACTGCGGATCGGCGGACCACACCAGCAACCCCAAATGGAAGTCGCCAACAACGCAGACGTTGCTGACGGTCTTTTAAATTAGCATGCATGGTGGTTATATTTTGCATATGCGACTTGTAGACCTCATAGCTACTACTCGGCGGAATATACGATGCGCTGACCACAAGAGCCTCCGACTGTCCGGCCACCAATCTGATCGTACATAGTGTCTCCATCCAAGAGACAAATGGGATCACACTGTATCGTGCGTCTAACGGCCACAACGACCCCACCCCCTCTGCAGCGATTCGTTTTGGAACAATCTCTGTCCTTACGAAACACTTGGAAAAGGTTGCGGTCAAAGTACTCGCTGTCGAAGAAGTTATCGTTGAGCCAGGTTTCAACCAAGATGATGACGTCGAAATCGCACATAGTGGTTGCCAAATATATAGCCTGAGCCTTAGTGCGCATGCCCGATACATTCTGAAAGAAGATGCGAATGGATTTGGTCCCTTCCATAGGCATGATCGCAGAAGGTAGCAGTGCTGAACGGCTAGTGGGCACGGAAGCACAATCCTGAGGGTTGGCAAATCACAAACAGCAAGGGGGGTGCGGTTCGTGTGTAAGAAATGCCCAAACGCCGTGGTCCGAAACCGCAGCACACCTTCCAGCGGCAGGGAGATCCATACTAGGTACTGAGGGCGAAGAGAGTTCTCCATTTACGAGCGAACGACGGGCTACTGACTCTCCCCAAGTGTCGAGTGCAGCAACGGCGCAAGCAAAGCACACGAAGACATGCGTTGTCGTATGTTGTTGTAACGACGATGTCAGAGGCGCACTTCGTTAAAATAGCAGCCGTGCGAATATCGCACAAAGCGCAGAGCGAAGAAGCGGTACTGTGTTGTTGTTCCGCAGAGGTATGCCAGAAGTGATGCAGCGAGCCATTACTGACTGCGTAGAGGCGAGAAATTTCATGCGGAATATGTCGTAAAGAGGCGGCGAACCAGAAACCATGGGCGCCGCTCACTGAGGGTTTTTTTGAAGTGGAAGGAACTGGAGCTTCTGTAGTCAGGGTGGACGTCCGCACTGGCACAGCTATCAACAGATTAACTGCCGTAATATCTGCTTCCGGCCTCTGCCTATGCACAAAACGGGAAACCCTTACCGACACTGGCCAGAATTTCTCCTCAAAGACGTCAGGGAACAGCGGCTCAGGTACACCAAGTTTGAAATTAACAAACTTCAATGCAGATAGATCGGCGTCCTGCTTGACCAATTTCGCACAAAAAATGTCCGCCTCAGACACCTTCAGCTTATCGGCAACAAATCTCACCACCGCCTCTGGCTCCGTTGCAGTAGTAAATCTACCAATATGCAGGTATTTTCTGCTCTGCAATACATTTAGCTGCTCACAGCTCTTCGCAATGCCTAGCAAACGCTTCGTCTTCTTTGTGCGGTTCTTTCTCTCTTTCCTCCGCACAGTGACAAAGCCATCTGAAGCAGCTGATCCAGGTTCATTAACCGCAGTCGATGTGGCGGCCACTAGCCGCGGAGACCGTAACTCAGCCACAGATATGACATTGTCTACTTTCTTCCTTGCAACAGCAGGTTTTACCATCTTATTTAAATTGACAGGGAGGGCAGCCATAAAGTCAGACTTGAGCTCCCGATAAAGGCTTTCAAGCTTCAGCACCTTGTCGTTGAGATCGTCAATTTTCGAGTGCGAGTCATTCGCAATCACACAATTATCGCACTGCCACATAAGGTTAGGCAGATTTACCAACATTTTCACCGCATCTGCTTGCAAATCAATGCACGACAGATGAAACGCACGCGTGTTTGAAAGCTTATATGGTAACTTTGTTTTTTTTTTATTTTTCCATTTGGTGTCATTTGTAAGAGAACGCCTGAACGAAATAAACATAAACATTGAAAATGTTGCAAAAGTGCAAAAACAATCACAATAGAATTTTGGTGGAAAACATTGGACAGAATTTGAGAGCTTATTAGAAACACAAAGTAAGTATAGATTTATTAATATCTGCATATTATTTATATTTACATATTTTTATTCGGTGTGTGTGTGTGTACAAACAAAGTCGCGAAAAGCGTTTCAAATTATTTGGCCTGTTTTAAATTTAGATGATTGAAAGTTATGATTTTCGTTACCAATTTAAAAGTGTTGCGATCCTATATTGACATCAAACGGCCCTTCAAGGTCAATGATTGTATTATGCATATTTTCTTTACAATAACATTAAGAAAATCATGATCTGTCTCAATAGGCTTCCAGAGAAGACGCCATTTGGAAGTTATGATACCAAAGGCACATTCAAAGCATCTTCGAGCTCTGGAAAGTCTACTGTTAAAGTATTCGTTGTTAGCATTTATATCTCTTCTTGAATATGGCTTTAAAGGATTTTCGAATAGTGGATAAGCCTCATAACCCACAAAAACATGGAATCTTAGTGTTTGTCCCGGGCAAGCAAGAATCTGACGGAATTAATTGTCGAGTCCTTAGCTGCATATAGAGTTGTGATGCATTAATCATCACTTTGTTTTCCATATCCTCCAACTTCTATGGCAATAAATTGTCAATTGGCATTTACTATCCCTTCAAGTACTATCGAAACGTACTTTTTATAATTATAAAGGATAGACCCGGAATGCGCTGGACACTTATTACGAATGTGTTTTCCATCAATTGCTCCATCAAAATTGGGAAAGTTCCACAGCTTCCAAAATTTCTTTGCCGTCTGGCTGATTATTTCCTTTGTGGGCTGATTCATATGTAGCGGTTGTAGCTCCTCCCAAAGAGCTTTTACAGTCTCTTTCACTTCAAGTGAAACAGTAGTCCTTCCAATATTAAATGAATATGCGAATGACGAGAACGATGCTACAGTAGCTAAAAATCTGTAATTACGAATAATTTTGGACATAAGTGTAATTAAATAATTAAATTTATATTTAAGACGGCTTACAAAAAAAAAAAGGAAGAACATCCGTGACCATTTCCGCAACGAATGGAAAAAATTCCAGATCCGAAATCTGGAGACTCTGGAGTTTCAGAAGAGGCTTACACAAATTATACTTATTGGCCACATCTTAATAGTCTTCCTATTTTTAAAAGATCAAATGAAACCCCGTAAATCGGTTGGAAATTTTGCTGCATTGAACACTGCACCACAATTTAGCTAGGACGCATCTTCTCCAGGATTTGCTTCAGAAGTGACTCTAAATGAGAACATCTCTGAAGAGATTCGCGAACTTGTAGATGAAGATGAACCAATTCATCAACCGACAAAGAAGCAAAAAAAATTCAATGCATCAGAAGTATTTGTTGCTATTGAGCAACAAAAATTAATGTTGCTTGAGAAGAAAATAAATAAATAATAAATAAACAAAGAAAAAGACGACGACGAGGCATTTTTTGACAGCCTAATTAAATACATGCGAAACATGGGTCCAAAGAAAAAAGTATTATGCAGGATGAAAATCCATCCTTTAACAATAATGATAATGAACTACTAAATAAGAATATAATTAAATACATAATAAATAAAATTAAATATATAAAAAAACGAACCTCAATGTTATTATTAATTTTTAGAAAGGCAATATATGATGTGTCACAAAATTTGGCCAACGCTTCTCCAGCCGACTACTAATATTATTTTATATGTAATCAAAAGTCGAAATAGACATCCATGAATAGTTAATTGTTGCACTTGAAGCAAAAAAGTCTTCGTCCGAATCCATCACGTTCACTTTCTTAACACTAGTCGACACGACTTTTCCGCTGTCGCCAAAAATGACTTTTTCTGATAGATTTGGATGTTTTAAAATTTTTTAAGAATGTTTTTTTTTTCATGGAGTAGTTTTTTTTTAAAGAATTTTTTAAAAATTAGGTATTTTTTGTCATAGGTAGTGCTTTTATTTTTTACATAACTTAAGTTTCCTACAACTGGTTGTATTGGTTGCAGTTAATAAAAGCTCACAAATGCACCTATAAATCCGACTCAGACACTTTTAAGCTGCAACTTAACGTCTGGAAGATATTAAGCTTCCAAATTAAAATTTCTTCAAAAAAACTACTCCATGAAAAAAAAACATTCTTTAAAAATTTTAAATCTCCAAATCTATCAGAAAAAGTCATTTTTGGCCACAGCGGAAAAAAGTTTGAATTTTGTCGAGCAGTGTAATTATGCAGCTAAAATTAGCTAGTTATAACTAATAGAGAGCAATTTAGCTCGCTTCTCGCAAAGCTCTCGCTCTGCCATCTTCTCGCTTTGCTCATCGCATCTCCCATCGCTTCGTTTCTCGCGCGCATTCTGACATTAACCTTAAGATTAGTCTACCATGAAATTTAATTATTACAAAAATGTGAATGTTGGGTTAAGTTATAGTCAAAAACGACTGAGGAGCTGACATTTATAGAATCTGAAATGATATACATATTTTCAAATATTTACTTCTGGCTACTCATGTTAATTTTTTTTATAGAGATCCACGATTATGCCACACTTATAGGGATCGAACCTCTAAAAGAGCACCATTTACTTTATCTTGCAAAGGAAGGTTTGATGGCCGCACTGCCCTCGGAATGGAAAATCTGGTAATTTTATATTTTTAATCTGCCCTTGTTTTCATAAGAATATATTTTTTTATCTTCTACAGTTACTCCGAGGAGAAGAACGGTCATTACTATCATAATACGTTTACCAAGCAATCGCAGTGGGATCATCCCCTGGATGCTGTGTATCGTGAATTAGTACAGAAGACACGTCAAAAAACAGGAGCTGTAATTGCTGAAGGAGCTATGGCTATTATTGACAACTCGGATGATATATCCCAGTTGGATTCTGGTATACGCAGTATGCATTGTGCCGATGAATTCCTCTACGAAATCAACTCCCCTTTCAACAGCGTTAGAGCACAAACATCAATGATTAATTCTGTTTCTACTCACACGACCAGCTTTGCAGGTGCAAGTGTATTTAGTGGCGGTGTTAATAGATTTTTAGAGTCGCGCACTAGGAATTTCGGTCAAATTTTTAATTCTGTTAAAAATACTCCACCTGACGACGGAAACACAAATTCTCCAATTAGTATGAGCATACATTTATCCGCATCTAAGCTATCTCACAGGATGCTGGAACTAAGCAGGGAAAATGAGGGCACTAGGGAAAACTCAGAATCTGTAGTGGAACATCGCAATGGAATGTTTCTGCTATCAGGTACAGGAGGTGCCAGGAAGTTTCTCAAGCCTCGTCAAAACTTGGAACAAGTAAAAAGAGGTGGAGGTATTCCACTACCTTATGTAAAGGGTATTCTTCGTGAATCAAGTGTGTTCGATATGCACCATTGCATGGACCGCGACGATCCTACGACAGATTTTGATGATAAAAAAAGCGTGCGTTTTAATTTAGAGGGCATGCAGTACATGCGTATCTCACCCGAGGATGAGTTCCCGCGAAAGTTATGTCAGACAAACGAGTTGTCCATCAACTCAGACGACGAGGAATTGGAGGCGGTATTGGACGACGATTTAAATGAAGAACAAATTAACAGCATGAATAAAGCTGAAGATATTTATAATGATGCATTGTTTAATGGTGATGTCAAAGAAGAAAAGAGTAGCTTAAACTCTTTCTCTAGCGGATTATCAAAATCCGTACCCAAAACCCAAACTATTGAAATGATGTTGGCTTGTACACCCATAGAGCATAGTTTAGGAGACTCAAGCAACGGTCCGTTTGATTTGGATGAGCTTGGTCGCAAGCATAGCCATGAGCTAGAGCTATTGCAACGTAAATCCGAACAGGTATCAATAAAAAATGTCCACGGTTTTAAAATAGATAGTAAGTTAGGTACTCTTAATAAGCAGACAGATAGCTTTTTAGGTAGAGCTGAGACAATTAAACGTGATCATGAGTTAAGGCTAAAGAGCCTAAGACATGAATACGATTTGCGCTTCACATCGCACCAGCACCAACTCGAAGAGGCATTCGAAAGTCAAATTGAAAAATATCGTGGCCAGCTGGAGCTACAGCTGCAAAGCAAACGTTCTCTGATAGTAAGCGAACATAAGGCTCAAATGGCCTTATTGCAGAGCAACCATTCAGAGATTCTCCATGAGTTAGAGCGAGACCTCCATAGTGAGGAAGAGATTCTTCGCCGCGAGCAAGCAGTCAGGCTTTCACAAATGCGCGAAAAGCTTGCCCATGAGATAGAATTGGAAAAGAAACGCTTTCTCGAGAAGGGCGAGAAGAGACTATACGAGAAAGTTCGTTGTGAAAAACGTCTACTTGAGGATAAATATCGTTGCCTCAAAGAAAAATACGTAAGACTCAAAACAGACGTTAGACTATCTTTAGAACGGCGCAATCGACGACGCGAGGTACTCGACCTTCAGCAAAATAGTCACAATAATAAGACCAATGTCACTACCGGCTCAGAGACGGAGCGCTCTATTTCCAACAATCCTATTGGCAATAGTGAAAATCGCTCGGTGAGCTACTCGGATAAGGCAGTGATGGGTGGGTTAACAGAAAAACAACTGGTGCTATCGAAGACAGATCCTAATAAGCAGAATATTACCAACAAATGCATCGGGCAGCACCAGCTCCACAATGATACGAACACCTCAATAAGTCAGTCGGACACAACGTTATCAAATAACTATTCCAATGGTCGCTACTTACCAGTTTCACAACCCATAAGTTTCATAAGTTATGGTACCGTTATTTCCGAAAACGGAAATTCAAACGTAGAAGCACCTGCTGCGGTAAAGATTCAATGCAATCAAGAGAATAATAACAACAGAAATCAGCTTAAGGAACTTGAAGGGTTACGAAATAGGGTCTTCTCACGGGCTAAATCAGCTTCAACTTCTAGACTGAACTCCGATTATAACTATCAATTGGAACGTCCATACACTCCTGTTGAAAATTTACGCCACCAACTGAGAATGCTAGAAGATTTAGAAGATCAGTTTCCAGATTATACGGTTGACGCCACATTTCATCTCCGATACCCGTTTACTGATATTTCCAACGATCGTGCTATTGTGGGTGTGGGCTCAGAGCTAGAATTTTTAAGCACCGCATACATATGGAACGGGATTCAGTACGTCGAGCCAAGGAATCTTTGCAGAAAGACCGTATTGATTTTAGGTTGCGGCAACGCAATATAAAACAGCGGATCAAGACTTCTTCTTTGTTACCTAAGCAGTGGTTGGACCAGCATGTCCAAGAGGAAAAAGAATTGACCGAGATGGAAGTCAACCTCCATCGCACACGCGCTTTGTTAGGTGAGAAGGTTATTAGGCTAAAAAATTTAGAACAGAGCTTGCTCCGCATATGCGAGCAAGAGAAACGCGGTGCCGATCTAGAGCACAAGGATGATGCAACGCTAAGCGATCTTTCGTCACACTCCAGCTCTGGCTTCAGCAGCACTGATTTTATCAGTGGAACAGATCTTCACAAACGCAGGGAACACTTTCAACAGGAATCGATCGAATGGATTCAGAACCTTGAGATTCTCAACGAAGAGATTTGTGAAATTCTTGACATACTAGGTCAAAATCAACAAAACAAGCATCGTCAGAAATCTTTATCGACAATGACCATAAAATTGCCAAATAACGTTAATAAGAAACATATGTTTAGCCAACAGACTAACGTTACGGCTATAGTTTCTCCATTTCAAACAAGCAACTCAACATCTAGCCATGGTATTAGCGAAAACAATGGCATCGGAGCAGTACCTGCACCTCAATCAATACCAGTACTTGCGGATCGTTTTGAGACCTATCGCCAGCTAGCAGCTGGACGCATGCACTGCTCGATGGGTGGGGCGATTCTGGCAGCCAATACTATCGTCTCCCAAAATTCACGGGCTGTAAACTATTCAACTAGTTTGGTTGAGCGCTCCCGCGACCTTCGCGACTGGCTACGTCAGGCCAAAACCGAGCATGAGCTACTAGTCGGCATTGGAATTCAACAGGGAATGACAGAGAAAACAAAAATTGCTGGTATCAGAGAGGTGCATGATGAAAGTCATGATGATTCGATCGGCGCATCTGTCAATAATGCAGCCGTTAAAGAGCGAAGCTCTGCCAGTGGGCAGAACATTTTGTAAAAAACCATGATACTTATAAAATATTGTAACTGGAACATAATACGAACTAGCATTTCTATCAGTTTTTGCTGTATTTGTTACTAACCGACCGTTAGCAATTTTGGTGAATGATTAAATAGAATAGTCATACTTATACAAATTGAAACAACTGACTTATAACTATATAATAAGTATATTAAATATAACTTTTTATTAGATTTTTTAACACAATAAAATCAAAAAGCAATAAGTTCTGAATTAGTTAAATTCTAAATTACGAGAGTACTTATTATTAAATTTCCCAAATCTTAAATAATAGGAATACACTGCTTATGTCAACAACTGATTCCTTTCAAAACTGTAATTAGGTACGTCATTTAGTTTGTGTTTGACTGCCATTGATAGCCGAATTACACATAATTTGAGGAGAAAATGAAAAAGGTAATTCCTGTGTGCTCAACAAGCATTTTCTTTGCGGGAAAAAACCATCATAAGCCTAAGCTTGATCAATGATATGGGAACTATGCACCATCAATTACGACTTGACGAGGAGATACAGAATATCTGATATAGCTTTTACGATATTTGAACTTAAATTCTTGAAATGGATGAACTTAAAAATACAGATATTCTTTTATAAAATAATGTTCACAAAAAAGCCGTCATACCTTTACCAGAAACTGAATTTCGTCAACTCTTCCAGAACCCAAAAAGCAAAGAGTTTTCGATAAAAAGATTAAACACATAAGGGCAATATGTACTTTATAAATACATACAAATATAAATACAAATCCATATGGTACCAGCTCCCGCTCTTTAGGCAACAAAACGCGATTAAGGAAAAGAATTGAAAATTAAAAAATAATTATGAAAAAAAAATGAAAAATATGAAAGTTTAAAAAAAACTTGTTATGTATGCCAAATAGTTTTTAGATTTAAAATTAAACAAATATTTTAATTTAGTGACTAGTGCATTACAAATAAGTTTTGCTTGTAGCACTGGATAAAAATCAAAATAAAATACAAAATATAAATAAAATTTGAATTATAAAAATGTGGTTTGCTAATTTCGCTGAACAAACGATGCCGGACTCCAAATTAAGCGCAAGCCATAGAAATATCAAACGGCTCAGTGGTTTCAATTTCGAATGATTACATTGGGTAACAAAATTGAACTTGAATTGAAAATTGAACTGTAAACCAGACAGACTCTTTCTGATGGATTTGGGACTTTGAAATTTTTTAAGGAAATTCAAATTATGGCAAGGAACGTTGTAAAAAAAAGCTTTCTATAGCAGAAAATTAAAGAGAGATGGCCAGTAATGCCTCTTTTAGGAGGATTACAAACACAGCAGCGCGCTTTCTGTCTCTCTCTCTCTGTGTCTCTGCCTGCGAACCAATGGAGAATGCAATAAAAACGGCAAACAATAAAGCCTTCAATAATACCGCAAACGCAGACGCTGATGAATTGCCAGGCATTATCCGGCTAGGATTGCGGAAAGGAAGATTCATGTTTTTATATTTTTTTTATTAAACATTTTTGAAAAATGGTGTTTTATTTCAATGTTTTGTTTTGCAGAGATAGTGCTTCTTTTTCCCATTTAACTTATTATCCTACATCTCGTTTTTTTTTTTTTTTGGCAAAAGTGGGAAAAGTGAGAAAGTGTAGGATCCCCCTCACTAAAAACTCGATATCCCTCTCGCGATACGACCGCTAAGTATTCACGAGGATAAGATGGCATAAAAGCCGTCACTAGATCCTATCTAGGAGTTGAATATCGATTTTAATGTCTTTCAGCGCGACGCAAGAATTGGATGATCTCTACAGGGTTTTACGGCATTCCAATCGTTTTGCGAGCTTAGTAGGATATCCATTCAATCCTTGACTATAAATAGCCTCCCAATGCCTTCCCGCTCTGCAGTAAATCTTGGACACAAAAAAACACATGTTCGGCGTTTTTCTATAGTCCGTGCACAGTGTGTGAAAAACGGATCCGTATCGCATTTAAACATATGTTAGGCTCTAAACATCCATGTCCTGTTAGGAGCTGCGTGAGAAAAAAAAATTAGTTTCTCAAAACGTTCTACCCAGGGCCTTAGGTCCGGGACAATACGTTTTGTTTTATATGTGTTATGTGTAGCACACCATGTGGCACGTTATGTGTGGCACACCATGTGGTACGTTATGTGTGGCACACCATGTTGTACGTTATGTGTGGCACACCATCGCTCTTGCCATCTGCAATGTGTTTTCGCTTCGCATCGGTCCTGGTCTTCAATTTTAGTTGAGGTGGATTATCGGAGACGGTGTAATACGCACAGAGGACGCGTCGCGCGCTTCTTCGATAGGCCGTTCTGCAGGTACGGCTGTAAATTGGGAGCTCCATAGCTGTGTCCCAGATTGAAACTGCGTAAATGATGATGGCTCGAAAGACAGATCAAATGAGCGGTCTGCTCCGTTGTCGTGGCCCGCCATTGTTGGCCATTATTCATTTGTTGCCCTGCTGGTTTTGTCTCCTGTGGCCTCGAAATGCTTCTTGAAAAGCATTCCAAGGTATTTGATTACACTTCTGATAGATTTGGAGATTTACATTTTGTTTAAGAATTATGTTTTTTTTTTTTATGGTTTAGTTTTTTTTTTAAAGGAATTTTTTTTAATAATTTGCTATTTTTATTCAGAGGTAGTGCTTCTATTGCACATAACTTTAGTTTCCTATAACTGGTTGTATTGAACTTTACAGTTTTGAAAAGCTTACAAATGCAGCTATAAATCTCAGACACTCTGTAGCTGCAGCTTAACGCCTGGAAGATATTAAGCTTTCAAATACTAATTTCATAATTTTTTTGACTTTGAACACTCAGGAAAAGTCGAAAAAAAAAATATTTGATGGCTAACATTTTTAGTTTTAGATAGATTTAGATGAATGTTAATTAGGCGTCGTTTAAGGTATTCGATGGATAAACAGCCAAGTTACAGCCGTTCGACCAAAACGACTCAAACCTCATTTTGCCTGAAAAATTCTTGAATTTATTCAAGTGTTATGTTACTTAAATATTTTAATTGTTATTGCTTGTTACTATTTTTAAAATGGTTTAAGTTGCTTGGCTGTCTTCTTTTGTCATTAGAGTCAGATTCTCTTATGAGAGTCCACACAAAGTCGCCCAACATATTCTCCTTCCAAACACCTTGATAACGTCGTTCCATAGCTTTTAATTTTTGGTGAAATCTCTCTCGGTGCTCATCACTAACGTCCCCAAGGTTTGGCGGCAAAAAGTCCAAGTGGGTGAATGCAGGAAATGGATTTTTAGTGAGATGTTGGCTCCAATTTTTTCATAATTCTTAATTAGGTCTTGAACGATATCAACGTAATCATTATTCTTTCTGTTACCAAGAAAATTTGTTGTAACCAGTCGGAATAATTTCCAGGCTGCTTTTTCATTCGTACATAAAATATTTTCAAATCCGTCATCTTTTAGTAGTTTTCGAATTTGCGAGCCATCAAATACGCCTTCTTTAACTTTTGCCAGCGACAGACGTGGAAAAACAGTTTTTAAGTAATTCATCGATTCACGTTCGTTCAGTGCTTTAACTAAATTTTTTATCACTCCTAGCTTAATATGCAATGGTGGTAATATAATGTCTTGGACTTTCACAAGAGCTGCATTTTGTACGTTGTGATTTCCCAAAGTATTTTCGTTCCGTGTTTCCCATTTCTTTCTTGACTAATGCGCTTTTCTATCTCGGCTAACCCATTGGCACAGGACGCAACAGTACTTTGTATAACCACCGTGCAATCTATTTTAAAGACCCAAGGTTCTTTACAAGCTGCCAACTACAGGCAATTACCTGCTAACTACATCGTGTAGATAGGTTAGGTTAGGTTAGGTTATCCCGGACGGCCCTCTACGGGGCCTCTCATAGGCCAAAAAGGCCCTTAGTAATCCGGTTCTTTTTGTGGACCTTACGAGCGTGCTTCTGAGGTTCCGAAGTCCCCCAGAATCGAGGTGTTTTTCGCAAAGGCAAGCAGTTTCCCTGGCGACCTCTTGGAGGCATCCTCCAGTGATGCCAACATCGGTGCGCCCAGGTACATTCTCCTTGCCCTTAAGAGAGCCGGACACCGGCAGATGAGATGCTCCAGGGTTTCGACAGCCCCGGGCTCATTGCATTTCCTGCAGATGTCACTGTTAGTGATGTTCAGCCTGGTTGCATGCGACGCAGCCAGGCAGTGGCCTGTTAGTATGCCCACTAGCAGTCTGCAATCCTTCCGTGGAAGATGCAGCAGATAGTGGCTGAGATTATCATTGCGTTTCTTGCACATGATTTTCGAGATTCTGCAGGTGGTGGTGTTCTTCCACCTGCTATCTGTTTTCATTTTGGCCTGTTTCTCCAGGTCGCTTTGTAGCGTCCTTAGGGAGACCGGCACGCTTTCTGTCATATCGGTTGCCAGCCCGACGCCTTCCTTAGCCAGAACGTCCGCCTCTTCGTTTCCTTCGATGCCCTGGTGACTGGGAACCCAATAGATCTGCACTGACTTAGTCGTGCTTAGTGATTCTAGTGCCTCCCTGCTTGCCAGGACACTTCTAGAACTGACCGCGGACGACTGCATGGATTTTATCGCTGCTTGGCTGTCAACGAATATGTTAACCGTATTGTGTGGTCGCTCTGTGAGCTGAGCGACCTCTGCTGCCTTCTTGATGGCGAAGACTTCCGCCTGGAATATGCTGCATCGGTCGGGTAGCTTATACGACGCCCTTATTTCAGGGTTTGTACAGTATAGGCCTGCTCCTACTCCTTCCTTCATCTTGGAGCCGTCATGTATATGTTGAGGTGTTGAGTCTGGTCCCGTCCCGCTTTCCAGTCTTCGGGTCCCATGAGGAGGTTTGTTTTACTTCAAGGCACGTTTGGGGGATCATGTAGTCGGTTGAACTGATCATGTCCATTCCAATTGAACTATGCCCGAATCTTTGAGGAGACATGTTCCCCGACGCAATCAAGCGCTGAGCCGCCTTGCTTGCAGTCAGCCTAGCGTAGATGTCGAGGGGGTCGATTCCGAGTATTGTTTCGAGTGCTCTGGTTGGCGTTGACCTCAGCGCTCCCGTTATACAGAGCAAAGCCTGCCGCTGGGTTCGTTCCATTAGCTTGTGGTACGTCTTCTTTTCAGTGGCTTTCCACCACACTAGGACTCCATACAGCAGAGTTGGTCGCACTACCGAGATGTAGATCCAATGCATCAGAGCGGGCGACAGGCCCCATGTGCTACTAAGCATCTTCTTGGATGCATATAGTGCATTGGTGGCCTTTTTCACCCGCTCTACTACATTGGGTCTCCATGCCAGCTTCTGTCCAGTACTGTGCCGAGGTATTTGACCTGTGCTTTAGGGGTTAGCCTTGTGTGATTGACTTTCGGGGGGACCCATGTTGGTACCTTGTATCTCTTGGTGAAGAGGATGAGGTCCGTTTTGTCCGCGTTGATACTGAGTCCTACTCCATCTGCCCACTCACATATCTCCCTGAGTGTTCGTTCCATTATGGAGCTGAGAGTCGATGGACATACACCCGTAATAAGTACGCTTATGTCGTCTGCATAAGCTGTTATTTTTGGGGCTTTCCTTTCGAATCTCTTGATGAGGTTGTCGACCACCAGGTTCCATAGCAGGGGTGACAGGACTCCACCCTGGGGTGTGCCCCTGTGTGCACCTCTGACCATGGAGGCGGTGCCCCACTCTGATTGCACCCGTCTACAACCTAGAAGGTTCTTTATCCAGAGGTTGATTGACGGGTGGGTGCTGGTAGCTTCTAGGCAGTCCATTATTGCTTCTGTAGCGACGTTATTGAATGCTCCGGATATGTCTACGAATACTCCAAGTGCATATTTCTTAGTGTTGAGGGCTTTCTCGACGGTAGCTACTAGCGAGTGAGTGCTGTTTCCACCGATTTTCCCTTGGTGTAGGCGTGTTGGTTGGTTGACATTAGTCCGCTTACTTTGGTTCTAATATGTAGATCCAGCAGCTTTTCTAATGTTTTCAGTAAGAAAGAGGTTAGGCTTATCGGTCTGTAATCCTTGGAACTCACATGGCTGCACTTTCCTGCTTTTGGGAGGAAGACAACTCTAGAGGTTCTCCATTGGATCGGGATATAGCCTGTTCTTAGGCATGCTGCGTATATCGCGAGAAGCCATGGGGTGATCACCTCTTTGGTCACTTGCAGCATGGCTGGGAATATTCCGTCCAGTCCAGGTGCCTTTATGCCCGTGAAGGAATCTATAGCCCATTGGATTTTCTTTGGGGTTATCAGATCTGTTGGGGGTGTTTGTTCCTCAGTTGCTAGGTCCTGATGCGTTTCGGCATCGGTGACCTCGGTGCATCCTGGGAAGTGGGCCTCCATTAGTGCCGTTAGGGCTTCTTTGCTGCCCTCCGACCACTGTCCGTTGTCTAGTTTGAGTTGGCTTTGTACTGTGGGTTGCTTTGACAGCAGCTTCCTCAGCCTAGCCGTTTCAGACACTTTCTCAATGCTGGAGCAGAAGTTTCTCCATGAGCTACGCCGTGCCTTACGTATCTCCTTCTTGTATTCCCTTAATAGGGTCTATTCCTCATTGATGTTATCGTCGTTCGCTAGTTTAGCGAGCTTGAAAAATTCCATGAGGTTGTTTCTTTGCAGAGAGAGGTCTCGATTCCACCAGAGTGGTTTGGACTTCTTCCTTGTTCTAGATGGTGGGCATGCTGTGTGGTATGCCTCTAGCAGTTCCGTAGATAGGGTCTCTAAGGACTTCTCTATATCCTCCGCGGATTTCACTGAGCCCGGGCTCGCGAGTTTCGAGGTGACTGTCTTTCTAAACTTCTCCCAGTTTGTGTTCCGGGGTTTCTATAGACTACCACTTTCGGAGTGTATTCAAATTCGCACTTGAATTGAATGTACCTGTGGTCTGAGAAGGAAGGTCTTTCGAGGACCTTCCATCCAGATATGTTGGTACTCTTTCCCGTTGCGAGAGTTAGATCTAGCACGTTTGACGAGGTGGGACCCACGTAGGTGTATTCCTCCCCCACGTTTGCTACATCTATGTTATTTGTTAGTATAAAGTCTAGGAGTGACTCACCTCGGTCGTTGATATCAGGGCTCCCCCACACACTATGGTGGGCATTAGCATCTGTGCCAACGATCAGTTGGTAATCTTTGGAGTCGGCTTCTTCCACCAGACTCCTTAGTTCTTCTGGCGGTGCGGACCTGTCGTGCGCCATGTAGCAGGAGGCTACCAGAAGGCGCTTCTCCTCACTTTCCAGCATAACTACTGTCAGGTCGTCTGTCTGTAATGAGACATAAGGTAAGCGTGGATTCCTTTCCGTACTAGTACGGCAGTTCTATTCCTGCTTACCGGTGTTAAGTAGAGTGTGTTGTAATTTGAGAGCTTTAGCCCGGCCACCGAATTGCCTGATGCAATCCAGGGCTCCTGGACCAAAGCTATGTCAGCGGGCCCTTGCTCCATGGCAGTGTGGAGCTCCGCTGATGCTGTCTTGCTCTTATGCAAGTTGAGCTGCAGCACACTCAGTTTCATGAGCAGCTGGCTCCCCTGCATACGACGGGTTGACTACTACGGTCAGGTCACCGTCCTCTTCTTCGAGCGTGTCGTCCAGCGCCATGCCCTGGGCGGCCTCTACAATGGTATCCAGACCGAGGTCCTTCTCCACTTCGCCTGCCTGCAGGGTGTGTGCGTCCTTGTCGCTGGGCTGACGCTATTTGAGGCGCAGGTACACGCTCCCCATCCCCACGCCATTTTCCCGTACTGGGGAAGTTGATCCTCCGCTGCTTTGTTGATCTGGAGGATCACATGCTGGCCCCCTCGTTGGGTAATGGGCTACCAGCATGCAATACCTTCCAGTCAGCGGTCGGTATCTCGGGTTTTGTCGCTGAAGGAGCTTCAGCGCGCGGTCCCCTTGGATTGCGATGGGGAAGAGCACCTTCGCCTTTAGTATGGACGGGATTAGCTCCCTGTCCACCACCTCCAGCTTGGCCCCCTTCCCACATCGCTTCCAGTTGGCAGACCGTTTGCGTCAGCCACTTCAGCGTCGGGTCGTCCTTACATTTCAGGATTTTGACCCCATTCAGCCACCCAGCACCATCGAAGATGGGCATGGGAGCTGTTGGGTTCTCATCCATCCTTGTAAACAGGGATTCTACCAGCCGCGCGTGGACCATTTTCCACTGCGCCGCTGTTATCTTCCCATTCTCATCACGTCTGTCGATGAGTGCTACAATCAGCCGTGCTTGGACACATCGCTGATCTTCTCGCCGGACCCCTGCTTTGCCGGTTAGGTGGAGGTTCCGCTCCCTTAGGTCCACGCTGCCGCTTGCTCGCCGGAATGACGGCACTGTCGGTCGAGCGCTGCCTTTTGGTAGCCAGCAACTCTTCCACCTTGTTGGCGTGCTGGCTCGTCGATGCCTTCATCTGTGGCACCTGCGCGTAGTACTTCCGGCCCTCCTCAACCTTCAGCTCGGCCCAAGCTAGCTTGGATTTCTCCTCCTTGGAAATATCCGCCTTGCCTTGGAGCCTGCCTACTATCTTGAGGGCCGCCTTGTATTGGGCTTTGGCCTTCATCCCCTCCCTCGAACGCTTCGACCCTTCCCTGCGCAGGGAGCTGGTACCTGGTTCAGGCGAGCGAAAAAGGCTGTCCTCTTCCGTTTTGCTGATGGACAGCACGCTCTCCAGGTCCGAGTCTGCCTCGACAACAGCGGCTGCGCGGCTCATCCTACAGCTGGGGCCAGCAGTTTGCAACTGACGGACCTGCTCCCGTCACGTCCGAGGTGTGCCACTGGCGACACGCAGAGAGGATTGCTCCTCCCGTGCCCGCCGGTGGTAGCAGCCACGCTTCCCACCGACGTTTGGGTTGACATCCCAACCCGTGCTTGACCTTTGTCCTCCTCCATGTTCGGGCCGAAGGTCCATACGGCTGATGTTTTTCGGGGGAACCACCCCTAGCGTTTTAGGCCTACCCTACAACAACGGGCCGAAGCAGTCCCAATTGCATTGCCCCGAGTTGACCACAAAACATGCTCCCAGGCTACCCAAGCCAGGCCAAAAAAGCGAACACAAAATGCACGATAGAGTTCTCCCATTCGTATTATATCCTGTTCAACAGATTTGTCAAAACAAAATTGTACATTATATTTGTTTGGTTATCTGGTTACACAGATCAACACAACACAATTATGCAATAAAACGCTCAACAGCCTAATCCAAGAGCAATGATCCCAGAAGCGACTGGATCAGTGATGGCCATGCGGCTCACATTGAAGGACTTGACGCAGGCGCGGCTCAGCTCCAGCAAAGACCAGAGCATCCACTTCCCCCTTTATGGCCTTCTTCTCGATGTCGGCCTTCATTCTGACGCTCGTGTCGCCGGCGATGATCACCAGCTTGGCCTTACCGTTGCTCACAGCCTTCAGGGTCTCCTTGGCGCCCACAAAGTACTTCCCGGACTTGACCACCTTCGCTAGATGTTCGCGGAAAACATCCATCTTGATTGTAAACTGATTGTCGATTTTTAAAAATGATTTAAAATTAACTTTCCTTTATTTTTTCAGCCTTCAATCTGAATACTGAATACTGCTGTGACACTTCAATAAAAAAAGAAAAAGTTGTACCCACCATTACACCCACTCAATTATAGGAAAGTGACTACAAATATAGGCAGTACCAACAGCAACAACACGGGCCGAAGCAGT
Organism: Drosophila algonquin; assembly: GCA_035041765.1. Lineage (NCBI taxonomy): Eukaryota > Metazoa > Arthropoda > Insecta > Diptera > Drosophilidae > Drosophila > Drosophila algonquin. Next base: position 69,098 of record JAWNKY010001750.1, read on the forward strand.
CCCAATTGTATTGCCCCGAGTCCACAACATGCGCCAGGCTACCCAAGCCAGGCAAAAACGAACATAAAATGCACGATAGAGTTCTCCCATTGTAATATACCCTGTTCAACAGATTTACCTTAGTATCAGCTGTCAAAACAAAATTGTATTCATCATATTTGTTTGGTTATCTGGTTACACAGATACAACACAACCAATTATACAATAAAACGCTCAACAGCCATAGGTTAGGTTAGGTTACCCCGGACGGCCCTCTACGGAGCCTCTCATAGGCCAAAAAGGCCCTTAGTAATCCGGATCTTTGTATGGACCTTACGAGCGTGCTTCTGAGGTTCCGAAGTCCCCCAGAATCGAGGTGTTTTTCGCAAAGGCAAGCAGTTTCCCTGGCGACCTCTTGGAGGCATCCTCCAGTGATGCCAACATCGGTGCGCCCAGGTACATTCTCCTTGCCCTTAAGAGAGTCGGACACCGGCAGATGAGATGCTCCAGGGTTTCGACAGCCCCGGGCTCGCATTGCATTTCCTGCAGATGTCACTGTTAGTGATGTTCAGCCTGGTTGCATGCCACGCAGCCAGGCAGTGGCCTGTTAGTATGCCCACTAGCAGTCTGCAATCCTTCCGTGGAAGATGCAGCAGATAGTGGCTGAGATTATCATTGCGTTTCTTGCACATGATTTTCGAGATTCTGCAGGTGGTGGTGTTCTTCCACCTGCTATCTGTTTTCATTTTGGCCTGTTTCTCCAGGTCGCTTTGTAGCGTCCTTAGGGAGACCGGCACGCTTTCTGTCATATCGGTTGCCAGCCCGACGCCTTCCTTAGCCAGAACGTCCGCCTCTTCGTTTCCTTCGATGCCCTGGTGACTGGGAACCCAATAGATCTGCACTGACTTAGTCGTGCTTAGTGATTCTAGTGCCTCCCTGCTTGCCAGGACACTTCTAGAACTGACCGCGGACGACTGCATGGATTTTATCGCTGCTTGGCTGTCAACGAATATGTTAACCGTATTGTGTGGTCGTCTCTGTGAGCTGAGCGACCTCTGCTGCCTTCTTGATGGCGAAGACTTCCGCCGGAGGTTTGTTTTTACTTCAAGGCACGTTTGGGGGATCATGTAGTCGGTTGAACTGATCATGTCCATTCCAATTGAACTATGCCCGAATCTTTGAGGAGACATGTTCCCCGACGCAATCAAGCGCTGAGCCGCCTTGCTTGCAGTCAGCCTAGCGTAGATGTCGAGGGGGTCGATTCCGAGTATTGTTTCGAGTGCTCTGGTTGGCGTTCACCTCAGCGCTCCCGTTATACAGAGCAAAGCCTGCCGCTGGGTTCGTTCCATTAGCTTGTGGTACGTCTTCTTTTCAGTGGCTTTCCACCACACTAGGACTCCATACAGCAGAGTTGGTCGCACTACCGAGATGTAGATCCAATGCATCAGAGCGGGCGACAGGCCCCATGTGCTACTAAGCATCTTCTTGGATGCATATAGTGCATTGGTGGCCTTTTTCACCCGCTCTACTACATTGGGTCTCCATGCCAGCTTACTGTCCAGTACTGTGCCGAGGTATTTGACCTGTGCTTTAGGGGTTAGCCTTGTGTGATTGACTTTCGGGGGGACCCATGTTGGTACCTTGTATCTCTTGGTGAAGAGGATGAGGTCCGTTTTGTCCGCGTTGATACTGAGTCCTACTCCATCTGCCCACTCACATATCTCCCTGAGTGTTCGTTCCATTATGGAGCTGAGAGTCGATGGACATACACCCGTAATAAGTACGCTTATGTCGTCTGCATAAGCTGTTATTTTTGGAGCTTTCCTTTCGAATCTCTTGATGAGGTTGTCGACCACCAGGTTCCATAGCAGGGGTGACAGGACTCCACCCTGGGGTGTGCCCCTGTGTGCACCTCTGACCATGGAGGCGGTGCCCCACTCTGATTGCACCCGTCTACAACCTAGAAGGTTCTTTATCCAGAGGTTGATTGACGGGTGGGTGCTGGTAGCTTCTAGGCAGTCCATTATTGCTTCTGTAGCGACGTTATTGAATGCTCCGGATATGTCTACGAATACTCCAAGTGCATATTTCTTAGTGTTGAGGGCTTTCTCGACGGTAGCTACTAGCGAGTGCAGTGCTGTTTCCACCGATTTTCCCTTGGTGTAGGCGTGTTGGTTGGTTGACATTAGTCCGCTTACTTTGGTTCTATATGTAGATCCAGCAGCTTTTCTAATGTTTTCAGTAAGAAAGAGGTTAGGCTTATCGGTCTGTAATCCTTGGAACTCACATGGCTGCACTTTCCTGCTTTTGGGAGGAAGACAACTCTAGAGGTTCTCCATTGGATCGGGATATAGCCTGTTCTTAGGCATGCTGCGTATATCGCGAGAAGCCATGGGGTGATCACCTCTTTGGTCACTTGCAGCATGGCTGGGAATATTCCGTCCAGTCCAGGTGCCTTTATGCCCGTGAAGGAATCTATAGCCCATTGGATTTTCTTTGGGGTTATCAGATCTGTTGGGGGTGTTTGTTCCTCAGTTGCTAGGTCCTGATGCGTTTCGGCATCGGTGACCTCGGTGCATCCTGGGAAGTGGGCCTCCATTAGTGCCGTTAGGGCTTCTTTGCTGCCCTCCGACCACTGTCCGTTGTCTAGTTTGAGTTGGCTTTGTACTGTGGGTTGCTTTGACAGCAGCTTCCTCAGCCTAGCCGTTTCAGACACTTTCTCAATGCTGGAGCAGAAGTTTTTCCATGAGCTACGCCGTGCCTTACGTATCTCCTTCTTGTATTCCCTTAATAGGGTCTTGTATTCCTCATTGATGTTATCGTCGTTCGCTAGTTTAGCGAGCTTGAAAAATTCCTGAGTAGGTCTCGATTCCACCAGAGTGGTTTGGACTTCTTCCTTGTTCTAGATGGTGGGCATGCTGTGTGGTATGCCTCTAGCAGTTCCGTAGATAGGGTCTCTAAGGACTTCTCTATATCCTCCGCGGATTTCACTGAGCCCGGGCTCGCGAGTTTCGAGGTGACTGTCTTTCTAAACTTCTCCCAGTTTGTGTTCCGGGGGTTTCTATAGACTACCACTTTCGGAGTGTATTCAAATTCGCACTTGAATTGAATGTACCTGTGGTCTGAGAAGGAAGGTCTTTCGAGGACCTTCCATCCAGATATGTTGGTACTCTTTCCCGTTGCGAGAGTTAGATCTAGCACGTTTGACGAGGTGGGACCCACGTAGGTGTATTCCTCCCCCACGTTTGCTACATCTATGTTATTTGTTAGTATAAAGTCTAGGAGTGACTCACCTCGGTCGTTGATATCAGGGCTCCCCCACACACTATGGTGGGCATTAGCATCTGTGCCAACGATCAGTTGGTAATCTTTGGAGTCGGCTTCTTCCACCAGACTCCTTAGTTCTTCTGGCGGTGCGGACCTGTCGTGCGCCATGTAGCAGGAGGCTACCAGAAGGCGCTTCTCCTCACTTTGCCAGCATCGTCTGTACTGTAATGAGACATAAGGTAAGCGTGGATTCCTTTCCGTACTAGTACGGCAGTTCTATTCCTGCTTACCGGTGTTGAGTAGAGTGTGTTGTAATTTGAGAGCTTTAGCCCGGCCACCGAATTGCCTGATGCAATCCAGGGCTCCTGGACCAAAGCTATCAATCAGCTCCGCTGATGCTGTCTTGCTCTTATGCACGTTGAGCTGCAGCACACTCAGTTTCATGAGCAGCTGGCTCCCCTGCATACGACGGGTTGACTACTACGGTCAGGTCACCGTCCTCTTCTTCGAGCGTGTCGTCCAACGCCATGCCCTGGGCGGCCTCTACAATGGTATCCAGACCGAGGTCCTTCTCCACTTCGCCTGCCTGCAGGGTGTGTGCGTCCTTGTCGCTGGGCTGACGCTTTTTGAGGGGCAGGTACACGCTCCAGATACCCCACGCCATTTTCCCGTACTTGGGGGTGAAGTTGAGCCTCAGCTGCTTTGTTGATCTGGAGGATCACATGCGGCCCCCTCGTTGGGTAAGGCTACCAGTGCACTACCTTCCAGTCAGCGGTCGGTATCTCGCGGTTTTGCGCTGAAGGAGCTTCGCGCGCGCCTGGATTCGATGGGACGAGCACCTTCGCCTTTGTATGGACGGGATTAGTCCCTGTCCACCACCTCCACTAGGCCCCTCCCACATCGCTTCCAGTTGGCAGACCGTTTGGGTCAGCCATCAGCGTCGGGTCGTCCTTAATTCAGGATTTGGACCCCATTCAGCCACCCAGCACCATCGAAGGTGGGCATGGAGCTTGGTTCTCATCCATCCTTGTAAACAGGGATTCACCAGCCGCGCGTGGACCATTTTCCTGCGCCGCTGTTATCTTCCCATTCTCATCACGTCTGTCGATGAGTGCTCAATCAGGTGTCTCTGGACACATCGCTGATCTTCTCGCCGACCCCTGCTTTGCCGGTTTAGTGGAGGTTCCGCCTCTAGGTCCAGCTGCCGCTTGCTCGCCGGAATGACGGCACTGTCGGTCGAGCGCTGCCTTTTGGTAGCCAGCAACTCTTCCACCTTGTTGGCGTGCTGGTCGTCGATGCCTTCATCTGTGGCACCTGCGCGTAGTACTTCCGGCCCTCCTCAACCTTCAGCTCGGCCCAAGCTAGCCTGGATTTCTCCTCCTGGGAAATATCCGCCTTGCCTTGGAGCCTGCCTACTATCTTGAGGGCCGCCTTGTATTGGGCTTTGGCCTTCATCCCCTCCCTCGAACGCTTAGGCCCTTCCCTGCGCAGGGAGCTGGTACCTGGTTCAGGCGAGCGAAGAAGGCTGTCCTCTTCCGTTTTGCTGATGGACAGCACGCTCTCCAGGTCCGAGTCTGCCTCGACAACGGCACCTGCGCGGCTCATCCTACAGCGGGGGGTTGTGGCAGTAGTATTGCAACTGACGTGACCTGCTCCCGTCACGTCCGAGGTGTGGCCACTGGCGACACGCAGAGAGGATTGCTCCTCCCCGTGCCCGCCGGTGGTAGCAGCCACGCTTCCCACCGACGTTTGGGTTGACATCCCAACCCTTGCTTTGTCTTCCTTCCGCTCCATATTTGGCCCGAAGGTCCATACGGCTGATGTTTTTCGGGGGAACCACCCCCTAGCGTTTTAGGCCTACCCGCCAGGCACCTCTAGCCATGGCCCTGACCCCGCTCCCCCGACTCGAGGTCGAGAAGACGCTGGGCCATTGCCTTAGCTAGACACTGCATTGCCTCGGACGGAGCAAGCGACAATGCATTACCCTTGTCCGGGATAATGCAGTGCCCATTGCCCAGCCGGCACCCTCGTGGAGGGTTCAGCTAGAGGATTTTCGCCAGCCATCGTGTAGATAAGCACAACAATATTTTTACCGCCACTGGAGGCGCACCTCAATTACCAGCATCGGATTGTCACTTGCTGTTGTTTTGTTTATGAACATGTTATCATTAATAATCATTTCCCAATACGCCACGGAAGGCCCTGAAGTTATTATGTATGTAGGTTTAAGTTATCAATAAGTTACATTGTGTCGGGTCAAGCAGCATAAACCAAAACCATAATGTAAATGCACATCTCGATGTCAAGTATTGCCCACTGTAAAATATTTTGTTACCGCATATGCCTACGCATGGCAGCGGCTTTCATTCGCATACTTATGTACATATAAGCATTCTTTGTACTCGACTTAGCAGCAGCCCGATCTGCTCAAGCTCTCTTATAATTGCACTCTCTCCCGCTCGGTAAGCGTTGCCTCATAGGGCACGGCAAGTACGCCGTCAGCCCTTGCATTCAGTCTGGAGCGAATACTCGAAACCAACGCATCATCTCTCGTCGTATACGCCTATCTACATATATACATCTAGCTAAATAAAGCTGGCATTAAATCGCCTATATACAACCAAAGCCCAATTGCAATCGTTTTTAAATCGAAACAGCTAGTGAAAAAGCTCACTAGCTAAATACATTGTTTAAATACGCCCGCCATACCAACGCAAAAATGAGTCTATAGTCGAAAACAGAGTGGCCACACCGAACATTATCGATGAGAAAAGAAAAGAGCGATCGATAGAGAAGACGGACAGAGGGGCACTCACCGAGAGACCACGAACCAACTCGCACGCAAATATAAAAAAATCGCTAATCCCCGTAGTCGGCCACACGTCTCAAGTCCTAACAGCTAATACCATAGCTAATACCATACAACGCGCCCTCTTCACGCACGGTCTACGCTTCATCCGAGTGTACCTAGAAAAACCTTCGCGCCGCTCCGAGTCTATGGCGAGACGATCATCGCGGTCGGTAACCAACGGACCCCACTCGTCTCTAATTGCGTTGACCCACCCGAGTAAGTCAAACTTCCCACGTGGTGCAGCCAGGGCCACCAGCTAGGAGCGTTTCCTTAATAAAGATTCTAAATAATAAATCACACAAATATTGTAAAGACTTTCATTCATTTGCCTGCATATACCCATTACTCGTTACCTACAATCCTCCTAGAAACCCCGTAGCCTTCCGAGTCGTCGCGATCACGCACGTCTCAGTAGCATCCTCCTGTAGCTAGTGACTGTCGCGATCACGCACAGCCAATCCATCCTAGAAACCCAGTAGCCTTACGAGTCGTCGCGATCACGCACGTCTCAGTAGCATCCTCCTGTAGCTAGTGACTGTCGCGATCACGCACAGCCAATCCCTCCTAGAAACCCAGTAGCCTTACGAGTCGTCGCGATCACGCACGTCTCAGTAATAGCGGCCGTCGCGACCACGCACGGACGATCCCCGCTAGAAACCTAGTCGCTGCACGAATCGTCGCGATCACGCACGTTTCCGTAGCATCCCCCGGTCGAAATTCCTAGTCCTACGAGCGGTCGTGACAACACGGAGTTCAGCGCGTCCCGACAGCGCGTAGCGACAACCAGAGTCCATACGCCGTCTAGTAACGATAAGGGTCACAGAGTCATAAGAACCGTATCGATCACGCACCGCCCTGCAGAATCCCCCTGTTCACCGCGAAATCCCGTCGATCTGCAACCACTCCGCACGCTTGACCCTCCCGGCCGTGAACCAGGTACCTTCTCTTGCCTAAGGTCTCCCCAACAACTACAAATTTCTTGTAGATGACCCTGGACAGGCTGAGTTTACCCCAGCCTGTAATAGGTTGCTTACACTATTTTACATGGCTACTTCTCGACCTTCCACTGGTGTTCTTTATATTTAATATTTTCAAACAATTTAGTAATTTTTTGATATGACTCTTTCATATTAACAGTAGGGGCGATAGGAAGAGACAGCTTTTGATTTCCATTGTGTAGCAAAACAGCCTTTAAACTTTCCTAACTGCTGTCAGCACATAACCTCTTATCTTTTGGGTCGTAAGCTTCAGCCAGTTGCTTGAAGAGGCCGAAAATGTCGTGTGAAACGCACATGTCATCCTTCGTCATATAAAACTGTGCGTGAACCAAGTGACGCATCCGGAAATGAGTTGTTTTGACTTCTTCCTTCAATAAACGGGCATCCTTTAAAATAGATCCAAGAAGCTCAGCTTTACTTTTAGGAAGTTCCAGGGTACTCACCAAATCGTTCAATTGTTCCTGTGAAAGAGGCTTGCTATTTATATTCTCCTGATTTTAGACTTTTCGATTTTTAGTGGCGGTATTTCCTCCAAAGGAGGAGCAGGAAGCATAAAGCCTTGACGAGACTGTTCCGGTAATCACATTTCATGCTTTTCCCTTTTCCAGTTATTTTTAATAAACAAAAGAAACATTCAGAGCCGTGAATCTCTGGTTTTCTCCATAGCATTGAAGTTCCAAATTGATATTGTTTTCTAAAAAAAATGTCTAAGAAAAAGTAATGTTTAGTATTTTTTGTACACTTAATTGCTTGTGATTTAAGGTAACTAACTTTTCCTCTTTATTTAATGCTGTTAAATTAAATTTACACAATTTGCAAACATTGCTTGGAGCCCACTCTTCGCCAATACTTTTGGGCCACATCTTATAGATTTCCTTATACTGTTCTTGGAACTTTTCGGTAAAAACGAATTTTTCTTCTTTGCTGGTCATATACTTCCCACATACGTAGCAAAACGGGTCTGCTCGGTAAGCACATGAAAATGACCGGCTTGAGTTATCCATTTCAATTAGAAACAAGTGGTTTTTTTTTTGAAAACATACGATTGTATTCTGATGGAAGTCAGAACAACACTGAGGTAGGGGTATTATAGGTACAGAGTTATATAACCTTTGTTATACCCGGTACTCGAAGAGTATAGGGGTATATTAGATTTGTGGCCATAGCGGATGTGTGTAACGCACAGAAGGAAGCGTTTGCGACCCCATAAAGTGTATATATTCTTGATCAGCATCAATAGCCGAGTCGATATAGCCATGTCTGTCTGTCCGTCCGTCTGTCCGTCTTCATTAGCGCCTATATCTCAGAGACTATTAAAGCTAGAGCAACCAAGTTTTGTATCCAGTCTCCTGTGTTATCACACTACTCCAAGTGTATTTCAAAATTTCGCCCCGCCCCTTTTCGTTCGCACAAAGGACGAAAATTTGGCGCATACACAATTTTGAAGATACGAGAAAACTAAAAGCGCATAATCATAGAAGATGGAATCTGGATCAGATCGGATTATTTATATAGCCACAATGAAGAAAACCATTTAGAAAGTAATCGTTCCCCCTCGCTCTCTCTCACACGCGATCCTGTCGCGCCTAGATCCCAGAGGCTATAAGAGATAGAGCAACCAAACTTTCTATCCAAGCTCCTGTGATATCACTTCAATACAAAGGCCGTGGCCTTTGCCGCGGCTCACAACGTTCCCCCTCGTTATGAATATGAATATCTGCGGGACCAGCACCTGTGAAGGAAAAAGGTCAACATTTGATTATCCATCGATTTTTATAATTAATTTGTTTATTCAAAACTAAAAATGTTAGCCATCAAATGTTTGTTTCGACTTTTCCTGATTTTTCAAACTCAAAATTTCGGTAAAAAATACCGAACAAATTATGAAATTTGAATTTGAAAGCTTAATATCTTCCAGGCGTTAAGCTACAGCTACATGCAGTCTGGGTCGGATTTGTAGCTCATTTAAAGTCAGCTTTTCCAAACTGCAAAGTTCAATACAACCAGTTATAAGAAACTTAAGTTATGTGAAAAATAGGAGCACTACCTCTGAATAAAAATACCAAATTTTTAAAAATAAACCATAAAAAACACCATAATTCTTTAAAAAATTTAAATTTCCAAATCTATAAAAAAAAAGTAATTTTGGGCGACAGCGAAAATGTCGTGTTGACTAGTGTAATACACTTGAATTGAGCTTTAAGAAGAGCTAGTTTACGCACGCGCACGGTCACAACTCCGTTGCTAAGCTCGGCAATTCCGTCGCCATCTATATTGAGTCTGAGAGAGGACGGAAAACTCTTCCCGAGTGCTTCGTTGTGGAGGCTCGATTTGTAAGTTTGAGTGCAAATACGCTAAAAAGTTTAATCGCGATAAACACAATAAAAACGAGGGGGAACGTTGTGAGCCGCGGCAAAGGCCGGGGCTCTACCTTATACCCGGTACTCAGTCAGTATATACATTTGTACATACATATATGAGCTTGCGATTTATGCAATTTCTTATATGTTCGCAAAAGGGACTAATTAAAAAAATGGGCAAAAAATAATATTTCAAAAAATGAAGTACATTTTTGGAATATTATACATGTTTCCGATTTTGTTTGCATATGATTTTTACATCTGCTTCTAAATTTCTACATGACATGTATAACTACATATGTATTTGAGACGTACAAGTGTTTAGGACAGAGAGAGAGAGCGAGAGGGCATGAGTCAGCGCTTGGCAGGCGTTGCGTAGCCACTGAAATTTAATTTGTTTCTTCTGGCCATAATATTGATTCGACCTAATCCATATTCGGCAATCTGGTAGATATGGTAATTTGCCATGATTCTACGTTTTTGGTTTTCATTTATCTTAAAAATTGTGGATTCCACAGATTTTCGTCTTTTGTGGGGGCGGAAGGGGGCGTGGCGAAATTTTGAAATACACTTGTGCAGGTTTGGTATCACAGGAGCTTGGATAGAAAGTTTGGTTGCTCTAGCTTTTATAGTCTTTCAGAACTAGGCGACACAAAATACGAATGGGCAAAGCGGATGGGGTCGCGTGTGAGAGAGAGCGAGAGGGAATGATGACTTTCGAAATGGTTTTCTTCATTTTAGCTATAATAATGATCCGATCTGATTCAACACTCTGATAGAAATGGTCTTTCTCTATGATTCTGCGTATTTAGTTTTCTTGTATCTTCAAAATTGTGTGTGCCACAGACTTTCGTCCTTTGTGGGGGCGGAAAGGGGCGGGGCGAATGTTTGAAATACACTTTGAGTAGTGTGATAACACAGGAAACCGAATACAAAACTTGGTTACTCTAGCTTTAATAGTCTATGAGACATAGGCGCAAATGAAGACAGACGGACAGACGGACGGACAGACAGACAGGGCTATATCGACTCGGCTATTAATGCTGATCAAGAATATATATACTTTATGGGGTCGGAAACGCTTCCTTCTGGGTGTTACACACAACCGTTATCCCCACAAATCTAATATACCCCTTACTCTTCGAGTACCGGGTATAATGAACCAGCGAACCCCCGACCGGCCACACCAGAACGCACCATCTAAAGCCACCGATAGGCCACAAAACACGATGTCGAACCAGGAGCCACAGCAGCATTTACATTCACTCGAACTCTCATTTGGTTGTGTTAAACTGTGCAATTGTGAAAAGCTGATAAATACATAGATCGAACATAAATACTTTGTAGCTTCAGCTTACCATCTGAAAACTTGAAGACCAAAAATTCAAATTTTATCATTTTTAAAGGTTTCTTTTTTCGACATTTTGAAATAAATTGTTTCCTCTGTTTTCTTTTTTTTTTCAATAGGTAGGGGAGTGTAAGGCATAGTGGCGGACACTTTGAATTTTGCACCTCCCTCTCTCAAAAATCAATATTTTTCAAAATTTCAAAAGCAGGCAGTTGCTGACATCTATTGAGCATATTTCTGTCAGAAACGGTTGCTTAAATTTAAATGGAATGCAATTTTACAGCTCTTCGCGCAAACCATAAATTTTTGCATTTTTGAAAACTGTAAGGTATGGTGGCGGATCAACTAAAAAATTATGTAGATCTGAAAGTCATTTATTTAAACTATTGGAAATAATGAAAAATAACAGAACAAGTAAGAACTTATATTGAAAATCTCGATCAGCGTCTTCTTCTTCTTTTTCGAGCTTCACTCTTTTGCCTGCTCCGATGTTGTTCTTCTTTTAGACGATCTTTTTTCCTTTCTTGTCTAAAGACAAAAACCCGGTGCCCAAATTGCAAATCTCCGCTACTGAGTGTTAACTTATACACTTCTGTACACGAAAAGGCAAAGACAATTGAAACTCGTGCTAAAAAATGAACCACCACTATACCTTACAAAAAGTCCGCCATCATACCTTACAAGCTATTGGTGGAAATATGACGTTGTCACTGTCATACTTCGCAAATAAAAAAAAATTTTTAAATCAAAAACTGTTGGCAAAGGCCTAAATATACGTTCCCAATACTTCCCTGACTCAAGTTTCAAAAAATCTTCACTCTGGGACTGTCAAAACACATATCCAAAAAAACTTTATGTATTTTTTTCACTACTTTTTTATTTAAAATCACTTAGAGTTCAAAGCACACGTCCCCTCATTAATACTACTGCATATAAAATGTCAGCACGATAAGAGACATCGACCACAGTGATCGAAAGTTTTAGATGTGACGTTACATGCCAGATATGACAAGTCCGCCACCATACCGTACACGCCACGATACCTTACACTCCCTACATTAATTAGGCGTCGACTGCGGTATCGTTCGTTAAAATTGGTGGATAAACGGCTAAGGTGCAGAAAAAGTCGGTTTGGCTCACAGCAGAAATTTGGTGTTTGCATAGTGTTAGTTGGGTATGAGAAACCTTTCCGCAAGATAGCTGCCGCGATGGCTCACTATTGTGACCACAAAAGCACTCGTTTGACAATTGGGTTAACGTGGCTTAACCACAATAGTACACATTTTTTAGCCTTTTGGTAACCGTGGAGCATACTCTACTACTAGAGCATACCAGAGACTAAACAGCAATTAATACATTGAATTTCTCAGTGTGATTCTGCGCCGAAGAAGGTCAAGGTGGATTTTTCAGATCGATGCGACTGTTTTTTGTGGGGCACTCGGTATTATCCACATTGAATATTTTTAAAACGGTAAAACAATCTGTTTGTAGAGGGGCTTCAGTGGGATTCCAGAGGTATTCCAATGATGTTCACGTCGAAATAAAAACTCAATATATTTCTCCAATATACATATGCCTACAAATGTGTTCAGTCGGCGAATTATGTATAAGCAATATTATGTAATATAAATACCTATGTATCAAAAACAATAAATTTCACCCATATAAAAGAAAATATCACGGCATTAGCATTATAGCTGAGTCAAGGACAGCCCATTCCGATGACAAGGCGATCGTTGTTCAGAAGCCAATAACACTGTTCACTTGATGACTATCACAATTGCCCAATTTGCATTAGACACTTTATATTAAATCGGCATTATTTATTATTTTACTATTTTACCATAAAATCAGCACTTTTTTTACCTTTTGTTACCTATAAATAGAGTTAGGTATATTGAATAAAATCAGTATCAGAAATAGTATAACAACTGTCTGTCACTCATCTTCCATTACAAATCAACAGAGGCTGTCGCCAGGCTTCAGACCCTCATTTTGCACACAAAGAATACCTTCTCTATCGCAATCATCAGAGGCTGTCGCCGTGTCTTTAGACCCTCAGACCCTTGCGCACCGCAGGATACCCACTCCGTAGTCCAACTGGTTCAAGTTGTAGTTGCGATGACCAAACTGCAGACGGTTTATGTACCGTATACAACCTAACTTCATACACGCATACACACGTACATTAGCATTTGGTGACCCCGACCTCGGCCATCCTTTCCATCCTGTCAAAAAGGCGACTGCGAAAGGCCACGACGTCACACTACTAGGAATTTCGGCAATTCTGAAATATTCAGAGTTTTAGCCCAACAGAAGAAATCAATGTTCAATTGCTAACCAAGCGATCAACATTAGCTGCTGTACGTGCGTTCCATCAATTTCAAGCCAAAATAAAAACGAGAGGGAACGTTGTGGGCTCGGCAAAGGCTACTTTATACCCGGTACTAAGTCAGAATAAATGTGATCTTACAATTTATGTAATATATTATATGTTCGCAAAAGGGACGAATTAAATTTCAAAAAATTATGTCGAATCCTATGCTAGATTTTTATATATTAAAAGTTATCTGTTTCCATTTTTGTTTACATATACTTTTTACATCAGCTTCTACATTTCTACATGATATGTATAACTACTCATACGAGACGTGTAACTATGTGTGCGAGAGAGAGGGAATGAGTAAGCGCTTGGCAGGCGTTGCGTAGCCACTAAAATTTAATTTGTTCCTTCTGTCCATAATAATGAACCTGATCAGATTCGGCAATCTGATAGATTTGGCTATTTTCCATGATTCTGCGATTTTTCAGCGTGAGATGGCAGATAACTTTGAGACTAGACTTCATAGTCTTTCGGAAGAAGTAGAGCAGCTTGGCCGACGAACAGAGAAGCTTGAGGATGGAATCGGTGAAATTCGTGCGCTATGTAGCAAGGTGGAGGAGCTAGAGGCGAAACTCTAAGCCAAAGCGGATGCAGATGCCGAAGCAAGCATTGCAAACGATGTGAGAGTACATGGGGTGCCCTTACTGGAAGAGGAGAACCTAAAGACTCTCTTCAATAGCCTCTCTTACTCATTAGGCCTCACACCACCACCGAAAGTGAAGGAGATCGTTCGGGTTAAGGTGCGGGACCATGCACAGAATGTTGTTGTCGATCCCGTCATCATTATACAATTTGTTAGTAGGCGAGATAAAATCATGCTGCTACAACTGGCTGGAAAGCATCGACGACAGACAGAATCCAGTCCCAGAAACCCTTCTACACCAACGAGCGCCCCTCGAAAATTAATTACGACATCTTCTTTCACATTAGGTTTAATATTTCTTGTACTTGTACTTGTATTTATTAATCTTGTACTAGTCTCTGTTAGTAATCTCACTATCTTTACAGCATCTTCCCTTACTCTTAAAGCAGTGGTGCTTGGATTGTCTCCTCTAATTTGTTTTTATTCCCGTGATAATGGATGATAATGCATAGTCGTCCGGCTCGAGCCGCTATACAATGCTAAGAATACTTGGCAATCAAGGGGAAGGTCATTAATGCCCAAAGCCTAACTAAGAAAATTCAAGAATATAGGTATCTATTTGTCAAGTCCAATACCGATGTCATATGTGTGTCCGAAACGTGGTTTTCGTCTCATGTTAGTAATTTGTTAGTAGAATGTACTGGTTATGATATGTTTCGATCTAATCGAGATAGTCATATATGTAAGTAAACGTTTAAATGCTAAACTTGTATGCAATCACCCAAGTGAAAGTGCAGTTGAGTGGATATTTGTTCAAGTCCCATCTATAAAACTTAAAATCAAAACTTTATAAAAAATTTCAAGAAGTTGGCTCTCCTTCTCTCTATCATTATGTAATAGCTCGGTCAAACTTTTCAGTTCTTAACGCACACTGCTATCAGAATTACCTATCTCGATGCAGGATACGTTTTTCTAAGGAACCTAAACAGTTCTACAGCTTCGTAAACAGTAAGCGTAGAACGTCCGCACACCCATCCTCGCTATCTTTCCGTAATACGTCGGCAGATAATGATCAGGCAATTGCCGATCTTTTTGCACGTTTTTTCCAAACTACCTATTCGCAGGACGTTTACTCTGGTCAGCCGTATCCATACAGTTTACCGCGGTCGAACGGCATTTTCTGTCCTTTGCTAAATGAAAGCTCGTTGCTTCATGATCTACGAACAGTAAAGCCGGTGTTCTCACCGGGTCCGGACGGAGTTCCCGGCTGTGTACTCAGGTATTGTGCCGAGTCTCTGTGTGGGCCGTTGCTTAATTTGTTCAACCTATCTATAACTTCTTCATGCTTTCCCCCGATATGGAAGGAGTCTTTTATAATTCCTCTCCATAAGAAAGGTAGCAAGTCTGACGCAATGAACTATAGAGTTATATCTAAGTTATCCGATATTCCTAAAGTGTTTGAGAAAATTTTAACTCCGCAGCTGCAGCACCTATGCAGATCACTTATATCTCCAACTCAACATGGATTTATAAGGCGGAGATCAACCACTACAAATTTATTGGAGTTTACCTCCTTTATAATAAAAGGCTTTCAAGGTAATTTGCAGACGGATGTTGTTTACACCGATTATAGTAAAGCGTTCGATTCTGTAAACCATTCCCTCCTAGCACAAAAGCTCGACCTTCTAGGGTTCCCGCCCAATCTCCTGAGATGGATCTCTAGCTACCTGTGTTCTAGGTCCAGCGCTCCAACCTTTCTGGTTCCTTACACCCTTTGTGGTGGTTCTCTTGAGAGAATTACCCGGGTTGATGATCTTGGTGTTCTATTAGATCCCAAGTTAAAGTTTTCAGAACACATTTCTACCATGGTGAAAAAGGCCATGGGCGTGCTTGGGTTTATAAAGAGGTGGTCAAAGGAATTTGACGACCCCTATATAACAAAGACTCTCGACACCTCTCTGCTTCGTCCGATTTTAGAATACGGCTCTTGTGTATGGTGCCCTCAGTGCAACGTACACCAGGACCGTATAGAATCAGTTCAGAAAAACTTTTTACTTTTTGCTCTACGCGGCCTCAGCTGGGATGCAGGTGTGAGACTGCCGTCTTACCCTAATAGATTGCTTTTAATAAACCTTCCAACCTTAGCTAATCGTAGGAAAATGCTTGGTGTGATTTTTGTGCACAACTTGATCAAGGGTGACGTAGATAGCCCTGACCTGTTGAGCCACATAAACTTCACGATTCCTATTAGAAGCACTAGGAATTATACACCGTTGTTTCTTCCGCTTTGTAGATCGAATTATTTCTTGCATGAACCGTTTAGGGTCCTATGCTCGGATTATAATTCCCTCTACCATATTATATCTACCACTAACTCCCTTCCTAGTCTTAAATTACTGATACTCTTATATCTTTCCCGTAATTAGAAATTGCTTAGCTTTTTCGTTAGATTAGTTCTACTTTTCCTCGAACACTAGTCTAACACCTAGCTTTCCTGCATGTCCGCGATCGGTTCGGTTAACGAGTCGCGCGTTATGCGGCTGCGCCGCAGATGGAAAAAAGGTCTAATTTGTGCGGGACCAGCACCTGTGAAGGAAAAAAGATGAACATTTGACCATAACAGGTATGTATATATGTATATTTATCCGCACCGAGGCTTAGGTGTAGGTAATAAAAGTAACTGTCTACAACATTTAAAGCCCAAATGGACATGAACAGGTAGGGTATTTATACGAGATATATCCATACCTACGACACGGTAAAACCAAAGTAATATTAAAAAAAAAAACATGGACGATTATACAATTTGCAATTTCGTGCAAGCAGCTAAGATTTGAGTTAGCGGCGTCAACAAATGCTCGCAACTTGCCAAGCGATGAATTTCCACGCGTCAGCCCAAATATCGACCAAATACGACCATTACACTACTCGACAAAATTCAACTTTTTTTCCGCTGTGACCAAAAATGACTTTTTCTGAAAGATTTGGAGATTTAAATTTTTTTAAAGAAATATGGTTTTTTTTTCACGGAGTAGTTTTTTTAAAAGAATTTTTAAAAAATTTGGTATTTTTTGTCATAGGTAGTGCTTTTATTTTTCACATAACTGAAGTTTCCTACAACAAGTTGTTCCAAACTTTGCAGTTAAAAAGCTGACAAATGCAGCTATAAATCCGACTCAGACACTTTGTAGCTGCAACTTAACGTCTGGAAGATATTAAGCTTCCAAATTGAAATTTCATAATTTTTTTTCGGTATTTTTCAAACAAAATGTTGAATTTGCAAACTCAGGAAAAGTCGAAAAAAAATATTTGAGTACCTTGATTTTTAGTTTTAGATAGACACATTCATTAGGCGTCGTTTAAGGTATCGCTCATAAAAATATAAAAATAAACGGCTAAGTTATAACTGTTATAAACGAGGGGGAACGTTGTGAGCCGCGGCAAAGGCCGCGGCTCTGCCTTATACCCGGTACTCAGTCAGTATATACATATGTACATACATATATGAGCTTGCGATTTATGCAATTTCTTATATGTTCGCAAAAGGGACTAATTAAAAAAATGGACAAAAAATAATATTTCAAAAAATGAAGTACATTTTTGGAATATTATACATGTTTCCGATTTTGTTTGCATATGATTTTTACATCTGCTTCTAAATTTCTACGTGACATGTATAACTACATATTTGAGACGTACAAGTGTTTAGGACAGAGAGAGAGAGCGAGAGGGCATGAGTCAGCGCTTGGCAGGCGTTGCGCAGCCACTGAAATTTAATTTGTTTCTTCTGGCCATAATATTAATCCGACCTGATCCATATTCGGCAATCTGGTAGATATGGTAATTTGCCATGATTCTACGTTTGGTTTTCATTTATCTTAAAAATTGTGGATTCCACAGATTTTCGTCTTTTGTGGGGGCGGAAAGAGGCGTGACGAAATTTTGAAATACACTTGTGCAGGTCTGGTATCACAGGAGCTTGGATAGAAAGTTTGGTTGCTCTAGCTTTTATAGTCTTTCAGAACTAGGCGACATAAAATACGAATGGGCAAAGCGGATGGGGTCGCGTGTGAGAGAGAGCGAGAGGGAATGATGACTTTCGAAATGGTTTTCATCATTGTAGCTATAATAATGATCCGATCTGATCCAGATTCTACACTCTGATAGAAATGGTCATTCTCTATGATTCTGCGTATTTAGTTTTCTTGTGTCTTCAAAATTGTGTGTGCCACAGACTTTCGTCCTTTGTGGGGGCGGAAAGGGGCGGGGCGAATGTTTGAAATACACTTTGAGTAGTGTGATAACACAGGAGACCGAATACAAAACTTGGTTACTCTAGCTTTAATAGTCTATAAGATATAGGCGCAAATGAAGACGGACGGACAGACGGACGAACAGACAGACATGGCTATATCGACTCGGCTATTGATGCTGATCAAGAATATATATACTTTATGGGGTCGGAAACGCTTCCTTCTGAGCGGTACGCACAACCGTTATCCCCACAAATCTAATATACCCCTATACTCTTCGAGTACCGGGTATAAAAACGGTTTTTCGTCGGCTTACGGAATTTATCGGCGAAATTCGGCATATGAAAGTCAATACAACCAGTTGTAGGAAACTTAAGTTATGTGAAAAATAGAAGCACTACCTATGACAAAAAACACAAAATTTTTTAAAAATTCTTAAAAAAAAACTACTCCATGAAAAAAAAAATTCTTTTAAAATTTTTAAACACCAAAATCTATCAGAAAAAGTCATTTTTGGCGACAGCGGAAAAGTCGTGTCGACTAGTGTTATTAGCAAATCGGTTAATGAGAATATAAAATGCACATCTCCAACGAACTGAAACGCCACTGCTGTAATTCATCGATAGAAGTCAGCTCAACTTCATTATCAATGACAGCTGCAAACATGGAATAAAAGCTTGTCCATTCTAAATATTTTCCGCTGAACTTGGGAAGCTGCAGCTGTGACAAGCGCGATCGATTCGCCACGTACATACGGGATTGGAATTCATTTGGATTCACTCGAAACGTCGAACAATGCGTTGACTCAATTTTAACACGGCGCAACCAAACTGCTTAGGCAACTCGCTCCTAATATCTCATGCTCCTCCAATCGGTCGTGTGCTACGACAAACTTAGCATTCAGCTCAATAAGTTTTTCGAACAGTGCTAGCATGTCGTATTCATCCAAACTGTGTAACCTTTCGACGTCCATTTTGCTAACGAGGCTCTGTAGTTGGTCGAAGATGGCATTTATCTTGAGGCTTAAGAACGCAATCCGGCTAGTAGCTGAATCAGTACAGGCCAATTCTTCGTCAAATTGAGCGCCTATCGACGGTGTGCCATCCAAAGCAGATCCGATATTTATATTGTAGTCACTCATTTCGTCTGTGTTTGCTTTTAATGTGTTTTATTTCAGGCTAAACTCTCCAAGAAACATTAAAATTTTTCAACCCTTACTTTTTCACGCCGGCTGCGCAGATCTAACGAAACGAGCGTTATTGCTCTCAAAGACTCAAAGACACAGAATTAAAAATATGTATGCATTGCACTGAGGGCGAAAACAAAACCCGATAATGCAACGGAGCGACGGCAAAAACTCAACAGTTATGAAAAAACAAAAATTCGATATGTTTTCCTGAATTTGAGTTAGAATTCCAGAGAGAGGGGCTGGCGAAAATGGAGCGGAAGAATGATCAAGCACGGCTTGAAGGCTGAAGCTCAATACAAGGCGGCCCTCAAGATAGTAGACAGGCTGCAAGGCAAGGCGGATATCTCCCAGGAGGAGAAATCCGTCACTCCGGAGAGCAAGCGGCAACGCGGGCCCAAGAAAGCGAAACCTCCACCTAAATTGGCAAAGCAGGGGTCGAGCGAGAAGGTCAGTGATGTGTCCAAGAGACACCTGAACGTAGCTCTCATCGACAGAAGAGATGAGAATGGGAGGATGATAGCGGCGCAGTGGAAAATGATCCACGCGCGGCTGGTACACTACCTATTTACACGGATGGAAGAGAACCCAACAGCTCCCATGCCCACTATCGATGGTGATGGATGGCTGAATGAAGTCAAAATTCTGTATTGTAATGATGACCCGACGCTAAGGTGGCTGACGCAAACAGTCTGTCAATTGGAAGCGATATGGGAGGGGGCCAAACTGGAGGTGGTGGACAGGGAGCTTATCCCGTCCATACCAAAGGTGAAGGTACTCTTCCCCATCGCCATGCAGGAGACCGTACGCTGAAGACCGTACGCTCCTTTAGCGACAGAACCCCGAGGTACCGACCGCTGACTGGAAGGTATTGCATGCTGGTAGCACACTACCCAACGAGGGGGGCCAGCATTTGATCCTCTAGATAAACAAAGCAGCGGAGGAACTATACCCCAAATACGGGAAAATAGCGAGGGGCATGGGGAGTGTCTACCTGCGCCTCAAAAAGCGTCAACCCGGCGACAAGGACGCTCAAGCTCTGCAGGCGAAGTGGAGAAAGACCTCGGTCTGGATACCATTGTAGAGGCCGCCCAGGGTCTGGCGTTAGACGACATGTTGGAAGAAGAGAACGGTGACCTGACCATTGTAGTCAACCCGTCGTATGCAGGGGAGCCAGCTGCTCATGACACTGAGTGTGCTGCAGCTCAACTTGCATAAGAGCAAGACAGCATCAGCGGAGCTTCACATTGCCATGGAGCAAGGGCCCGCTGACATAGCTTTGGTCCAGAAGCCCTAGATTACATCAGGCAATTCGGTGGCCGGACTAAAGTTCTCAAACTACAGCTCATTCTACCCAACACCGGTAAGATTTTACTAGGCACCAATTATTGTATAATGTGTCTCATCTCAGAAAATGATACGTTTTGTTCAAGAGAAGACTGAAAATGGAAGATTGGATCGATATGTTAATAATAATAAATTCATCAAATGCATTATTGGGTCAAAAAATTGTAAATATGTGCAAAATCAAATATATTACGTTTTAAAGCAATTCGGAAAACATTGATATTTTTTCAAATGTTTTGTTTTGCTCCATATTCGATTTCTTCCGAAGATTCTCAGCAATTTCCCAGGAAAAATATTGTAAACTTCCCAGGATTATGACACTTTAAAGCGGGCGGGTTTGAAATATGCCATGGAGTTACTAAAATAATGGATAACGCGAATGGCAACTGTTTCATGGGAGGTTAGTTATTCGATTATGTTATCTTTTTACTATAATTTATAGTGAACAATATCACAACAACAGCCCCCAAAAACAACTAACTTCGACACGAGCGCCACATATCGTTGCCACCGGCCACCGTAAAATTGTTAAATCTATTATCGGTATTACAAACTGCAATATTATATTAAACAGAAAAATCAAAATCGTTAATGCGATTTTGTCGGTATTTACGCCAAAATGAGACCGTAGTTTTCGGTATATTCGTTTCACGGCGAGCGAGCGAATTGGCTGAGGGCGAATTCGTCGCAACATATTCGCCTCACATTTAAAAAAAAAAAAAAAAGCCTTACGTCATATTTCACTCTCACTTACGTAATTC
>JAWNKY010001755.1:0-202829 GCA_035041765.1 Drosophila algonquin
AGCCCTACGCGACAAGGCATGAGCACGCATACACTCTCACGACTCTGTCCGGAGCTGATCCACACATGCACAACACGCAAAAAGTCGCGATAATGCATGTGCACGCATACACTCACTCACTCAAACACGACTGGCTGAGGGAGCTGATATCAGACTTTCGTGCGTCCATTTTCGGTACTTGAATTGACATGTCTATATATTGTATGGTTAGTGGCTTAAGTAAGCTCATCTGTTTTAGAGGGGGCTTAAGTGTGTTAAATTCGTTCACTTATTTATCGATAAGTCCGATATCCACTAATATTCTAACTGTATATATATATATATAAATATATATGTATTTTTAACGCGCTGGCGACGTAGGGTCGCATATATATTAAATAAACTGGAGAACGGCGAGCAAACGGCATTCGCAGCTAGCTTAAGCTTGATTGACCAGGAATTTGTTTATAATGTTGGTTGTGACATAGAGTTATTTGTGCAGAAACGGTTGAGCAGTGGGTAAGAAACCAATCTAGAACCTTTGCCACGAGAATGGTAATGCGTGAGTGTGAGTGCGTGCGAACGCCTGTGTGTGCGTGTGTATATGTGAAGTATTGGCCAGCAGCTGGTGTGGCGCTGCAGCCCCAACAACAACAACAACAACAACAAATGCTTTGTGTAACCGGGTTCCCACCTGAAAAAAACAACAGGAATTGCAACGCGGAAATATGTAACCAGAAAAAAAAAGCAGCAACAACAACAACGAGAAGATGCAATGTAGTACGAGTTTTGTGGGCCTTTCGTGCAGATATTACCAGTTTTGCAAATGCCACACAATTTCGAGTTTTCCCAGCTGCCACAGCAACAACACAAACCCCAACAGCAGCAGCAGCAGCACAGCACTCTTGCAGATTTTCCGCATTGCAGTTGCGCCGACGCCGACGTCGACTGAATGGGGGCCGCCTAACACCATTTCTTGTGCTTGGCATGCAATACGCGTTTAATAAACAATTAATCGCCATGCAATAAACAACAGACAGTGAAGCGCCGCAACAGCAACAGCATAGATATATGAATACAAAATATAACATTACGCCGCTTCGGTCATGTTACGGTGTTGCATAATAATTTACAAGCCGCGCTTCGGTTTTTGAGAGATTGCGTGCTTCTTGACGGGTCTTCTTCTGTGCCCGAAACAACCTGTTAGCGGATGGGGCTTTGTCTCTTTCCCTATTTCGAGTGTGTGCTGCCTCCCGATATTAGTATTAACGGGTGTATAAAGGTGTGTGTGTGAGTGAGTGAGAGTGTGTGCGCCAGAATGTTTCGTTAAACGAATTCAAGTTGTTGGAGCTCTCTCGCTCCCACATGTATGAAATCAATACTGAATTTTCTCTGCTACTCTCTCATCAAACTGGCCTCGTTCTACTCTCTTTTGTAGTGTGCTGCTCTTTCCACCTGTGGGCAATTATCGCCGCTATCTCATCCATCAAACATGTGAGAACTACAAACACCAATACGATCTCTTCACATTCTCGGTGGGGCAAGGGCCGCAGCGACGCACAGTGTTGTGTTTTCGCAATCAGCTCGTCGATCCGCACGGCTTTGAGGCGTGAGTAGACTTTTTGTTGCAAACGGCGCAATGAACTTGAAACTAAAAAAAATATAATAAATTGACAGACGACAGCAGCAAAATAATCAGCCAATCAGGAGTTGGCGAAGCAACGGACATAACGGCAAAAGTACGAACAGCCTCAGCAGCACCAATAGCAGCAGCAATAGCAGCAGTGGTAGTGCCAATAGGAGAAGCACCGTAACTGAGCCCTGTAAAATGGGCGTGAAGAAGCATATCAGCGAGACACCATGTAAGTAACGCTATCCCCATCTTTGGGGGGTGCCATTTGTGGTATATGCATTGAGCAAGCTGCCAAAATGTTTGCAAATACACAAGAAAATACGATTCAAAGACAAAGCGTAGGCGAAACAAAGGAAAAAAACAAAAAATAAATTAGTCTTTGTTTTCTATGCCGACGCAGGGTATACCCTTAACATGTCTAGTACACCAGTTGAAAATATACTTAAACCCACTTGATAATTACAAAAATTAATCACTCTAATTCTATTTGAAGTTCCCATTTTAAGTGTTTTCTTGGATTCATAATATTGAAAATAATGTAGCTTTAAAAAACGAATGCAGATTTTCCTCCAGCTAGGGTATCCCAATTAAATATTTAACTAAAAATAACCAAATGCCAGACAAACGACGTCGACGACGACGCTGTGTGAAGGCAGCGCAGCGGGTCACGCAGCTCATTCAAGGTCGCCCTCTTTCTCAAGTGGATTTTTGGTGCTGTTGCATCATTAACAGACGCTCGCTCGGTCGCTCGGTCACACAGCTGAGCGGCTGGCTGCGCACGCTCACTTGTTGCGGCGTGGCTCTCCCTCTTCTCTTCTCTTGCTCTCTCTTTCACTCTGTCTTGCTCGCTCGCTCACTATAGTGTTGACATTCACGAAGCTGGGCGCACAGAGCGAGAGAGGGAAAATTGGGTCAGCATTTGTGAATTTAGTTTTTAATTTATTTTATGCCAAATTCGTTGCTTCACCATTAGTTTTTGTGATTGTTTGTTTGTCAACAACTCTTCTGCTTTCCTCACTCATCCTCGGATTATCTCTTATCTCTCTCTCTCCGATCCTCTCTTCTTTCCCACCGCAGTAAGTAAATCGAACTCTGTGGACTTGTATAGACCGCCAGCTCTCAGGAAGAACAGCAGCAGCGAAGAGACAGCTGCATCGAACGAGACGCCAGCAGAGACAGCTGCAGGAACAGCAATATCGAATTCGAATTCGAATTCTACTTCCAAACAATCACCGAGCAGGTAGATAATCTAATTTTCATGTTAGTTGTACAGACGAACCAATGGTTGTTGGAAAAATGTCTTTGTGATCATTATGTAGAAGTTTCACAGTGCAATTGATGAAATTCTATTGTATACTAATCGATTAGCCGTTCATTTTATCACTTCTGTTTTGACTTTCTGCTTCGTAGAGAGCAACAGTCCACTCGTCGCGAACGCCGCCCCGACCGAGCTGTATATGTGCCAAGGGCACGACGCAGTCAAACTACACCACCGACAACCACAACAACCAGCAGCTCTGCGGCAACAGCGACAGCAGCAGCAGCAGCAACTTCAACGACAGCGACGTCGGCAAGCGCATTGCCAGTGGAAGCAGCGCCAGTTGCAGAAGCAAAAGTAAACCCGTCCAAGCCAGACGACGGCAACGGTCAGCAGAAGCTCACGAAGAAAACCAAGTCGCATCGGGAGCGTAAGGAACGCAGCAAGAAATTGATATCGGCAACGGAAAAACCCACTGAAACAGAGGCGGAGACAGCTACGGTGCTTGTGATATCGGGCAGGGGCACTGAAGCGAGAACTGAAAAGGAATCGAACCAAGACATCGTCAGCACCGGCAACTGTGATAAGGAGGTGAGTGTTGCAAGTATGGAGTAGGAGGCATTGCACAGCTAACCATTTCACGTCTCCACATAAACACACACACACGCTCACAGATTATGAGCAGCGGCCAGCGTACAAAGACCGGCAGTGGTAGCAAAGCCAACAGCAATGGAAAACAGAACCCGCCGCCATTGCGAATCGAGGATGTGGCGGCGTCCAGGACCAGCAAAGCAGAGGAAGCTGCTAAATGTGATAATGATGAGCGCGAGCTGCAGCGAGCCTCAAAGGTAAACGAATCCTCCAGTGTAAAGTCTGAGCACCTCTTATATCTCTCAACTTACTTGTGCAGGAAATCAATCGCAGCAATCGACGCATCATGAAACAAACCTTTGTCTCGGATGTGCTGGAGATACCCGAGAAGATCGAGTTGGCCCCCAAAGCGGCCACTCGGGCAACAGCGACAGCAAAACCACCTGGAGACAGCACCACCGAAGATGACGATGAGGAGGAAGAGGATGACTGGGAAAATATGTTCGATGAGAGCGGCGACTGTCTGGATCCGAAAATTCTCCAAGAACTGAGCGATTCTGTCGGCAAGTGCAAAATAGAGCTGCCCAAGATGGACTACACCGTGAGTAGAGTAAAACCTTCCCCCGAATCAATTTCTATTGTAAAACGTAAATTCTTTTGACCCCGCCAGGTGTTTCACATCAAGCAGTCCCTGCTAAACGATGAGGAGTTCCCTCACGTGCTAGAGGTGTCCAATTTTCCGGTGGAGTTTAAAACTCCCGACCTGCTTATGCTCTTCTCCCAGTACAAAGGCAGTGGCTTCGATATCAAATGGGTCGATGATACCCATGCTTTGGCTGTGTTTAGCAGTTCCCGCATTGGTGGGTATTGTAATTCTCTCCTGACAATTCAAGATTCTATGTATCTATGTATTTATTCGTTCTTTGCACAGCTGCTGAGGTGTTGACAATGGGACATCCATTTGTGAAATTAAAGCCGCTGGCCGAGGCCACACTCGAATCGCGACTCAAGGCCAAGAAGGCCGGTGCCGTCTCACTGCAACCATATCGCCAACGTCCGGAGACATGCACGGCCTTGGCCCGACGTCTAGTATCCGGGGCCTTGGGAGTGAAACTGGCCACTGCGCCGGAGGAGCGTGAGAACGAGAGACGTGTTCTACGTGAAGCCAAAGGTGGGTTCGCACATTAACAAGTGCCCGCCGAGTGCTGGTCTCATCCAATCTGTGTTTTATTTATTCCATTGCAGAACGTAAACTTTTAGCTGCGAAACAGCGCGATGAGGTCTGGGAGAGCTAGGCCAGGGTGCTGTGAAGCACGGTGCATTTTGTCTCGCATGCGTAATGCATGCCCCAATCAGCAATAAGAGTAACACTGCAACAAAAACCAGCAACCAACACCAACCATAACTCCCACAAAAAGTTTCTCAATCAAAAGTTTAGCAATATTAGAGTAATACCGATTGCTCAGCAGTAACAGTACTTTAAATGATCGCTTTTTGTGCAATTAATGCATACTTTTGCTCAATTTGTTGTAGTTTTTAAAGTGTGTGCCCATAACGCATGATTTATCGTCTAGATCTTAAGAGAGATGCATAAATATATACATATATTATATATTTATTGGTCGTAGCAAGTAAAAATGCATAGACACATGTGCGCTGTTTTAACTCCAGGCATAAACTTTAATTTCTAAGCGCAGCAATTTATATAAATATATTTTAATAAAGTTTATATCTCGTAAGTACAATAAAAATTAAATTTATTTATTAATTCATTTAATGGCAATTGATGGAATATAATATATTCAATATTTCTACCTAATGGAAGTACTGCTGCATACAATCACTAACCATATCATACAATATATAGACGGGACATTTCATATATTGAAATTTTCCGCACCAAAATCAGACATCAGCGCCCAAGCCAGTCGTGTGTGTGAGTAAGTGAGTGTATGCGTGCTCATACATTCTCACGTACTTTTGCGTGTTTGCATGTGTGGATCCAAGGCATATTAAACAAGGTTGTCGCACTGAGAGAGCTCTACTTCTTATTTCAGTGTCAAGATGACAGAAGAGAAAGAGAGAGATAGAGCGAAAGAGTAATGAGTTTGCTCTCTTGTGTCAAAACAAAGAAATTTGTACGTGCATGCATATGTTATTTTATATATGTATTATAAGATATTTTGTTGTCATAATTAGTCTGCAGGAAAATTTGTGCTAGTTGTAAGATTTTTGTCGATTGCAAAATACAAAAAGTCAAAGGGAACAAGAAAAAATCGTCCGCGGAGATGCGTCGCTCCCAACTGCTGCAGGCAGACTGAAAATTTAAGAAGTAAATAAAAAAGAGGGCGAGAGAGGGCTACCTTGTTAAGTATGCCTTGGGTCTGCTTGTTCGCCTACTGCCTTGCCATTGGTCACAATAATGACAAATTTTTGTAAAATGGTGAACCGGTATGCTTGCGCCAATGGGCTATGCAGCAGGCCACAGGGGTAAGAATCGCATCGTTTTCGCTATTCTCCAGTGTGCCCTCGCTGTCTTCTTCTACAAGCAGCTGATTGTGATTATAGTTTACTATACTATTTATTTATTAAATATATGTTATTTTTTAAGGATATTGAAACTCCGACAATTAAATTAATTGTTATATTCAACACGGTATATTTTAAATATGAGACCAAATATTTACGTATGTAAGTTAACGTACCCAATTCCATTAGCTTCTTATATGATTTATAAACAATCTTTGGGTTCCTCAGATTCAATATCTTGGCTTTCCCAGATTCAATCTCAATCTTTGCCCCTTACAATTTTGTAAACAATCTTTGGCTTCGCCAGATCCAAACAACAATATTTGGCTTCGCCAGATCCAAACTCAATCTGTGCCTTTGGATCACACTTAATTGAAAATCCACTTAATTAAAAATCGAACTGTTCTCACACCCGCCTAAATTGAATAATACTCTCAGCCCATACCCGGCTTTCATAAACAATTGAACACCCGGCTTTCATAAACAATTGAACACCCGGTTTTCGTAAACATTCGAACGCCCGGCTCTCTGCGAGCTTCTGCATTTGACCATATCCTCAAGTCTCAAGTTGGATGACGAAATTGAGTCAGTCCTTTTGTTTATAAGAAATTTGTTCTCAAGAGAGAACCAAAAGAGGTTTCATGATTTTGGAAATGCAAATGGTTAGGCAGTCTTGATCCAGAACCAAACCAGAACTGTTACACTTAAATACGAAACTCGCAAGTACGCGCCGATCCTTAACCGTTCTTTAAGCAAATGTAATACAAACCTCACTAACCGTGATAAGTCATTGTTCAAACTCTAACACGTATTGTGAAATAAAATATACTTTTTAAAAACACAATCCGCCACCGCTATAATTTAATTGGCGCCCAACGTGGGGCCACGCGTATATAAAGCACCGAAAAGTAAAAAGTGCTGCGTGGTTCAAAAAAACAACCCAAAAGGATAATTAATAAATGCAATAAGTCCTTTTATTAAAACGCGGTGTGAAAGAGTGCAAAGACATAAAAAGGAAAAGTGAAGGAAAACATTTAAACGAAAAGATCGGCGCGTACCACCACCAACAACAAAAAAATCAACATACAAACGGAGCTGAAGGGAGGACCCTCGCTTCCACCAAACATCTACCTACCCAAAAAATAGAAAACAAAAGGGGTCCTAAAACATCGTAAGAAGGAAGATCCATCCCAAAGAAGGACGACCCCTACCGGAAATTTCGTGAGCAACCAGAATAAACTGTATTTCATACACAAAAAATTTAAAAACAAAAAACAGAAAAACAAAAAAAATAATAATAATAATATTGATAATAATAATAATAAGTAAAATAAATAAGGAAATATATAAATATAATAATAATAGAATTTTAGGGTGAAGAATATATTTGAAAAATTAAAAGTGGATCAACTAATTTTGGATCTTGAAAAATTAAAAATGACGAGTACAGAAGCGAGGACAGATCTGACTACAGATCTGATAAAGCAACTAATAGCAATTCAAATTTCTAAAGTAAACAAAGAAATAACTGACTTAAAAAAGCAATTAGAAGAAACTTCAGATCAAGTTATAGATTATCAGGCAGAAGTAATCAATGAACAAATTAGAGACGATACCACCTTAAAGGTGATAGAGTCCTTGCCAAACTTTAGCGGCGGCCTAAATCAGTATGTAGGCTGGAGAGAGTCCGCAGAAAATGCGATGAGGCTATATAAAAAGGGTAGCAAGCAATATTTTATTGCATTAACCATACTAAGAAATAAAATCATAGGACCAGCACATGACTCCCTTACAAACCATGGGACTGTACTGAACTTTGACGCCATTCTGGCAAGACTAGACTTTATCTATAGCGGCAAACGGCCTATATATATAATAGAACAGGAATTAAGTGTCCATTAAGGCAATCTATCCATTATGGATTTCTATGATGAAGTTAATAAGAAAATGACATTATTGATCAATAAAACTATTATGACTCACGGTAAAGACAGTGAGGTTACGAGACAGACAAATAACAAAATAAGAGAAAACGCTTTACGCATTTTCGTTACTGGACTAAATGGTGGAATCTCGGAGATACTATTCTCCCTAAATCCACCAGACTTACCGAATGCATTGGCGAAAGTTCAGGAACTACAAGCCAACAATAGAAGGGCACAATTTGCCTACCAGTTTAATCAACCACACAAAAAAACATTTAATAATCAGAATACCCTTAGATTCCCCCAACGACCTCCTAGGATAAACGAAACCACCTTCGAACCGAGAAACCCAACATGGGGACAACAATATTTCTCAAATAATAGACAACAAAATCCAGCCCCCGAGCCAATGGAGGTGGATGAAAGTAGGCAGATTCAAAACCGACCAAATTACCAACGACCGAATAACTATCCCTACAGGGGCTTTAATAGATATAATCGAGGGAACAATTTTAACTATAACAACCAAAGAGCTAACGCATATAATCAGGAAAACCAAAACTCACCGTTAAAGAGGAAACCAGCTGACTCATTAAATCAGCAACAGCCGGATAATAAGGCTATAAGGCTAAACAATATCGATGAGAATCATTTTTTAGATCAGCCCCAGAAGTAGGTTTACCCTACTTGATCAGGTCAGACAGGAAATTAAAAAGAAATTTCAAAGTTTTAATAGATACAGGAGCAACCTCCTGTTACATTAAGAAAGGTATCTATCATAATAGAAATGAACTCCCAATATATAAGAAAGTAGCCACTGTAAACGGATGTTCAATAATCAAATATTATCATAAAATTACAATTTTTAACACAGCACAGATCTTTTATGAAATAGAGGGAATGGAGGCTGATTTTCTTGTAGGATTTAACCTACTAAAGAAGATAGGAGCAGTAATTGATACCAAGAATGGGACACTAACTTATAATGATATTGAGGAACAGATCGTTCTCGACGAGACCATAACATTAAATAAATTAACCCTTTCGGAAGGAAAAATTATCCTTCCATTAAAAGAGTTCATAATAAAGAAATATTTTGAAAAGGAAGAAGAAAAGAGAAATGAATCAGTAAAGGTAGAACAAAGTGAATTTAGCTCGGGATCAACGAATCCTGAGCACGCCGACGTTGAATTATCCGTCAAATCTAAAATAACTAGTTTGGGATTAAAAAATCCTGAACACGCCGACGTTGAGTTATCCGTCAACCAAAGTAATAATAGTTTGGGATGCAAACATCCTGAACAAGCCGTCGTTGAATTATCCGACATGAACAAACATATTCAAACTGATTCAGAAGATTTGAAATTAAACAATATATTAAACAATGAAGGAGAAAACTTAGAGGGTCTCAGAGAGGAAATGATCACAATAATAAGAGAAAATCACGAGAATATAAACTTACAGTTACCGTTTAGAACGGACATAAAAGGAGAAATAAATACCGAGCATGACCGGCCGGTATATGGTAAACAATATCCATATGCTTATTCAGTTAACGACTTCGTTAACAATGAAATAAGTAAAATGTTAGAAAACGGAATAATCAGGCCTAGTAAGAGCCCATATAATTCCCCAGTAATAGTAGTACCAAAGAAAGGAGTTAATGAGGATGGTACTCCTAAACATAGACTAGTAATTGATTTTAAGAAACTTAATGATAATACCATACCGGACAGATATCCCATGCAGGATCCATCAGTGATTCTATCCAATTTGGGTAAAGCAAAATATTTCTCAACTATTGACTTAGAGTCGGGATTCTATCAGATATTGATGAGGGAATCAGATATAGAAAAAACATCCTTTTCTATAAATAACGGTAAATACGAATTCCTAAGAATGCCTATGGGCTTAACAAATGCGCCCAGAATCTTTCAAAGAGCAATGGACGACATACTTAGAGAGCAAGTAGGGAAAACCTGCCATGTTTATATGGATGATATTATAGTATTTTCAAAAACAATTAAACAGCATTATGACGATATAATACAAATAATAAAGATATTACAGATGGCTAATATGAAAATTTCCCTTGAAAAATCTAAATTCTTTCAGTTAGAAACCAAATTTTTGGGATATATAGTTTCCCATAATGTCATTAAAACAGATCCGGAAAAAATCGATACAATACAAAAATATCCGATTCCGAAAAATGTCCGAGAGTTACGTAGCTTCCTAGGATTAACAGGATATTACAGAAAATTTGTCCGAAATTATGCAACTATCGCCAAACCACTAACCAAGTATCTAAGTGGAATCAATGGGAAAATCTCAAAGAGAGCGTCAAAAAGAACTTTGATACAACTAGATGAGCCAGCAGTAGAAGCATTCAATAACTTAAAAGACAGTTTAATTGCTCACATAGAGTTAGTACAACCAGATTACAACAAAAAATTCACCTTAACCACTGATGCATCAGACATAGCATTAGGTGCGGTATTATAACAGGAAGGGAATCCCATTACATTTATTTCTAAAACCTTAAATAAAACAGAGCAATTGTATGCTACAAACAAGAAGGAGCTACTAGCAATAGTATGGGCACTTAAGAATTTGCGAAATTATTTGTACGGGGTAAGCGGAATTGAAATTCATACAGATCACCAACCATTGTCCTTTTCAATATCACCAAACAATCCAAACATAGAAATGAAACGGTGGTACTACTTTATTGAAAGCTTTGCACCGAAGATCATATACAAACCGGGATCAACCAACGTAGTAGCGGACGCATTATCCCGAATTCAGATAAATCATTTGACAAATAGTGAA
Organism: Drosophila algonquin; assembly: GCA_035041765.1. Taxonomy (NCBI): domain Eukaryota; kingdom Metazoa; phylum Arthropoda; class Insecta; order Diptera; family Drosophilidae; genus Drosophila; species Drosophila algonquin. The sequence continues at coordinate 10,748 of JAWNKY010001755.1, forward strand.
AGTGAACAATCGGAAATAGATTCAGATTCAAACACTCAGCATTCAGCTGAGAGCAGTTTTGAAAACATCATCCAGGAAACTAGGAAGCCTTTAAACCAATTCAAACAACAATTACTTATATCAAAAGCTAGATTCACAATTCATGAGCAAGTAAGAGTTCATGACAATACCCGACATATAATTGAGTTTAACGCAGTTGACGATCTATTGACTATCTTAAAAGAATTTATTCAGCCAAACCTAACCACAGGAATACATTGCACCTTAGAAGACTTTTATCTAATACAAAAAGTATTAAAAGAAAATTTCATAAACAAATTTCTCTTCACGAGAACATTTTTGCAAGATATAGAGAACCCGGAGGATAAAGCATTAATAAAACTAGTCGACACGACTTTTCCGCTGTCTCCAAAAATGACTTTTTCTGATAGATTTGGATGTTTAAAAATTTTGAAGAATGTTTTTTTTTTTCATGGAGTAGTTTTTTTTTAAAGAATTTTTTAAAAATCTGGTATTTTTTGTCATAGGTAGTGCTTCTATTTTTCACATAACTCACATTTCATACAACTGGTTGTACTGAACTTTGCAGTTGAAAAAAGCTGATAAATGCAGCTATAAATCCGACTCAGACACTTTGTAGCAGAAACTTAACGTCTGGCAGATATTAAGCTTCCAAATTGAAATTTCATCATTTTTTTCGGTATTTTTGACTTTGAAACTTCAGGAAAAATCAAAAAAAAATAAATGAATGCCTTGATTTTTGTTTTTAGATAGACATTAATTACGCGTCGTTTAAGGTATCGCTTATAAAAATATAAAATCAAACGGCTAAGTTATAACCGTTTGACCAAAACGACCCAAATCTCATTTTATCTGAAAAAATACCGAAAAATACTTGAATTTATTTAAGTGTTATGATACTTAAATATTTTTATTGTTATTGCTTGTTACTATTTTTAAAATGGTTTGTCTGTCTTCTTTTGTCATTTGAGTCAGATTCTTTTATGAGAGTCCACGCATAGTCGCCCAACATATTCTCATTCCAAACACCTTGATACCGTCGTAAAATAATATAATGTCTTGGACTTTCTCAAAAGCTGCATTTTGTACGTTGTGATGTCCCAAAGTATTTTCGTTCCGTTTTTCCCAGTTCTTTCATGAGAAATGCTCTTTTCTATCTCGGTTATCCCATAGGCACAGGAAGCAACAGTATTTTGTATAACCGCCTTGCAATCCACTTAACATGGCTTCAACTTTTAAGTCACACGCGACCTTCCACTGGTGTTCTTTATATTTAATATTTTCAAACAATTTAGTCATTGTTTGATAGGACTCTTTCATATTAACAGCATGGGCGATGGGAATAGACGGCTTTTGATTTCCATTGTGTAGCAAAACAGCCTTTAAACTTTCTTTACTGCTGTCAACAAATAACCTCCAATCGTTTGGGTCGTAATCTTCACCCAGTTCCCTGAAGAGGCCGAAAATGTCGTGACAAACGCACATGTCATCCTTCGTCATATAAAACTGTGCGTGAACCAAGTGACGCGTCCGGAAATGAGTTATTTTGACATCTTCCTTCAATAAACGGGCATCCTTTAAAATAGATCCAAGAATCTGAGCTTTACTTTTAGGAAGTTCCAGGATCCTCACCAAATCGTTCAATTGTTCCTGTGATAATGGCTTGCAAAATTTATATTCTCCTGATTGGTCATTACTTGAATCCGTTGTTCCATACGACGAAGAAGACATCTCCTCTTTTTTGCGTTTTAATGGCGATATTTCCTTCAAGGGAGGAGCAGGAAGCGTAAAGCCTTGACGAGACTCTTGCGGGTATTTATATCTCTCACCTACCCCAAACCCTTTTTTTTTCGAATAAACAAAAGAAACATTCAGTGCTGTGATTTTTTGGTTTTCTCCATAGCATTGGAGTTCCAAATCGAAATTGTTTTCTAAAAAAAAATGTGCAAGAAAAAAAGTAATGCTTAGTATTTTTTGTACACTTCGTAGCTTCTGATTTAGGGTAACTTACTTTTCCTCTTTATTAAATGCTGTTAAATTCAATTTGCACGTTTTGAATATACAGCTTGGAGCCCACTCTTCGCCAATACTTTTGGGCCACATCTTATAGTTTTCCTTATACTGTTCTTGGAACTTTTCGGTAAAAACGATTTTTTCTTCTTTGCTGGTCATATACTTTCCACATATGTAGCAAAACGAGTCTGCTCGGTAAGCACATGAAGTTGACCGGCTTGTGTTGTCCATTTCAATTAGAAACAATTGGTATTTTTCGAAAACACACGATCGTATTCTGCTGGAAGTCAGAACTACACTGAGGCAGGGCAGGGATACTATAGGTACAGAGTTATATATCCTTTTTTATGAATAGCTTGAAGGAGAAAGGTCAAATATCTGCGGGACCAGCACCTGTGAAGGAAAAAGGTCAACATTTGACCCTAACAGGTATTTATGTATATTTATCCTCACCAAGGCTTAGGTATAAGGAATAAGGAATAAAACTGTCCACAACACTTACACCCCAAATAAATATGACCAGGTAGGATATATATCCGATATATATCAATACCTAAGACTCGGTAAAACCAAAATTACAGGTCCTTTTTGTTTTTTGCAATCCCATTTTGGAAGTTGGACCAAAAACGTACCGGACGGTATTTTTTCAGGTAAAAGTCAGTTTGGGTTTGATTTTATAATTTTATAAGCGATACCTTAAACGACGCGTAATTAATGTGTCTATCTAAAACCAAAAATCAAGGCATTCATTTATTTTTTTTTGATTTTTCCTGAAGTTTCAAAGTCAAAATTTCGGGTAAAAAATACCGAAAAAAATGATGAAATTTCAATTTGGAAGCTTAATATCTGCCAGACGTTAAGTATCTGCTACAAAGTGTCTGAGTCGGATGTATAGCTGCATTTATCAGCTTTTTTTAACTGCAAAATTCAGTACAACCAGTTGTATGAAATGTGGGTTATGTGAAAAATAGAAGCACTACCTATGACAAAAAATACCAGATTTTTTAAAAATTCTTAAAAAAAAAACTACTCCATGAAAAAAAAACCATAATTCTTAAAAAAATTTTAAATCTCCCAATCTATTAGAAAAAGTCATTTTTGGAGACAGCGGAAAAAAAAGTTGAAATTTGTCGAGTAGTGTAATAGAAGAAACACACTGTAGAGCACACCGAGGTCTAGATGAAAACTACAAACAGATATCCAGATTGTACTATTGGCCAAACCTATACAAAAAGTTGAAAGAATACATCAAAAGCTGTGAGATATGCCACAAGAATAAATATAATAGACACCCCGTAAAAATTCCGATAGGTGTAGCTCCCATTCCTACAAGAGAAGGAGAACAATTGCATATAGACCTGTTCTATGCCCAAAATCTGACATTTATAACCTGCATAGATGCTTACTCAAAGTACTTAGTAGTTAAAGAAATCCAAAATAAACTAAACATCGAACATAAGGTTTTGGACATATTGCAAAATTTTCCTTTAGCAACATCAATTATGACAGATAACGAACCAAGTTTTACTTCAGCACAGTTCAGATCGTTCATGCAAAGAAGTAATTTAACCATTTATTACGCGGATCCCAGGCACAGTACTTCCAATGGACAAGTAGAAAGGGCACACTCCACGTTAACAGAAATAGCACGATGTATTAAAGAGGAACTAAATTTGACAAGCTACACAGAAATTATAATGAGGGCAGCGCAAAAATATAACCTCACAATACACTCCACAATTAATCAAACGCCCTATGACATTCTATTTAATAAAATAGAACATGGTAATATTCCAATACTACTTAAATCAGCTCAAGATAAAATGCTTGACGTACACAATAAGGATAGGAGAGGTAAAGACTATAAAATAGGAGACGTGATATATGAGAAAAAATTCGGAGAAAGAAATAAGCTTCAACCTCGTTACAAAAAACAAGTTGTTAAAGAAAATCAAGAGAACAAAGTTATAATCAATAACAGAAATCGTATAATACATAAAGACAATATAAAATATTAAGAATCTTATTTTAAGTTTATCCTTTTTTTTTACAGAAAATGTTTTTGCAAATATTATTTCTGACCCTTGTCTTGATAACAACTTCAGAAGTCATTGACTATACGCACAGTGACTACCTATTACTTAGAGACGACAGACAAGTTTACACTTACGAATCGTATGCTGACCTCTATCATATTACCAACTTAAGCTTTTATAAAGACATAATCAATTTGGAATCTAAATATGTTAATAAGTCCATTAATTCAGATGACGAATGGGAAATTTCAATGGACATTAAATTGTTAAAATTATTAATTTCAGAGTTAGTCCCAAGTAGAAGTAGAAGTAGAAGGGGAATTAATGAGTTAGGTACCGTTTGGAAATGGGTTGCAGGGACCCCTGACCATGATGACTTTATGAAAGTTCAGAATAAAGTTAATGATTTGATTGAAAATAATAATAAACAATTTATAACGAATTCAAAACTTTTTAAAGAAATTGAATTGCTATCAAAAACGCTAAAAACTGTTATATTCAGTGAAGAGACAATACTCAGAAAGCATCGCTTAAAATTAATCACATTTGATCTGCTGAACTTAGTTGATACCATAACCCTTTCAAAAATAAACATTCTTAATACAAAAATTTTAAATAAACAAGAAATTGATGAAATTTACAAACATGAAAAAGAGCCCGTTGAATTAACTGATTTGCTTGACATTGCAACTTTTCAAATAATACGAAATGAGAACTTAATAGTTATTAATATTAAGTACCCCCAAATTAATAATGTTTGTAAACTTTACCATGCGAGGGCCATCTCACAAAATGATGGAAAATTGGTTATAAGTAATAATATTTGTGAATGCGGGGGACATTATTATTTAATGAATAATTTTAAGAAAGAAACATTTAATTACTATGCGAAAATAAGTTTTGAAAAAAATTGCTTTACAAAATTACTAAATGGCCATAAGGCCAACTGCACAAAAATAAGAGAAAAAATAAAGAGATAGATTTTGTGCAAGATGGTGCCATTTTAGTATCAGGCACCAATATAGCAGATAATATTAGTTTGATAGGTACGTATCTTCTCCTATTCAATAATTCAATCACAATAAATAACAAAACGTATATAAATGAGAAGAATAAAATTTGGAAATATGTTTCGCAACATAGATATAGTAATTTTGATTTAGTTGATTATGTACAATCAGATGATAAGATACTTTCCTTTGATAATGTCAATATTTTGAATCCATTTATAAAATTTGGAAATACGGGATTACCATTGACAAATATGTTATTAATAATATTCCTATTAGTACCTATTTTGTATTTCGGTTATAAAATAATCATATTAATTCATTCTAAATTCATGAAACCCACACAAGTTACAGTTGAAAACGATGTTTTGCAATTATCAGAAGAAATAAGAATTATTTCAGAGCTTCAAAATGTATCGGGACGACACATTTAAGTAAGGGGGGAGTTAACGTACCCAATTCCATTAGCTTCTTATATGATTTATAAACAATCTTTGGGTTCCTCAGATTCAATATCTTGGCTTTCCCAGATTCAATCTCAATCTTTGCCCCTTACAATTTTGTAAACAATCTTTGGCTTCGCCAGATCCAAACAACAATATTTGGCTTCGCCAGATCCAAACTCAATCTGTGCCTTTGGATCACACTTAATTGAAAATCCACTTAATTAAAAATCGAACTGTTCTCACACCCGCCTAAATTGAATAATACTCTCAACCCATACCCGGCTTTCATAAACAATTGAACACCCGGCTTTCATAAACAATTGAACACCCGGTTTTCGTAAACATTCGAACGCCCGGCTCTCTGCGAGCTTCTGCATTTGACCATATCCTCAAGTCTCAAGTTGGATGACGAAATTGAGTCAGTCCTTTTGTTTATAAGAAATTTGTTCTCAAGAGAGAACCAAAAGAGGTTTCATGATTTTGGAAATGCAAATGGTTAGGCAGTCTTGATCCAGAACCAAACCAGAACAGTTACACTTAAATACGAAACTCGCAAGTACGCGCCGATCCTTAACCGTTCTTTAAGCAAATGTAATACAAACCTCACTAACCGTGATAAGTCATTGTTCAAACTCTAACACGTATTGTGAAATAAAATATACTTTTTAAAAACACAATCCGCCACCGCTATAATTTAATTTGTATGTATGTATGTATGTATATTTCTAGGGGACAGAGAAAATGTTCTTTCCATAAGCCAACTGCCTTGCCATTGGTCACAATAATGACATGCTCTGCACAAGAACACACACATACTTGCATACACACACGTTCTTGCAGGTTCTGTCTTTGTACATATGTATGTATATAGATAGATAGATATAGATATAGTATGTAGATGGGACAGTTCATACACAGTGGCGTAACTATAGAAATGGGGTCCCCAGTCAGATTTTCATTAAGGGGCCCCTATCAGAAGAATTCTTTAAATCATTCAAATTTTTCCACTCTACCCCCCAAACAGTGAATAAAATAAACAATTTTTGAGTTCTCAAAGTTGTGATATGCATATTCAGAATTTAATGCGCCTTACTTTTAAATCAGCAAACTTGTGAATAATTTGATCCAAGTTATTTCTCAAACGATTGGCCATTTCGTGCTCAATGGACAGAATACTCAAATTACTCAAACGCTCTTGGCCCATGGTACTTCGAAGATAAGTTTTTATGATTTTTAATTTTGAAAAGGATCTTTCAGCTGTAGCAATTGTAACTGGAATAGTTTCTTGAAAACTCGAAGATAAAGCAGCATTTTCAATAATTAACAAATTTGCAAGTTGCATGACAGAACTGAGTTTTTTAATTTGTTTTTTGAGACATAATCGAAGAGATAACAACTGTTCAGGAAATTTGTCGCCCATGTCTTCAGCATAAGTATCTGCAAGTATCACAGCTTCCCTGTGCAGTTCTTGGTCCGTCATTTTTGTCAATTCCTTAGGTTTAAGTACTCGAAAAGTTTTGATCACGTTCTTCAAACTTTCAAAACCATTTAGTAATTGATTGAAAATTATATCGAGACATCCATGGAAAATATTTACACGGAATCGTGCCTCTCCATCAGACAGTCTTTCGTCCTGGCACAATTTTTCGAAATATTTCTTGGTTTTCTTGATCCGCTTGTTCTGAAACTCAACCTTGACTTTCCAATCCACACTTAGTTTGATGGCCTGTGATTTTGCTCCCTCGTAGTCATTTCGGAATTCTCGTAGTTCTTGATACGCTTGCTCTAAACTTCACATTTTAGGTCCTGTTGTGTTGTTAACATTTTAAATTTTGAATTTCGTTTAATTTTGGATTCCAAATTTTAGTTTTGGTGAAAATAATTGAAATTTGAAATACCTACTTCTAATTTTTGAATTTTTCTTCTTCAATTTTAACGTTTGACACTAAATTGCAGAATGAGAAAATTTGAAAAACACGATAGAAATATAATATTAAGCTGGCAACGAATATTTATAACGAAAGAACACCAACATTTTTAAATTTCCATATTGAACATTTTTATGACATAAAGACGAAAAACATTTTTCTCTCTTGCCACTTTTGGGGGCCCCCTGGTGCTCGGGGCCCCGGTTTCTGAGACCCGGCAAGACCGGTGGTAGTTACGCCACTGTTCATACATGTAGGTGTCCGCAACGTTTGGACTGGTATCAGTCTGGTATCAGTCTATCTATATCTGTGTGTTCATCTTAATATATGTATGTACATAATATACATATACACGTTCCCGAGGGATCGTATAGTGGGACGTATAGTGCTTCCTCCAGCTGTGCGACGCCGCCGAAGAGGACCCATGGGGAGGCGCCTACAGGATGGTCGCAAAGCGAATAAGCGCGGGCTGCAAAGCCCCAACTGATTCTGCGTCCCTGGATCCTGCGGCAATATCCAGAGTGTTGAAAACGGCGAGGGAGGCCATTGCAGGGACCCGTTGGAGGGTACGGACGAAGTCCTATTGTCTGGTGGTGACACTGGACATAAGGAACGCCTTCAACTCGGCCGATTGGGGCCGTACGCTGGAGGCACTACGATCCTTCCGCATCCCGGGCTACCTGCTCAACATAGCGGCCAGCTACCTCAGCAACAGAGTGCTCATGATGGACACGACCATGGGTTCCAGAACATACGAAGTCTCAGCCGGAGTCCCCCAGGGCTTACTTGTTGTTGTTGGCCCACTCGTTGGCTCCAGCTGCCTCGCTTGAGTTAGAGCCCCGCAGTGCTCTAGCGAAGGACTGGGGCCTCAGAGTGTCCTGGCGCTATGCCTTCCCCTGTCGGGGTCGGGGTGGGACTCCTCTCCCTCGGGTAGACCTTCCTAGAGAACACTGGATGGCCTCGTGGTCGCTGGCGGTGAATATCTCGCAGATCCTCCATCGGGCGTGGCGAGCCAGCGCACTGCTAGCGTATGTTAGGTCAATTACCGACCCTGCTCCTGCCCTGTTGAAGGTCTCCTGGGATCCTTCGATCAGTAGGACGAGGTTCAGCGTCGCAAAAGCCTCCAGCACTATGCGTCCCTATATACGATCGTCCCACTATCCGTTCCACTATACGATCCCTCGGGAACGTGTATATGTATATTATGTACATACATATATTAAGATGAACACACAGATATAGATAGACTGATACCAGACTGATACCAGTCCAAACGTTGCGGACACCTACATGTATGAACGTGTGTGTGAACGTGTGTGTATGCAAGTATGTGTGTGTTCTTGTGCAGAGCATGTCATTATTGTGACCAATGGCAAGGCAGTTGGCTTATGGAAAGAACATTTTCTCTGTCCCTTAATAATATACATATGTACATATATACGTAAATATTTGGTCTCATATTTAAAATATACCGTGTTACATATAACAATTAATTAAAATGTCGGAGTTTCAATATCCTTAAAAAATAACATATAATTAATAAATAATAATAGAAACAATAAAAAAATAATATAATAAACTATAATCACAATCAGCTGCTTGTAGAAGAAGACAGCGAGGACACACTGGAGAATAGCAAAAACCATGCGATTCTTACCCCTGTGGCCTGCTACATAGCCCATTGGCGCAAGCATACCGGTTCACCATTCTACAACAAATTTTCATTATTGTGACCAATGTCAAGGCAGTAAGCGAACAAGCAGCTACAATATGTGCACACATACAGTTAAAGCTCAGCCTCACATACAGAGCGTTTGTACTTTGACAAGCTGCAATTCGTCAACAAGCTGAATAAGAACACACAACACAAAATGTGAGGCTGAGCTTTAGCTGTATGTGTGCAGATATTGTTGGTCTGCTTGTTTGTATTGGTTTTTTACAACGCCGCTGTCTAAGAAAACACCCATTACTTTAGAATTGATTGTAAGTTATGATTTTATGCCCAAATGATTTATGCTTGCCCAAAATTAAAATAATTGTATAATAATATTGAATATCCTCTATATTCTAATTTTGTTTAATGTACTATAAACGAATATAATGGACGAATGTAAATATATACAAATGCAAAATGTATATCAGACATGCCATCAAATTATAATAATTGTCTACAGGGTATTAGTGCGTCGCGTCAATAAGCGACACTCAGCTTTGTGTCTCAAGAAATCTTCTCAAATATTTTGTTGGCAATTTCGGCAGCACTGCACACGTACACACACATATGAATGTACGTTCTGTCTGTGGACATTGGCATAAGAAATATAGGGATAATTTCAAATTTGACTCGCAAGTGTTCAAGGATGATATACATATATATTGTTTTAGCGCATACTACTTTTTTATATATGATCAAATATTGTATTTTACAATACACCATACAATCAAATATATATTTGTGAATATATATACATATATCTGCTCAATATATTAGTATATTCCATATTAAACAAAGTTCGAATCTAAAGCATGTACAAAATAAAAGTTATTCTGGTATTATAAGGCAAGCGTCTTCAAAAAGGGGCCGACTCCAATAATGCTAAAGTGAAGGGTGGCGCGAGCACAAAAATCAAAACAAAGTTGGGAGAGCGAAAATTTCAGTTGTGCGCTCATACACACTTGCAAACCCGCAAAGTACGCGAGAATGCATGAGCACATATACACTCTCACGACTGGCTCGGGCGCTGATGCCTGGTGGCATGAGTGATTTTGTTGCGGACATTGGTTAGTGATACAATATGCACGAGTCAAATATACCCTGTTGCTGGGTATAAAACCGCAAGTAGCGGCAGTGCTGTAAAGCGTGGCGAACCAGCAACAGCCGGCATTTTGTTGTTTGGCATGCCGGCATTCAGTCATATCTCTTTCGCTCTCACTGCATGCTTTTCCCATAAGGCTGTCTCTGTTTTTGCTGTTAATCAGTTAGCAAAGACTAATGTCATAAGACCATAAAGCAGAAGAGTTAATTATAGTATTTAAAAAGGAGCCAGCTGCGTGTGGTGTGTGAGTTTATTGTCAAACAAAATTCGTATTACAGAATACAAAATGTACTGATAACCAGGAAGGGAAGAGTGAATATAGCAGCTGCATGGATATTTTCGTTTTCGTAGCGGCTTCGACTTCAACTTCGTTTCATTCAATTGCACACTGACAACCATAAAATATATTGCCAGTCCATTGGATTGATAAGCATTGAATTGTGCTTATCATTACGGAAGCACCACCAACAACAAGTGAACGAGTTGTGCCGCGTTATACCGAAGAACTAGACTATTGAAAGAGAAATACATCGAAATTTTTGACTGCGTGGCCGCGAACTGTGTGGGTGTGTGTGTACAAGTGCCACGATTTGTGGGTGTGCCCCTTCTGCTAGCGGGGAGGCGTTGCGTGTCGGTAATAGTTGTATCAACCGAAACTAATCAACTACGTGTATTTCATTTCAGAGAAGTTAGCGAGTGCAACATGTACAAGTACTTAGCCGTCCTAATGCTGGCCGCCGCTGTCGTCCATGCCGCCAAGCCCGACGATGGCGATTCCTGCTACTCCTTCGCCGGTGGCTCTGTGTATCCCGCAGAAGAGCCGAAGGGCGATCACCAGTTGCAGTACACCAAAGCAGTCAGTAAGTGTGGAGTGGCTCTTTGGCTTTTTTCATGGTTCATTAATTATTCTTTCCTCCCAAAATCAGTTTCGAAGCCAGCGCCTGCATTCGAGGGCACTGCTGTGGTGAACAAGGAGATCGTGAAGCTATCGCTCTCCCAATACCTGGGCAAATACGTTGTCCTGCTCTTCTATCCCTTGGACTTGTAAGTGAAACTGAACCAGAACCTATTTTATACACAAGACTCACCGATGCGCGTGTGTTCCCCAGCACATTTGTGTGCCCCACGGAGATAATTGCCTTTTCGGATCGTATTGCGGAGTTCCGTAAGATCAAGACCGAGGTGATTGCGGCTAGCGTGGACTCACACTTCACTCACCTGGCTTGGATCAACACGCCGCGTAAGGAGGGCGGCCTGGGCGACGTAAAGATCCCGCTGCTCTCCGATTTGACGCACAAAATTAGCAAGGACTATGGCGTGTATCTGGAGTCGAGTGGCCATGCGCTGCGCGGTCTCTTTATCATTGATCAGGCCGGCGTCCTGCGTCAGATCACGATGAACGATTTGCCTGTGGGCCGGTCGGTGGACGAGACCATACGCCTGGTTCAGGCATTCCAGTACACCGATACCCACGGCGAGGTTTGTCCAGCTGGTTGGCGACCAGGCGCCGATACGGTAAGCATTCATACATTTCCACAACAAAAAAACTCGATTGACTGGCTATTTGAATTTGCAGATTGTGCCCAATCCAGAGGAGAAGACCAAGTACTTTGCTAAGAATAACTGAGGGAAGATCAACGAAGGATATCATATCTTTTCATCCATCCTACCCATGCCCAAGCCCAGTTACATTCCAGATGTTCACGACTGACAACCACAATCGAACAATAGACCCCGCGTCGCACGAGTCCTCTGTACATATGGCACCAGTCCGCGTTTGATTTTTGTATAAAACATATTTTGTTTATTTTACAGATTCATACAGCATAACTGAGAGATAAATAAAATGATGAAGTACATAAGTTATGTATATGCAATGCAAGTGATGCAGTAAGTAGTGTGTGTGTGAGTTTTGTTTGGCTCTAAACTAGCGAAAAACGAACAAAAATGTCATATATATGGAATAATGTTAACAATTCGATTTCCATTAGGTTCATATAAAAATATTCGATAATATGTTGTGTCAGATGATTAAAAGTAGGTTAACCATTTAGTTAGGTACGCAATTGTTGCTGTTATTAAGTATTCCTGCTGTGCTCCGATCCGACCTTTGGGTAGAACAAAGCTATGTCGAGGTATATAAATTGGGGAACCGTGGGGGAGGGAAACAACTAGGACGTCATAAGGCACTCGTTCTCGTTTTTGTTCGTGTGTGTGTGTGTTTGTGTTTCTGTGCTACAGATTTTGTGCGATTTAAACGCCAACCCAGTAAAGGCAACGGCTCAACGGCATTTCATTAAACATATACACGAGTATGTATGCAAATAATTCCATTTCATTCCCGAGGAGGGGAGATTCCAAGCACTTCCGGTTTCAATTCACGCGGGAGATTCCAAGATCGATCACATTCCGAGAAAATGCGGTTGGTTGCGATTAAGTAATGTGTGTAAGAAAAAACCCTAAATGCTATGACGATGCAACACGTCTAACCACTAAGCAGTCGGCAAATATAATGTATGTGTGTGTGTGTGTGTGTGTCTGTTTGTCTTTGATTGGTACATCGAAGAGTGGCATCAGGCTTATTGCTCGTAGTAGACCACATCCTAGAATGAACAGAATGAAGAGCATAAGATGAGGATAAACCGCACTAACCTATCCGAAAGAGTACTTACAATCAGAAAGAGTGCTGCAAATATGAGGGCCTTCATGCGCACATCCAGATTCAGGGGGAACGTGACGCTAAAGTAGTCCGCATCGGTGAACAGCTCTCTGCCCAGGCCAGACCACTGTTTGCTTATCTTGCCGATCTCTTCGTTATTGGCGCTCAATACCTACGCAGTTATAAAATTATAAAAGGCATAAGATATTTTATCTTCCGGGCATTAATCGGACATTCGCACAGACACACATACAGCATACAGCGTACATACACTGATGCAGTAAATATCTGAATTAATTGACTCTCTCGCGTACAGTCAGGCATATCGCTATGACGTCATGACGGCCCTGACTGCAGTAGCTGTAGCCAGATATGTACATATATCCACATAGTTTTATATATATACACATAGTGCTATATATAGTGTCTGTGTGTATGTATAACCACTTGTTGGGCGGCGTACTAACCTTGAAATTGGTATCACTGAAGCATTTGCAGGGGCAGATGGGGCCCTCGATGTGCAAAACAATATCGCCAAACGAGTTCTTGATGTTGAATTTTGGTCGTAGGAATGTGCAGACCTGCTCCACTGTTCCAATAACCTGTCCCGGCGGCGCCGACACCTCCACAGCGTTCAAGCAATCGGGGAAGCAGCAAAGCACATCGCAACGGAACGGACGGGTTAGGTGCAGTACCTCGTTCTGGAAGTTGTCCAGTATCTTCATCTCGAAGGGCCTCGATCTGCCCAGCATGTTGCGGGTACAGCAGTCGCTCTCCTCATAAGCGAAATAAACATTTTGTCCCAGCGAATTTTTTATTTTAAAGCGATTCTTCGTCTCGAAGCCAGTGAGGAGCTCCAATTTTTCGATTTTCTGCGACACCAGCAATTGATCCAGGGCAGTCAGATATTCGAGTCCTTGGGGACAGTTGGGCATGCCCACCGGTATTGACATCCAATTCTCTGCAATGGGGTGTAGTTCTTGGTTATCTATACTCTATACTATATCCATACGCGTTTAACATTAGAATCAATTGCCAAAAACAGAAAATCAACATTTTTTAGCACACGCCCAAACACACAAACGCAGAGATCTGTGTATGTATTGTAGCATACGCATAGTTCATAGCAGGAAATAACGATATATACGCACCAGCTCCAGATGGTATCCTGACAGTATCTGCAGACATGGGCTGACGCACCACAGTATCGTCCTGGGGTACGTCCTGAGGCACCTCCTTGTACTCTTTCATCTGCATCATTTTTGCTGTGGTCGCGCTCGCAAACAAATTTTTAAGAATTCAGCGCAACCAGTGTGACAGTCTGAAATAAAAAAAAACTGTGATGCAGTGTGACCTAACCACACTCATGCAATGAAATACTGAAATCTGAAATCGATAAGGGTTATTGCTTAGCTGACTTTAGCTCGATACACAAATTCAAAATCCATAAAAAGGACTGTTGCTTACGTTTTTTTGGAAAAGAACAGATACGGATGAGAACTTAATTGCTAAACGTTGCAGATATTTGCATTATTAAAAACAGTTGTCATTTTGAAAGCGTATCCACATTGTGTAGAAAGAGTGCGAAGGTACTCGTCTGGATCCCGAAGGTAAGCCAATAAATAGGCTAATTTTTGATACTATAGCTAACACCTAGCTAGGTTGGCCGTCAGTCGTCGGGTGTTACAGAGGATCAACGGATGACGGGGTGGATTGCCAAAACTGTTGACTTAGACTGAGGTACAGGTGCTTTTGGGCTAAGCTTTGCCCGAACCCGAGGCGGATATACTCCAAGCCATAGAATACAGGGGGGTCACGAGCGAACCGTTATCCTCCGTAACTGTGCACACCGGCGGAAGTGCGACTATACTCTCCCCGTGAGGGCGGCTGGTAGCAGATCCTGGTACGGTCACGTCTCTGCCAGGATGCTGACTAATGGTAGTCGGGCGGAGAGAAGAAAACTCTCAGTAAAATTACCCCAATCCAAGCTGACACTGTCATATGCCGAGGGATGCGTGGCTGAGGGGGTGCTCGGTCGCTAATATGCGGACTCTGGATACCTGCCGACCTCCAGTTTTATTCAGGCTTCCCGGGGCAAGCGGGCTATGCCTCGGGTGACCAACCCTTTACCGCCTACTCGTGGGACCAAAAAATGTCGAATACCTTAACTAAAAATCAAACAAACACCGCAAAGGAGCTCGGTACTCCTTTTAAAATACCGGAGGGACAAGGCCATCCATCAACATCATCGACTGGGAAACCAGGTCCTAAGAAGACAGGGAATGTGGCTCAGTCAGTCCACCCGGTAAGCCAATCGGGCCAATCCATGTCGGGTGTCTGGAGCAAACCGGGTATCGGGGTGGCTGCCAAGCAAAGCGTAACCGCCGCTGGTAAGTGCCCTGGGACCGGGGAACCCCTGTCAACTCCGGCATGCGGCGTTTCTGCATCACAGTGCGAAAAGCCGTCGTACAAGGAAGACCCTGAGTATAAGTCGTCAGCCCAAGGGACCTCACAGAGGCCATGGGCCAGTTCGATTCTGCTGGACTTCCAGCCAGCCAAAGCTGGAAAGCTCGCAGCCAATGCAAATAGCCAAACAGCCAGGCCAAGCCCAGCAAGCCAAGCGGGTGATAACCCAAATCACAAACCGATCGTTTGCTGAGGTGGCGAAGGGCAAGACCCTAATTGGCGACCTGGACAGGGGCGCCAAGGTCGGAAATGTCCCTCGCGATAAGTGGCATATGGTGGAGAACGAGCTACAAGACAGGTTCCTGCAAGAGCTCGAGGACAACGGCGGATCACCACCAAAATATGAAGACGCAGGGTGGCAATGAGGTCAACCCAGGTCAATGAGGTCAACCCAGGAGCTAAGCTGGAGGCCGTAAGATGGGAAGACATTCCTAGCAGACCGAGGGCCCAAGCCTGGTTCTCGGTAAAGCCTGCAGGGCCAGAAAAGATCCTGAGGATACTGCTGGTCTGCAATCCCCACCTACCTACAGACGATTGGAAGGTGGAGGATGTCCCAGGGCAAAGGCCCCAGATCATCCTCGTCCTAAATGAGGAGTCCCTAGAGCTTATATCGCAGGCGGACGAAGTAGTGGATTATGGCTACAAGAAGGTGGCCATAACTCCCTAAAAGTCGGACTCTAAGGGTAGGCAAGCGGAGGTCAAGCCAAATCCAGAGTTACTGGTGGTCCCGAAGGAGGAAGATCCGAGTGCGGATGTCAAACCGGTGGCCTTGGACGTTGCCTCAGTAAATAATTACAAATAAAATACGCCTAAAATGTAATTTGTGTATTACTTATTCATTGGAACAGATGCTGTTATGACATTATCTTTGCTAAATTTGATGCGAAGAGAGAGATAGCATGATAGACAAAACCAATCATGGGAAAAACTGAGGCACTATTTGTGAGCCACTTAGCTAGCGAAATCGTATCTAAAAAGGAACAATCTATAATCTCTGAGGCAATGCTACTCCCAGCTCAACTAGAAAACCAACTGGCCGCATATATCTCTCTCGCTCTCACTGCATGCTTTTCCCATAAGGCTTTCTCTGTTTTTGCAGCTTGTCCAGCTTTAAAGTCGAATGTCTATAATCGGCTATAATCGTAGGTCACACTCGGCCACTAGGGGAATATATGGCACTGTTTTAGCAAACTGTCTTCGGAATCAGTAATTAGGTAAGTAATAAGCTTATAGTCTTGAAAATAGCGGTCAAGTCGGAGTTACCCAACGCTTTTGTATGGAAAAAACACTTGTAAACACGATACTACTATACTTTTTATGCAGCGATTAAATCCAGAAAAGATGCAATTTACATTTAAGGCTAAAAAAAAAACAAATGTACATATTATACAAAAAATTCAGTTTTTTACGATTCCACTTTAAAAAATGCTAGATCTAGCCTGAAATATGCTTAAGCGGCAGCACTGACTACAAGAGCAAGCTAGCTTGTCTGTGTTCATATGAGGTGGTGGGTGGTCCTGGCGGGTGGTGGGAACGGGGACGGTGACCTTTGACCTGTGCACTATGAGGAGATCTCTCTTCTGACTAGATACAATGGGAGTATGTACATATATCCAAATAGCCAGCAACTCTTGTTCCGCCCCATGACCAGGCTCCTCGTAATCCAGGCCGAATTTAAAGTCTCATAGACGCCGCAACGTCTTCAACTTCTCTGTCACCAAAGTAGAGTCCGAGAAAGTAGTACATTGTAAACATACATATGTATAAAGAAGTTACTTTTCAATCAGTTATCAGCTATCAAGTCTCTGCCTACCTCTTTCTGCATTGTATTTCTGATAAGAAGAAAGACTCATCATATCACCAGGAATCCAAGAAAGTAACACACCTGGACAAAATACTATACATATGTATGTATATCGAAGTTACTTTCCCGATCAGTTATCAACAAAAACACAGAACGTGACTGTTTTCTATGGATTAAGTACCCGTTTTGGTTTTTGTTTATTGTTCAGAGGATGGGTTTACAATAGACACTTAACGATTTCAATTTTCATTTTTGTTTGTTTTTTTTTGTTTGGGAGTCACTTGGTTGGTTAAATGTAAATAGTATAACTTTTGTTTTGGGTGTTCACAAGAGTTGCAATTGCATCTTTATTACATAACTTGATGTTGTTTTGGCGCGCTAAACGTAAAGCTTAAAATTTAATCATAATTGTGGTTTATTTGTTTTATAAAACAATGAATTCTTAAATGAAATACTTAATAAAAAAGATCGCATGAAACAATGTGTGTATGTGTGTGTGTTTTTGTGTTTGTGTGGTAGGGGTAGGGGGAAGGTTGTGTATGTGTGTGAGCGGGTGTCGGATCGCGACCAGGAGTCCTGTAGTCTCACACACACGATTCCAACGCCAGCTCAACGGCAGCCAAATTAGGAAACGATATACAAACTGTAAAGGATCAAGAAAGGTACCCGATTAGTCTCCCTGTTCCCATGGGTCCGTCCATTCATGGTATCATCATCATTATCATTCCATTCAATACTCACTTATACTCAACTCATCGAACGCAATTTGAGCCCACTTTCGAAGGGGTTTCTTCGATCGACAACATCTACTTGTTGTTGATGGACAAGCGCTCGACGCTGGCCAGAAGCTCGTCGGCCGTTTGGGAGACAACCTGCTCCTGATCGTCGCTGGTGCTCAGGTTCTGCAATCGTTTCTCCAGGGCCGAGAGATCCTCCAGCTCGCGCTGCTGCTTGACCATGTAGCGCAAGATCAACGTTGTCAGCATACACATATCCTCCAGAATCTTGGCATGCTCAGGTGTGGGATGATCGTAGCGATTGCGCAGCAGTCGCAGCCTAGCCTCGGCCAGCTCCAGCGGCGATTTGTGGCTGCGGTCGTACATGTGCACACTGGCCCCGCCCTGGAGCAAGACGCCCACAACAACATTGAAGTTGTTCGAACTGGCCGAGATGACGGCCAAGTGAAGGGGCGTATTACCCAGGGAGTCGACCACGTTCGGATTAGCGCCGTATTTCAGCAGCTGCTCGACAATCGGTATATAGCCCCGACAGGCGGCCAAGTGGAGCGGACTCCGATTGTACTCGTCGGCAGCATTGGGATTGGCCCCCGCCTCCAGCAGGCGGTTGAGCCACTCAACGTTGCAGGTGGAAGCGGCTGTGCGAAGTCGTCGCCCGTTCGACTGAGCCAATATGTTGTTGTAGCTGCAGTACGTCTTCAGGCGCTGCATTCGCGGGCGCATCTTGAAGCTCTTACTGCTCGAGGGGAGGGTGCTCGGGTGTATCAGGCTCGGCAGATAGTCGGTGTTGGCGTTCAGCGGTAGTGGGGGCAAGTGTGGCAGCGCAAAGTGTTCCCCTCGGTCTCTGCTCAGCTGGAATGCGTTCGGATTCAGGTTGGGCCATTCGCCGTGTGTGTTTGGCGATGATGTGGGTGTGGGCGGCATCACTGGCGGCGGAGTTATCATAATGCCCTTCGAGGCTGTGCTCGTGGGCATTGGCATGGCCATTTCAACCTCCTCGCGGGCCGTCTCCACGCCGGAGGAGTCACTGTTGGTGGCCGCGGCCATTTCCGATGTGTGTGCGTCCGTTGCGTCGCCGTGTGTCACAATTGTTGCGTTTGTTCACCGAATATTTTCTGCTTTTGCACGCGCTGACTATTTTTCTGTCTGTATTGTTTGTATTTTTCTCTATTTTTTTTCCTGTTTACATTTTGCCCACTATCGATACAAGTGTGAAGTATCGACTCGGAATACGATGAATTTCATGTCGATGGACACGTATGTTCGCCAGCCCTGGCCACTGTTTTTCTCTTTGGGGGTATACACAGCCATATACCCTGTATTTCATATATGACTAATAAACTACATCATTTAAGGTTGCACATTGTTGCAAATGCTTTCCAGACAATTTTAAAGTTCCGAGAACCCAATTGGCAAGATCCGCTGCAGGCTATTATAAATCAGAAAAATGGTTTAAACACTTAAAAAGTTTTATTTAAAATTCGTGCTCAATTACATATGCATTTACAAATAAAGCGCCACGGAATGTTTTCCCATCAAAGTACATAATTTTCAGCTCACAATTCAATTGGAAGAGAGGATGATGCGTGGAGATATACAATAAACGGGCAATAATACAAAAGTAAAAGTTTTGAAACTAATTTAAATCATACATATGATATAGTAACTAGGATACACTCATTTATAAAAAAACCTACTACCAATAACACAACATTCAAAGCGTATTTTGATAGGGTAGTCCTGGAGATAAAGCCTCATAATGGCAACTTTCCAGGATGCAAAACCAACGGAATCTGAATTTTACCGTTACTTGTCCAGAACAACACAAGTTCTATAGCTGGGCGGGGGGTGTTCGGTGAGTTTTTTGGTGTGTGTGTGTGTACATGAGGGTGTGGGTGTTAGATTTAGACCGCGAAATGTGCTAGAACGCAAAAAAGGCTCGGAAACAACATTACAATACACAAAGAGTACAGTGGAAACAGTTAGAAACAGATATCTAGCCATACAATAGATCTGTAGATATAGGGTGCGGTCTAAATCCGTCTTGCGCGCTATTTCAGGAAATTTATCATCTCAATGATCTTGTTGCGGTTGGCGTGCATGTAGGCCTTTGTGTGCCACAGCATGTTGATCAGCTTCTGGTCATCCTTCTCGTCCATGGCAATATCCTCGCTCAGCTGCGGGTTGAACCGGAAGTAGGGTATGCCGATGGTGCTGCACCAGGCACGGGCCCGATCCACAACCCGTCCATCGGAGCAGGTGGCTTGGTCCACAAGTAGATTGCCTATTCGGATGAATGATGATTGCTTAAAAACGAATCAAATCAGCTGCTTATATTTCATACCAATTGTGGAAATGCCATAGGCCAGCTTGGCGGTGTCCCAAATACTTTCCGGTCGGAACACATCGATGTCCTTGAGTTCGGTGACGGGTATGTGGCCTGTGCCCAGGGAAACTACAGCGGATACGGGTATGGCCTCCGCCTCACGGCCCGTGCTGCGCAATGCCATGTTGTACTCGTGTATTTCGGTCATGGCATCCAGCGTGGGATTGTTGGCAATGAGGCCGCCATCCAGGAAGCGTCCGAAGGCGCGGAAGTACGATGGAGCCGCTCCAGTAGCACGGGCCGCACGCCACACTAACTGCTCGTGCGGCGGCGGCGGTGGAATGCGACGGTTGCCTGGAGATAGGCGTGAGGAATATAATATATATATTTCTGATCGGCAAGCTCCGTTAGATGCTACTCACTTATGGATGTGACTATTCCCAGGATATCGCTGGCACAGGTATAGTTTCGGAATAGATGCAAATCGACGGGCTTGCGATCGGCCATCACACCGGTGACCATAATCTTTGGATGCTTGATGTCCGTCATTACATTGAATTCGCCGAGATTATCCTTTAGTATGGTCTCGAAAAACTCACTTGCGTAGGGTCGGTTGCCCACAAAGCACTGCTCCTTCATGCGCAGATAGAGACCCATGCACTGGCGCATCGTCTTGCCGCAGCCCAAGCCGAGGGCCAGGATGCCGCCTGTGCTTGTGCCGGCAATCCAGTCGAACATGTGTATGATGGGAGTGCGCGAAAGTTTTTCGATTTCGAGGAGCATTTGGACCAGGACTAGGCCACGAATACCGCCGCCATCCAGGCACAGCAGACGTCCGCGTCCATAGGGCTTATCGCCCACCTCCGCTGCAATTGGCGACGTCGGAGAGGGCAGCTGCTCCGGGCTGGATGGTGGTGTGGCCGCTTTATTCGCCAAACTGCCTGACGAAGTGTCCTTTTTTGCCTCGTCGGCATTCACTTTGGTGGTGAACATGCCAAGCAAGGCGTCCATGATGCTCTGACCCTTTAATTCCTTCTCCGTATCGACTACCACCGGCACCCTGACGTATAGAAAAGAAGAATTATCCAACTTGTATATTAGTTTTAATTTTTACAACTTACTGTGGAGGCTGCTTTTCGATCAATCCATTGGCCGCTGCGCCCAGGAAATTACCAACCATTTGGCGGCTAGTGGAAGCCAGCATATTCTCGATATGTTCACGCTGCTCCACAGATTCGGGAGCCTCTGGCGGTATGCCATTGTAGGTGCCCTTGGCATTGCAGCCGGGCGGACACTTGGAGCCCGATTCGGTACAACGTTTGGCCCCCACCGAATGCAGTATGTAGAGTATCTCGTCCTCCTTGTTGCCACTGGCGTCATTGCCCACCATGTGGCGCGGGGTCTTGCCATCTTTGCTCTTCAGATTAATGTCGCAGCCGAACACTACCAGGCACTGGACGATCGGCACCAGCTTCTTCTCGATGGCAATGTGCAGGGCCGAGTTGCCCTCTTTGTCCACAACATCAATGTCTGCATCATGAGCGAGCAGCGTGACGACGCACTCGAAGCGGTTCCTGGCCACCATCACGTGCAAGGCAGTGCGCCCATCGAAGTTCGTGGAGTTGACATCGCATCCCTCCATGATGAGGGCGTGCAGGGTTTCGCGTGAGGAACACCAGTGCAGCGGTGTGCCGCCGTACTTCATGTCCTGTGTGTAGAGCTTGCTCGCGTTGGTGCGCAGAAATAAGGCCACCGAGGTGGGTGTCGAGCTCTTGTGCAGCTTGGTGATGTTTTTCGCATTCAGGTTGACATCGGCGCCGGCCAAAAGTAGGGCCTTCACACACTCTGGCTTGTCCGTGACGCAGGCTACATGAAGCGGCGTGTACCCATCCGAATTGAGGTGGTTTAGGTTCACGGTGCTCTTGTCGGTGAGGAGCTACGAAAGATTAAGTTTAAGTGATGGACAGAAACATCGATTGGCTGCTGCTACTCACATTGATGATCTCCTTGCTGGTGCTGGCTGCATAGTGGAACACGGAATTGCTGTTGATGTCCAGATGCTCCAGTTTGCTCAGCGGCAGCAATGCCTTGACCATCTCCATGTGTCCTTGCTTGATGGCCAGCTGGAAGGGCGTCATGAGGGAGCTGTGATCCGGAGTGTCCATGCACTGGAGCACTTTGGGATTGCTGATATATTCCACCAGGTTGAAGTAGGCAACCAGATGGGCTAGCGTCCACGATGGATTCTCCGTAAGAACATCGCAGGTCTTCTGCAGGCCATTTACATTGTAGAACTAAGGGGCAAATAGCAGAAAAACATCACGATCAAGGCATCTTTTAGTAGAAAGAACTATCTAACCTCCTTGACCATGCTGACAAACACGGGCAGACGTTGCTGGAAGGCACTGTATCTCTCCTCGGCCTCCTGCTGCACAGGGGAGCGATACAGGCTAAAAGATGAAGTGTTCGAGTCCGAGGTTAGACGCTGGAGTACAATCTCGTAGACGGGGCGCTTTTCATTGCTGTTGTAGGGCGGTGCAAAGAGCATCATGGCATCATCGCGATCTAGCACCTGGAGGGTTCCTAGGGACTCGCTTTTGATTTCCAAAACCTTGTTCGGCGGCTGGTCTCCCCCCAGCAGGCGCTGAAGAACTGTTTGGCGGGAAAAGGGGTTCAAGAATCATGGATAAGAGAGAGATTTCCGAAAGACAGGAGACAACTGAACAAGAGACACAAACTACAGGCAACACAATAAATCGTCTAGGCTACACACGTATGACACGGTAACAGGGACTTTGAAATGTAATGAGACTAAAATACCAAAGCCGGAAGCAAGCGCTCCAAAGGCCATCCACGACATGGTTCAAGAATGTTGGTCTTTCGGCTGAATCACCTTCGGATGCTGCTTGAACTTTGAATCTGTTCGTATGTGTGTGCGTTAGCGAGCGATAGTGCTTGTAGATTACTTTTAATGTGGATGTGATGAACCTGACAGAGAAATATTTGGCCAATTGTTAGTTTACATGTGTGCATATACGTGGTGAAGGGGTGTAGAGGGTGGCGGTTGCGGGACTGCGAAAGGCGGCCAAGAAATCAATAAAACAGCCGATGACAGCCCCGTCAGATGTCTCACAGCAGCGTCAGGCATCAAGCATCAAGCATCAGGCGTCCGCATCAGCCAATCGTTAGTCAACAACAAACAAGCCACAAACGAGATCAAACGATTAGGCACCACATATTGCGCCTCATTACCCGCCAATTGTTGTTGTTTCCCCCGACCCCAAGCCTTTTTGCGACACCATTTTCCGTGCATCCCCGCTCTTCCTTTTACTATCGCTTTAATCAATAATGTACCATAATGACTGTCATTGTAATGCACTGCATTGCTCCGTGGTCTGCTGCTTGTTATCCAAGTTTTCGTTTGCGAAAATGATGCGCAAATAAAGCGTAACCGCAAAAACAACTTAATCCAAGAGATAGCTTAATAATCTATATGTCTATATATCTATGCACTGACCGTTGAACATTGTACAGCTCTGCTTTGAATTTCGTTTATCTGAGTAATTAGTTCGCTGTTATTTTCACTTCAAATTGTTGTCCACGAAAATTATTAGGCAGATGAGCAGTGTGACTGAACATAAAAAATATACCAAAATGTACCGTATCAATATTAAAATATACCGTAAATATACCCCCTCTATTGAATCACATGAACAGCTTAGTTAAATCGTGGAAATTACGACTCCATGTAAATTCCTCTTGTGGATCCATCCCATTCTTCCTCATTACTTACAATAAAAGTTACCAAGATATATTTCACCTGCTGATTGACAATGGGTCAATCGTTCTCTGTCCATGATAAAACGATAACATATCTGAAATACAGTATAAGAAACAACTGAACTATTCTTGAACTGTGCCACCAGATCAATTAAAATCCAAAATAACGCAGGTAGTAAACAAATTTAAAAATAAATTTCAAAAAAATGTCCTTCCTGCCTCGGTCATAGAGTGCTTCATGTCTTTAAGTAAATATGTTTTTTATTGTCCAATTATGTCCCAAAGTACTTTTAAAATGGCTCTGAAACGAATACACAATGAGCTCTTATCCGGTTTTTTAACCATTTGAATTTTATTATGGTCTAGTATTGAAGTTTCTATACCCTGTAATCATTATTTCGGTAAATGTTAACTACGTGGACAACCTCTCCAAAATTAACGAAATTTTTTTCCTGGATAGAACCCGTTTTATCATGAATTTAGGTAAAAAAATTTTGTGGCGGTCGTCTCTAGTTTTTTTTTTTTTAATTGTTTAAAGTTTAACATTTTTTGAGCCAAAAATGGCTTCTTGTTGTTGTTGGTTTTTTCTGTTTATTTGTGTTGCGAAGTTAGCTATAAAATAGCTAGTTTGAAATTAAAGCTATATTTCCCTTTTACACATAGCTGTAAACTAGCTATAAAGTAGGATAACTGGCCACAATGAATGCGAGTCGTCTCAACACTATGGTGCGACATTGTAACGGTCAACAAAAAACATGAAAAACCACACAAAAAGTCAACAACAACAACATAGCAAGTGACCCGCGCAAGCCATTTTTTGCCTGAAAAACTCTAAACTTTAAACATAAAAAAAAAAACTAGAAGCGACCGCCACAAAATTTGTTTACCTAAATTCATGATAAATCGGGTTCTATCCAGGAAAAAATTTCGTTAATTTTGGAGAGGTTGTCCACGTAGTTAACATTTACCTGAAGATTATACATTTTTCGTATAAAAATGCATTAATATTGTGATTATAAAGTAATCTCTAGGGACGGAGCAGCTACTAGTCTAGGTTCGTCTATCTAGTGTACTATTTAGATGTATAGATGCTCTCCATGCCTGTCAGCTGTTCTGCGCGGTAGATTTTTGGTATTGTATCTGGTATTTTCCACACGCCATACGGCAATTTCCCATTAATGGCAAATGGTCGTACCAGCTCGTGAAATTGTTATAATTTTTTTTTACTGGACTATTTAAGTGACAAAAAAAAATTGCACAGTGAATAAATTAATGTAAATTACTAGATGTAGAGTAACAAAATTCAGATACACTACGCCACCTCTTTTAATTTTTAAAGCGCTCT
Source organism: Drosophila algonquin (assembly GCA_035041765.1). Classification (NCBI taxonomy): domain Eukaryota; kingdom Metazoa; phylum Arthropoda; class Insecta; order Diptera; family Drosophilidae; genus Drosophila; species Drosophila algonquin. The sequence goes on from JAWNKY010001755.1 coordinate 36,135, forward strand.
GCGTCTTCCGCGCCTGACTGCATACCGAATTTGAGGCGTAAATTGCATTTCAATTGCAGTTAACAGAAGTGGCCTACCAGACAAGTAAGTTGGGTTAATGTCAGGCACAAGCACAGCACGTAGCAGCAACAGCAACAGTAGCAGCAGCAGCAGCAGCAGTGAGTAGCAAAGGATAGAAGATGGGCGTTGTTAATGCCACATGCGATGCCGAATGGCTATAAACGGGGGCTAGCGCCCAGGTGGGTGGTAAGTGTGGCAGTGTGAGTGGTGGAGGCTGGTGCCCAGTGGGTGGCGACCCCCCCAAGGGCACGCCGACCACAGCTGGGTAGTGGTGGTGGTATTGTAAGTGTTGCTGCGACCTGTGCCATTATAATCGGACTTTCGGAATTTCGCGATTCCAGTGTCTGTTCTGTTACTGCCGCAGCCGTGATTCACCATTGTCCAGTTCCAGTTCCAGAAGTATTGACGTAATTATGGAAGTAAGCAACGTATATTTAAATTAAATTCGCCTCTCTGTGCCTCATTGCAGCCAACGCGTGAGATCAGCAATCGCCGAGATAAAATGCAGAACCAGCCTAGCCCACAGTTGCCATGCAAGGGCATTTTAAAGACTTCTCGCAGCTTCGACAAGTCAGGCGCCAGGTGAGGGACAAACACAAACACAAAAAAACACGCACACAGACACAGACACATTACCTATGACCTTTGCACTGCCCAAATGCTAAGCCGTAGAATTTCTTGCAGTTTTCGGAAAAGTGCCAAGTTCGATGAGCTGAACGTGCTGCAGACGTTTCATCCGGCGGACAAGGACTACGGACATATGAAAATTGATGAGCCGAAAACCCCATACTACGAAGAAACCCGGGACGAACTGGACACAGAACTCCTGGTGGAGAAGTAAGCCTCACCTTTTCAGTCATATTTCCAGCAAAATTTGTCGTATATGTATATATAACTACTCAACTTTTCCAGACTCCGCATAGCGGCCAGCACACAACAGTCTTCCGAAAGCATTGAGGACGAGGTTTCTTCCGGCGACGACCTCCCCATGAGCGAGGAGGAGAGACGTAAGCATCAAGTCCTACTAAAATTATCCCAAAATATTTATTGCTTATTATTACAGAACGGCGCCGTGAGTTCGAGCGGCGCCGCAAGGCCCATTATCGGGAATTCGAGGCGGTTAAGCTTGCTCGAAAGCTCATACAGGAGGAGGACGACGATGAAGATGATGACAAGAATGCCGCCGGCACCTCGGACAGCAGACCGTCTGGTTCCCAGCAAGGCCCTTCCACCTCCAGCCGCTATGCAAACAGTTCGGCGAAAAAGGCCAGTCCAAATGCAACAAAATCCCCGTCTAACAGCCACAACATGGACCTGGAGCCATCGAACAACTAGGAGCAATATCAATTAATCAATCATCAATCACTAATGTTTACCTAGCCAACGGCCCAGGCCGAAGTTGACGTTCAATATTGATGGCAGCAGCTCAACACAAAAAAAAACAACAAACATTTGAATGAAAAAAAGAAACGAAAATATATCAAGTGCTGTGGCCCCTGCGTAAAGTGAGAAGTGGACAGGAATGAGGATGGGAATGTGTGCGAGATCGAGATCGCGAACCAGTAGGAGAAGGAAAGGAAGGGAAGCACTCGTGATTAATTGAATTTACTTATTGCATTGCAAACCAACAGCAAAACCGTCGCGCAGTGTTTGTCATCAAGTAAATCACACAGACACACACACTCCCACAAACACTGACACTCCACAAATCAATGGAATTTTTGCCACGTGATCTTTGATTATAGAACGAGAGCAAATATAATGATCGCATGCCCATCAGGCACATCAGGCCCATCAGCTGCTACAGCAATTCATATTGTGGTCAACAAGTTCTCAATTTGTAGCTCCATTTGCATTTAGTTTTCCATAAGAGTACAGACGGGGAGGAGGAGTATAAAAGTGCCACAAGTAAGCCAACGCTCGCCCAAATCAGATCGGATCGAATGGGATGGGATTGGATGGGAGTGTGGAGGCGATGCGTGAATACCACATAGAATACCAGTTGTTGTAACTAACGTTGACATTGATTTGGCCTTACGTTTAGTAACTTATTAATACAATACTATTATGATTACGATTAAGTTTTAGCCATCAAATGCGAAAGTTTCAATAAAACAGAACCCAACCCAATCGAAACAGATGATCCATCTTTCTTCTCGTCGCGAGTATTCAGAAACTTGCCGTTTATTTTAGTATAGTTTTCATTTCTCATATAAGTTATACATCATCGTAGTGTGTGATTGATTCGGTTTGACATTGCTGGTCTTAGTAATTGGTAAAGTCTGAGAGTTGTGGCTGCGACCAGTCCCGCGGTCCGGGCCGATTCCCCTTCACCGCGCCAAGGCCGCGCACAGAGCTCGGGCCGTGCACATGCAGCAGGCAATGGCATCCTCATACTGTTTCCCGCCGGTGGATTGGTCTCGGGCCCTCAGCTGTATGCTGCATCCGGAGCTGGTGTTTCGGAACGGGGGCACTCTGCCAATCCAGTGCACGGGGCAAGCTGTATTGCCGGCCTTTGCGTGGTGGTAAGATCGGACACTGAGGGATCCGACATGGGTGTCTGGGGCGCTCTTTCGTTGTTGTTGTTTCGTTTGTTGTTTGTTGGTTGTTGTTCTCATTGATGACTGATGATGACTCACAGAACTGATTGGCGTTGTAGCGTTCATCTTGTAGTATAACTTTCTATGCGGGGGTTATTTGACGGTTTTTTCTTCATGTGCTGGTCGACCATTTGGTCATAATATATATCGTATATATAGTATAGATATAAGCAAAAAAAAATAGCATGCAAATTCAAACAATAAACATTGAGACGCCTGGCCGGACAGCTACTAAGAGGCACTCTCTTTCAAGGGCTGAGCCAAGATCTTCGCCCCGGGCGGCACCCCTTTCGTTTTACAATGTACAGTTAGTGTTAGTGGGGGGTCCTTGCCCCAGGCCAAGAGGTGGCGCCGAAACGGAGCCTTAGTCTTAGATATCCGGCAGGAACCACGTTATATATGTATGTATATATAATAGAATATAATAGATTAGTAATGCCTTAGAATCTAGAACAAGGTTTCAATCTCATTTTCAGTTTCCATCTTGGGTCGCATCGTTTCCGTTTCATTTGCTAGTTAACAGTGTAACAATTACATATCTTAGAATCTATCGCTATATGGTTTAGTATATAGTTCTCAACATCTGCTATCTTAGCCATACTATATGCACATGCTCCAAAATATGTGTATATAGTATGGGTACATAGAGAATCATCTTCACTTTTCGTTATCCATTGCCCCGGATCTTGGTTCTAGGGTTCCGTTCGGGTCATTTATGGATTAAGGTGTGGTTCCAGTGCCATATGTACTGTACCAATGGGTCCATTCCGTTCTAGCCGGAGTGGATCCATTGTCTGGCAAGTGGAACGCACAGTCGCTCTTCTGTAGTATTGTATTTCATCTATTCAGGGGGTTCTACAGTCAGCCCCTGGCATAGGCATCGTTTCGTTATATATGATATATAGATATATGTATATATGGCGTCGTTAGTGGTCATTTAAGATTAGTATAACAATTGTATATATCCTACAGATAGGTTGGTTTGGTTTGGTTTTTGTTCGTTAGTTTCTCGTTTTAGTAACATATACATTTGTGTGATCGTTTCTAGTGTTATATTATTATGAAGTGGGTTCCATTGAATTTATGTTCTTTCTGTTCTGCTCCTCCTCTTGCTGCAGCCAACCGATGATCCAGACTTAGGCGAACATGTGCTGGGTGCCGGGGGGCACCTTGTAGCTGGGATAGGCGTTGTTCAGCTGATGCTTGGCAAAGAAGGATGTGTAGTCCTGACGAAAGTTGTTCTAGTGAAATTTGATGTTTTGGGGGAGGGGGTTTTAGTAGGGTTGAAAGGGATGGGAGCTCTTACCCTATTTACTTTTCTGGGACGGCAGACGGGGCCCAAGGCCAACTGGCGACGTTCCTCATTCTCGCGTGCAGCCGCCTCCTTGTACTCTGGTGGTGGCCATTTCAAATCTCCGCGCAATTTGCTGCCTCCTGTAAAGGGACACATGTATATGTATATATGTGTGGAAGGATCTCTGGGGGCAGAACTTACCCTGATAGCTGACGGCGGCAGGCTGCGAAGTGTAGACTGGCGCTGACTGCTGTGAGACGGGCGCCTCCTTGCGCAAGGTAATGATGCCGGGACTGGCGCCACGATAGCCAGCGTCCTGGCCAGCAAAGGCAATGGGCACCTGGTGCTGCTGCTGTTGCTGCTGATCTGTTTGATCCTGCGAGTACTGCAGTGGCTGCTGCTGTTGCTGTTGCTGGGGCTGCGAATAAGAATTGTACTGCGGTTGAGCATAGGTCGAGCCACCGTTTTGCTGTGGATAGTAGGACGGTTGCTGCTGCTGTTGCTGTGGTGGTGGTGCCTGTTGATAGGGCGACGACTGGTACGATGGCTGTGCAGGCGCCTGATAGGGAGCCTGGGCCTGAGCCAGAGGCTGAGCCTGGTATTGCTGCTGTTGCCACTGTGGTGCAGGCTGCTGTGGTGCCGGTTGCGGCTGCTGTTGCCACTGTGGTGGTACAGCTTGCTGCTGATGCTGCTGCTGTTGCCACTGGGGTGCAGGCTGCTGTGGTGCAGATGGCTGCTGTTGTTGCCACTGTGGCTGCTGCTGCTGCTGCTGCTGGTTACCATATTGTGGCTGCTATTGGTTCAATGGTGCATTTGGTGGTTCGGTGGTGCATTTGGGTTTCGATCACGGGTGTTATGGATGTTGTAGATGGGTGTTTGGTTGGTTGGTTATTTGGTTGGTTGTTTGGGAGGTGCAAACGACACACACAGACGATGTGGAAAGAGAGAGAATATATGTTCGAGATAGAGATAGACATCTAGACCAGAGTTATAGGAAGAAAGTTAATATTCGATTCGGGTTAGTGGTCAAGCGGAAGGGGTTTAGATGTATAGATTATATTGTGCGGAGTTTTACAGCTGAAAGTCGCAGAGAAAGAAGAGAAGCAAAAGCAGAATAGTAAGCTATGTATTTGTTAACTATAGTTAAAGCTACAGACAGCGATTAGTGGAGCGTTTAAGGGCATGCAGAAGTTTGGTGGCGTTTAGTAAGTGTCTACGATAGATAGGGATATCAACGAGTTCTGTACGATAGAGGGATAGAGAGAGAGAGAGAAAGAGAGAGAGAGAGGGACGGCTCAGCAGCGGCAAGAGAGTTCTAGCATCCCTTCATTCATCGAATTCCTTTCTGTACCTGCTGTAGATAGGCTGGTCGCTGCTGCTGCTGCTGCGGGACTCCTCCGGCTGGAGTGTAGTCATGGTGCGTCTTGGGCAACGGGGCACGAATGGGCTTCCAGCCACCGCCCGCATTGTCCAGGGCCATCAGGGGCTCCTGCGATGGCTGCCTCTGGTAGTCCGGCTGATAGCTGGGATACCCATCAGAAGCAGCCACTGGAGCTGGAGCTGTTGCCTGGACTGGCTCCCTCGAGGGTTGTCTGTTGAACTGCGCCTGTGTGTACTGCACGGGCTGCTGATCATAGGGATAGCTTTGGTCTTGGTACTGGGAGGGAACTGGCCCCTGGGAGCCGGCAGGTGTGGAACCGTATTGGAATTGCTGCTGCTGTGGTGCCTGTGCCTGCACCTGTGGCTGGGTGGCTCGTGACTGAGGTGTTGGAGTGGATCGTGGCTGGACGTTGTTATAAATGGGACCCTGAAAGTTAGGTCAGTGCGTAGTTAGGTATGTGCTGGGGGTGTATAAGTGTGTTTATATGTGTGTGTTTGTGTCACTGGGTAGGAGTATGGCTATGTACATCAGTGGAGAGGGAGACGGAGACGGATACGGACGAGTCGTGACAGTTGCAGATACAATTATATTTACACAAATCTTGACTACTATATACAATTGAGGAATCCAGGAATTAAACATCTTAACGGATATTGCAAATTACCTGAGCTGGGACAGCACTTGGCTGTGGAGCAGCTGCCTGGGCTGGCTGGGGATAGTAGCCGCCAGCTCCCGGTGCCGGGCTCTGGGTCTGCGGCTGCGGAGTGAACTCACGGATAATGCGCTCCTCCGAGGCGGGTGGCCAGGCCACGCGCTTGTAGCCTGCATAAATGGTAGGAAGAGGAGGATACACCAATTAGAAAGAGATTCGGCTGCAGCAGCTGCTGTTTCATGGTGTCGGGTGGGATTAATGGGGGTGGGGCTTGGGCTTGGGGTTGGTTTTGGTTTTGGTTTGTGGGTGGCGGCTGTTGCAGTGTAAAACATTCAACAAAATGCGGCCAAACGTGGGCGTTGCTTGGCCTTGGGGTACACGGTGCAAGACAAACAATTTGAAAATGATTTAGGCCAATTAAAATTATACAATATATGTACAATGTGCAATTCGCAATTCGCACACAGAGACAGACAAAGAGAGAGAGAGAGAGAGGGAGAGTTCCGCAGATACACAGATGCTGCTGTCATTGTGGCTAAATTTAGACGATGAAAACGAGTCGAAAGCAAGGAATGTGACATTACTCATAAGGTGATGATGTTGCCCCCCCAAGCCCATATGCAACATGTTGCCAAGGCAGGCAGGCACACCAGCCACATGACTTATCTATACAGAGAGAGCGAAAGGATGATAGGAAAGTGTGTGTGTGTGTATGTTTACCCTCCAGATTCTTGTAGTTTTGGTTAATGATCTTCCACTGGGCACCCATCGTTGCTGCCTGGGCTATATAGTATGTCAGTTCTGTTCGGATCGAGATCTCTTTTGCGTAAGAATAAAATTATTCTTGCGCAGATATCAAAAATAACAAATACAGATATATAGCTTCTATATGTTGTAGCTTTTTGCGGCTATTTTTTGACTTCTTGTCCGCGGCAGCACACACAAAAAAAATTTAAGAAAATTCGGCCAGTCGTACGATCGCGGGGGTGAGAGCGTTCGTTATATAACCCTCTTCAGATATAATCGATCGGTTCGATTTGGGGGAATTGGGGAGACACCACAGGAACTATAAATTCCTTCCCTTCTTGGATTATTTTGTTCTTTTGTTTTCTTTTTTGGCAAATTGTAGATCGATTCGGCGCGCGTTTCGTTTGGGTTTTTTTTTGTGTGTTTTTTTCGGATCGATTTCGTTGAAAATTAAGAATTAAAAACAGATGATGATCGGCAGAAGGGTACAAACAAACACCGTGAAAATTTCGTTCGATTTGCGGTTACGGGATTCGGATTCGGATTCTGCCCAATTTAATTTCTATTTTCTATTTCGCTATTTAGCTATTTGGCTATTTGCTAATTCGTTGATCGTTCGCGCTGGCCGCTGATCGTTCGCGATATGTTTGCCTTCGATGTATGCTACTAAGTGAGGAGCCAGCCAGAGCCAGAAGCAGAGCAAGAGCGATGCAGACAGAGGAGGAAATTATTGTTAGCCAAAATCGAGAGCCGAATCGAAATGGCCAAGATACAGATTTATCTGCATTCGTGTGGGTTACGGGGAGATACAGATCTCTGGCAGAGAGAGAGACAGATAGTGGGATCGCTCCTGAGTGGGAGAGTGGTGGAAAGTGGTCGAAAGTGGTGTGGAAAGTGGGTGAAAAGTGGATGAAAAGTGGGCAAGTGGGCAAGTGGCAGCTGCTAATGATGCTGCTGACTCTTAGGGTTACCCGTACCCGTACCCTTCCCCTGGCTATGCTCCTAGCCCACTTCTGGCATTGTTTACACCTTCGATTCTTGTGATTTGTGGGCGCACCTTGAAATGCCTGCCACTGTACATACAAACATACTTATATCTGATACATTCGCTCACTCACTCACTCACGGCAGCCGATCTCAAGGTGTCTGGCTATACCTACTATATATGTATATATACATATACCCATATAGATATGTCTATATGTAGGTATATATGTATATGTATATACTCCTACGTGTACATTTATTCGTATATCTTTTGATGCCTGGCATATTTCTGCACTGCCACCAGATCTATATAGATTGCTGAGCAATACTTTTGGGGCTGGGTCGCTGATGACTCTCTTTTAGTTATATGTAGACATACATATGTATGCATCGATGTGTTTCTGTGTTTATTGTTATGGCAATCTGTCATGCCTGATCCATCTACTTAACCATCCATCCATCTTTCTATCCTATCCTATTCCTCTAGCCCATCCAATATGTAGATCTTGCGGATTTAGTCTGTGACTCAAGGGTGACTGCGCGGACTGCCCATCGCTGGGTTGCGGGTTGGGTTGGGTTGGCTAAAATTAAACGTCTGTCATCTTGGCCCAACTAACAAATCTGTTTTTAAACGTATTCTCACAGGTGTACGACACAAGTTGGCTCATTAAAATTATTAGCAAACTTGTAACTCATCTGTCTGCTTGCTACGAATATGTATACCAAACATACATACATATGTACATGCATACATTGTGTATACTTTCGCACTATCCTCAGATATAGTACCACACATCCACATAGATATAGTAGATATCTTCAATTATTTTGGCATAATGTTTGAATACTCGCTAGCAATGTGCTAGCCGCTCGTTAGCCACACAAAAAATTCGCTTTGATGGCCGTCACACGTCACAGATAAAATAACAAAGGAATGGTATATGGGGGTATGGCTATGACTATGGGACTATGGGACTATGGGTTGTGTACAAATCTTATAGGGTTGCTATTTTGTTGCTGCTTCAAATGATATATCTGCCACGATCCATCTTTTCGGCGCAAGGAAATGGATTGGGTGCCATTCAAAATGTTTGTTCAGAGATTTCCGCAAGATATTTGGGAAATTTATCAAATCTATAAATATCTGTGATTGATTTCTGCTATATCTTCTATATCTAAATCCAATAGAAGTCAGTGCTACAAGGGGATACTACTAGATTTGTGAGCAGAGTCGAAAAGGATATATAATCGATCATTTCCTATTCTGAAGATTCATTAGAAAACCGAATAATTTTCCTATTAGTCATACACGGAGTCACAGACAAAGACAGAGAACATAATGACACAAGTCTACCAAGGAATGATATATATGTACATATATACATCTATATAACATCACACATATGGAAGACAGCACGGGGGGGGCCTTCCCACGCACCTTCAATGCCCAGATAGGGGCGTGGCGATACATTATCGAAGGATCGATTTACATTGAAATCCCGCACCGATGGCTGTCGGGATGGCTCCGACTCCTCCTCGCTGGCTGCCAGCGATCTGAACTTGTTCGAGTCCCCTGCTAAATCGCAAGGCGATGCCAGACCCCGGACAGATCGGGGCGTGGCTGGGGGCGTGGAGGCCAGCAGGGAGGATGAGGCAACCATGGTCTGCTGCAGGGGCTCCGTGGCGGTGCGGACGAGCAGTCCGATGTTGTGGCCCTCCAATTGGGGCACATGTGAGAACTTTGACTCGAGAGCTGCGGAAGGAAGGGTCAATGGCGATGGTGATGGCGCTGGAGGCATCTTGCCAATCACCGGATTGAGCCCAAAGGGAGAGCTGGCACGATGCGGTGCTTCGATCAGTGGCGCAGGATACTTTCGGGAGGACAGAGGACTGGGCGATCTACTCCGCTGCCAGACGATCTCCGCTGCCGGAAGAATCAAACGCAGAGGAGGCGGTGGCGGAGGAGGAGAAGCAGGAGAATCCGGTGCTCGCGTGGTCAAAATCTCCACGAAGCTGCGCTGACGATGCAGTTTCTCCGGCTGTTGGTTATCGGTTCTCTGTGCCTTCTCATCGGCGCTCTGGGTGTCCTCCCAGGAGATCTGGCGGGAAATGTACGGACTCCGAATCTCGTAGGTGGCCTTGTAGTTCTCCATGGGCTCGTTGTGCAGGTTGGCGATGCGCCACTGGTCCGCCTTCGTGAGCTTGCTCCAGTTGTTGGGGGAGTAGCGAAGCTCATGACAAACGGGGCAGCAGATGCTGTGATCATCGGTGGCATCCTGATGGCTGCATGGCTCATCCTTTTCCTTGTCCTCCCTTTGTTCCTCTTCCTTGCGGCTCTGACTCTTTGGCTCTGCATCTTGTTTCTCTGTCTCCGGTTTTGTCTCTGGCTGGGTTGATTTTCCCGTTGAGAGCTGCTCGTAGTTGGCAATGACATCGGACACATGTCGATACTCCGCATCCTCCACAGCCTCCACATCCTCCTCCTCATCCTCGATGACTACGTATTGCGCCTTGACCGCAGCTGGCGTCGTCTTGTGCTCCACGAGCAGCACTTCCTCTTGATTATGCTTCTGCTGCTGTTCCATCGCCAGATCCTGCTGCGGCTGCTCCTGTTGCTTGTCCAGTGCCAGGGCAATCCTGTGCAGGTCCTCGAGGGCCCGTTCCACTATCGGCACATTCTCGGTGATCTCTTCGTTGGCCGCCTCCGCTATGGACTCTTCTTTGACCACACTCCCGGGTCTACCCGATGCACGGCAATAGATCTGACGGAGTATCGCCTGCAGAGGACTCTCCACGGCCAGGATGGGCGACTGGCGCGACGAGAACATGTCCCACAGCTCGTTGTGGCCGCTCTCTGGTCTGGTCTGCTGAGATCCTGGAACAGCAGCCGGCGGTGGTGGCGGTGGTGGAGGTGGGGGAGGTGGAGTGGCAGTGGCAGTGGCAGTGGCAGGGGCAGTGACAGCGCATTCGACTGTGGGCACAGGAGTGGTTTGGACACTCCGTTGCAGTGCCATCTTGGCGTTCTCCATGTAGGTATCTATCTGACGGAGGTGCTCCGCTATCGACTGCTGTATGTGGGCGTACTTTGCTTCCAGTTGAGAAATCTCCACATGAGCCTCGTGTTGCTTCTCCGCCTCGGATTCCGCCGCCGTTTCCGTGCTGTAGACTCCTCCCTGGCGTCGGGCCTGCTTGGCCCTGGCCACCGACTCCTCGCCGGACTTGGGCCGCATCTTGGGAGGGACTGGCATTGGCGGCGGCGGCGGTGGGGGTGGGGGAGTGCTAACACTGCTACTGTTGTTCGATGTCCTGGCCACACTGGCCTGCCGCTGCAGCAGCTTGATGCCACTCGTGGCGCTTACATAGGTGGTGCCACTGGGCACATGGCCATTGGCATGCTCCTCCATCTCCTGCTGGCGGTCCTGCTGTAAGTAGGTGCAGGCGTCGTCGTAGATCTGCTGGGCACTCGGCTGAACCTGAAGCTCGCCCGATGCCTCAACGCGGACTGGTATGATGCGAGTGGCGACGGTATCGGTACCGGTACCCAGCTCCTGGCTCGGACTCTGATTGGGACGACTGGTGCTAGTTCTGGTGCTGGGGCTGGTGGTGGCCAGGGCCAGAGCCATCTGCTGCTGCCGCTTGACTGCCAGGCTGTCAATTACCGCTGGTGACTTTCTTGGCAAGCCCTCGTTCTGGGCGGCAGCTGCTTGGGCGTCTCTGGGTATCGGTGGCAGCGGAACGGCCTCCAAGTCCACCTCTTGGCTGGTAGCGACCTTGGGCTTGGGTTTGGGCTTGTCCTCCTCTTCACTGTCGGCCTCGTTGTCGTAGGAGATCTTCACTTCGGTGGCCAGCTTGATGCATCTGCGCTGCACCTTCGGCACCTTGGTGGATCGTGGCTTGGGAGGCGGCAGTTCTGGTGCTCCCACAGCTGCTGCCACCGTCCGCTTGCGGGACCGTCCGCGGTCCAGCGAGTAGGCCTGTCGCTTGGGCCTCGGCCTGTATGGGGTGATCGTGAGCGTTGTGGGCGTTGTGGGTCGCTTGTGGGCCAGCTGCTCGTAGTACTCGCATCGGGGGGCCACCAGACCCAGATCCACATCCGCTGCTTTGGTCTCCGGTGCCGAGAAGCCCTTGGCAACGGGCGTCTGGTGGAAGACCTGGGCCAGCTGCAGTTCCGTGCCTCTCAGAGGTGTGATTGGACGCTCCTTGGAGCCCTCTCGCTGCCTCTGCTCGCGCACCTGCTTGGCCGTGGGCTCGATGATCATCGTCGGACTCTGGAACTTCTCGCGCAGCGCCTCAATGTTGTGCGAGGCGCACGAGGGGATGTGACTCAGATCCGGGTTGCTTGCGGTTATTGCCACCGCTTCCGCCTCCGTGGGCGGCCAGCTGTGATCCCGCTTGAGCATATGTCGCTTGGTGGCCAGGCGATTGATCTTGAGCACCGTATCCCTGTCGATGGTGATATCCTGCAGATGGCTGAGGTAGTGGGTCTTGATCTGATCCAGCAGCTGCTGGTGCAGCGTATGATGCAGGCCATCCCAATCGCGCTGTCGCGTTCTACTCTGTCTTTCTTGGGGGTAAAAGTCTTTGGGGCATAGTTTTGTCAATCAATTAAAGTTTGCTGCACAATCAAACGAGAGTCTGGACAGGGCACTGAGAGTGGGCGTGGCTGTGTTTGTTGAATGCTTTACACTGTTTAACATAGTTTCTTGTGTGTGGACACAAAATACGCACTAATAGATACACTACAAAGGACTGAAAAGGGCTCATCTTACCGCATTTGGCTTGCTGCTCTTCCTCTTCGACGGCTCTCAGAACGGCCGAATTGGCCAGGTTCAGGGGTTTGCCGATTTGATCGTCGACCTCAATCCTGAAAACACAAAATAAAAAATTGAAATACAAAATTGTTAGCAAAAATAATGAATAAGCTGCAGTAAAGTGAATTTGAATAATTAGATTTGAATGTTCACTGCTTTAACGGATTCCACTGCTTTAACGGATTCCACTGCTTGGCAGTGCCAAAAGTACTGCCTTGCCGATGCAAAAGCAGTGCACAGAAATACGATGTACTGCTTGCACTGCTTCAAGCTGTGCAATTGTGCAAGACAATGGAAATCGTTGGTTCGCTTCCTGCCAACAGTCATTATTATATTTTCAATTTTTTTTGTACATTTTTCATTTTAGATGTGTTTTTTCCTACTAAATTTTATATTTTTATTTTTTTGAATTTTTATGTGGAGCCAAATAGCAATTCAAACTATCTAATATAAGGTTTTATGATGCATTTCAGTCAAAATTAACAGGAAAAGTGGCAGCAGAATTCTTAATACGTGATATCCAAATGAATTTGAATAGAGAAGGACGTTTTAACTGAAGGGTGAAGGATATACATAACCCTACCTCGAGTTGCCAAACCTTCCCTGCTGGACGCGTGTGTTTATTAATAGGGATATGCTCTAGCTCCCGTCTTATGTTTCTGCTGTTCCTATGGGCATAAATTAGTCCCAGTCCCAGTCCCAGCACACTCTACCTGCCACATCAACACCACATCCTTCTTGTGGTCTGGCATTGAAATTCGCGTGCGCGCACCGCGACCCACGCTGACCCCAAAAAAAAGTGGATGCTAATCGACTCTGACAAGCACCGTGGCTGTGCCAATGGATATAAAAGCGCCTGGCAGTGTCTGCCAATGCATCCACATCCCGAACAGCGTCTTGGCTGGCAACTTGTCTTTAACCGGAACAGTCTACTCGAAAAGAGCTACTCCAGATACCATACCCACGATGGCCGCCACATCCACCAAGATGCAAATGCTTATCTCCGTGATACTGCTGGTGCTGGTGTCTCTCTGCAGCTGGACCCATGGGGTGCCCAGCAAGCGATCCAGCAGGCTGTGTGGCGACAGGCTGTCCGAGGCCCTGGACATGATGTGCCCCAATGGGTTCAATGCCCGAATTCCCCACAAGCGCGGCTTACGTGAGTATTTCATCGAAAACTACGACGGCAAAGGCAACTACTGACTACTGACTACTGACTGGCTTTTCGTTTTTGGTTTTGGTTTTGTTTCGGTTTCGGTTTCAACTCCAATTTGCAACGAATCGCACTCGCACTCTCACGTCCTCCGTTGCAGTGGATCTGTTCGATTACGTGGACAACATGGTCGAGCCGGGACTGGATGATGCGGCGGACACCACTGATGATGCGGCGGCCGTGGGTGCGGTCCTGCCCGAGGGTGTTCGCCTCCCTGGCGGCACAACTCCCTAATGTCCACCAGGCGCCAGATGCGCGGAATTGTGAACGAGTGCTGTGCCAAGTCGTGCACCATCTACGAGATCAAGGCCTACTGCAAGTAAGGCACTGAAACCTGCACCCATTGAGCACTGATACAACCCCCTGCCCTTCACCAACTAGAAGCTAAACAAATTGTTACGATATTTGATATATGTGTACATGTAGATAGAGAGAGACTCAAATGAATATATTATGATGCTCTCAAGAGCTGTTGCAAGAAAAAGGAAATTTAAATTGGATTGGATTGAGAAACCCCCCAAGGGTCACAAATTGGGGGGTTGGGGGATGCCTTTAAAGCTGCGTTGCCTTAAAAGAGTCATCCACGAAAAGATTCCGACTATTTTGTGGCTAACCCCAGCGTCTGAAGTGGGCTTTCGAGTGCTTTAGCTTCAGCTTTCTTGGCAGATAAGAAGCGAGATAAAATGCATAAAAATGTGGCAAACAAACTGATAAAGAAAGATGTTCAAGAATGTCTTTACGATTTAGTTGAAAAGTTCTAATAAGAAGTGTCGTCCTCCTTTAAAATTCACATTTCCTAAGATCTGACATTGAACTCAATGATTAATCCCTTGAAAACTAATACTCCCCCTCTGGCATCCGTCAACTTTAATTAGTTGATTAATTTCGACTAATCACAAATATACACAGACACTTTCGTTTGCAGAGCACACAGATACCCAGCAGAGTGAGAAGAGCCAGCAGAGAAATAAATAGAAATTCATTTCATTTCGTTGATGTCTGATTAGGATTTAGCCAAATATTTGCCCAAATAATTACGAGTGAGTGGGGCGAGAGTAGTGTGTACTTCGTTGAGTAAGTGATTTATGGCCAGATGAGATTTTCTGATAAATGTTTTGGCACTTTTATAGAAAAAGGATTAATTGAGTGGTGCCCCATTCCCCGTGCCCCGTGCCCCCTGTGCCCCCCATGAGTCAGAGTCAGACGCTCCCCATGAGTAGTGGGCAGCCAGTCAACGAGATGCATCACAACTTTTGGCTAGACGCCTGCCTCTTGTTTGTTGATATTGTTGTTGCACTTGTTGCAGGCCAAACGGTGCCCAATTTGGTTCGTGTGACTCATTCGACTTGCTGACGTCTTTACTTTGCAGCCCCTGTGCCTGTGCCCCTGTCCCTCTGCTCTAACTCGGCCTGTGCTGTCCCTGTCCCTGTGCCTGTGCTGCTGCTGCTGCTGATGTGTGTTACGGGTTATATAAAATCGTATCTTTAAGATTCACGTACATTTTGAATGGCAGTTAAATGGAAGTTGCTCCAGGGGCAGACGCAGACGCAGACCTTGGCTCAGCTGTCTCTCGGCAAAAGTTTACCCTAAATGGGGGAAACACCTCACACGAACACACGAGCACACACGAGCCACACGCACACGCGAATGCGTTTGAAAGTTTTCAGTTTATTTTCCTTTTCTTTTTTTTTAGTTTTTTTGGTAATTAAATTGCCAGCTACTGTTGCCTGTGGTGCTGCTGCTGCTACTGTTGCTGCTGTTGCACACGTTTTGTCGCACGCATAGTCCCCGTATAACTGAAAGCCACTTAAAGTTTTTGCTCACCCGAGCAGATCTCAGCAGATCTTAGGTGACGGTCTCCCAGGGGGTAGGTGGCGGGTGGGAGGGGGCGCCAGGCCGGTTTATTTAAACAACAATTGCAAACAACAATGACAGAGATATGTAGTGTTGTTGCAGCAGCAGCAGCGGCAGCATCAGCAGCCACAAATACTCGTACAAATTCAAGACTAAAGCATCTTTTAGATACGCGACGCAGTCGCTGCTGTTGCTACTGCTGCTGCTGCTGTCGCTGTCGCTGTCGCGGTCGCTGCTTATAAAGCTTTTGGTAATTACAATTAAACGTCAAAGCATTTAATTGTGGAGGCTGTCTCTGTGTCGCCTCTCTGTATTTGAAAGAGAGGGAGATACAACAAATTGGTGTAGCTGTAGCTGTCGCTGGTTTTGTGGCTGTTTTTGTCGCTGCCACTGTCACTGGTGCAGTCACCGCCGCGCTGCAATGAGCATGGCTGTCCCCCCTCACCCCTTCCACACCAAATTTATGTGTTTTGTGCACCTGTTCTTGGGGGCAGGCAGCCAGCATATAAGTACACGACAGAATAACATATCATAGATATAAAATCTACCCAAATCCCCATGCCCGATACCAGATCCCGATGCCCCATACCCAACCCCTCTTCCTTTCCTTTTATGGGCACTTTTCATCAGCCTTTGGCTGATGACTTTGGCTGATGACTGCCTTTCATCTCGTCTATAAAATTATGCATTTAAATGTTTAATAATCATTTCAGTTCAGAGCGCCACACGCCCAAGCCACTACTCACCCCTCGCCGCCGAAGGCCTTCAGCTCGCGGTTCAACGTGGCCTTCACGTTCTCCTGGGAGTAGAGGCCCATTGGGAGTTGAACTGCTTGTGCACCAGCTTCCGTTGTAGGGCGGCCATTTTAATATCTCCTTTGCTTGCTCTGGTTCGGTTTCTTTTCGTCTTTGCTTTTTTTCAACTGCTTTTCCGCTGCTGCTGCGCTGCTTGTTGCTGCTTGATGCCTGCTGCTTGCTTCTGCTTGCTGTTTGACTTTGGCTTTGGCTTTTCTTCACTTCTTTTTGCGTCTTCTCTCTCTTATTCTCTTTCTCCGTTTCTCTTCTGTTGCTGTTTGGGTTTCTTCAAAAAGTTTTTCGAAAAATATTGTTGATAAAAAATATTTTTTTAAATTTTCTGCCCCAAACTCTTTTGTAGTTTTTCTCGTAGTAAGAACTTCTGTGTGGGAGGGACGGGACCCTGGATCCGCTTATCGTTTTAAGAGTGGTTTACAAGTTGTTGCTCTTTTTGTTGGTGTTGCTCTGGTTGCTTGCTGCTGTTGCTGTTGTTGTTGCTGTTCTTGTTGTCGGGAAACAGAATTCCAAACACTTTTCAGTTTTCCCCCACTTCAGCTTTCAGTTTCAGTTGGACTTAATGTTAATCGTTAATTGTCGGTCGTTGTTCGTTCTGTAATTGAAAATGCAAAAAAAGGGATACTGAATAAGTGCGGGGGTGGCAATGGGCATGGGCATGGGAATGGTAATGGTATAAACAGGAATTTAATTTGTACAAAAGTTGATGGAAGGAATACAAGTTTAATCGTTGACTGACTGTCTTTGTGAGGGAGCTGGGAGCTGGAAGCTGGCTGCACACAATCCGCATTGCTAAATACTCAGACGACAACAGGCTTGTGCATTTATAATTTGTCAATGATAATCGAACTTTTGGAGCGAACGAAGCGGAGACGAAGCCTTCAAAAGTAACTTTTCTTTCCCTTCTGATTATAGTTTCTCCTGACAGAATATGTACACATGTTTTGTCTTTAAGGTTTTGAAACGAGCAGGAGAAATTTCAATGAATTTCCCCGCATACGCTCCGACGGAAACGGACAGAGGGACATCAGTGTATCGACACAGCTATTGACACTTTCCAAGGTTGAAACGAATTCATTCTGAACATTGAAAACACCTGGCTATAAATTATATTTTCACCATTCATATATTTAAATTTATATAAGCCACAGACGTGTTGCAGTTGCAAATAAATCACGTTAATTGAGAGATGTGTACGAGTGTATGCATAAAAAAAACCACAGTTTTTTTATTTAATAATACATATATTAAGTATCTTAGTTTGGAATTGAAGTACATATGTACATATATATGTCTATGCATACATGTGTATACATATATAGTCACAAAGTCGCTTTAAGACCCCTTATATACATACATACATCACAAAATCCTATATTTTTTTCAAAGAGTTCATTTAGTGGAATTTTTTCTTGACAGTGACAAGCACAAAAAATGTGTTAATTGATTGATTAATGATGAAAAATATATGAAGATTTTAAAGAGAGAGAGCAAAAGTCTATTCAAGACAACTTTTCAGAGTTTTCCACCAAAAACGATTACACTTTTGATAGCAGCACGAAAAGATTTCAATGTCGGCACACGTTAAAAAAAAAGGATACATATATGCAGTATGATTATTCAGAGTGCTGGAATCATTTGAATCTGTTCCGATTTTACAGCTGTTGCTCACAAATTACACACACAAACAAACAAAAAAAAAATAAAATACAAAAAGAATACAGATCTATAGATACTATAATAACTATATGGATTTTTCCAATTTGCTGCGACTCACTCACTTCTGTCACATTGAGAAATGTATCTTAAACTAATTTGAGAGCAGCGCTTTCTGGGCAAAAAAAAACACAAAACACAAAAAGGAACAAAAAATATATGTAGGTATGTGTACATATTATATGGGGATTTTGTGTTGTTTTTGGGGCCTAAAAATAGAGGCCAAGAAAGACAGCGGCAAAAAATATTGAAATGTGCTCAATTTTATTTTTTTGCTCATGCTCATATTTTCCACACACACTCGACTCGCTCTAACACACACTCTCTCTCTCTCTCTCTCTCTCTCTCTCTGTCTTTGTCGCTCTATCTCTATCTCTACATACATATCTGTCTGCTGTTTGCTCTATTTTGAAATTCCCGCCTTGTGTGTCACCTCAAATAAAATTAGCAGCTGTGAGGAAAAGCAAAGATATTATTGTTCAGATTTGCGTCATTTCCACTGATGTACGATATGTACACATGCATATGAAGGAATGTAGGAAAATCATCATCATCAACATCAGAGAAGAGGAGGAATGAGAGACAGCAGAAGAGCAGGAAGAGAGTGCGAGGGAGCGGCTGGCTGGCTGGCTGCTCGTTGAAAATTGTTGGAAAATGAAAATGCAATAAAAGACACTTGAAATAATCGTAATGAAGTAATTTTTTTGTGTTTGTTCACATTTTATGCGTTTTAATTGAGCTGCTTTTGCTTGTGCCTCGGCCGCGGTTGCATGCCACGTCGTGCCAGCTGCCACACAGCTGCTGCGGCAATCGGGGCACCCGGAAACGGCATCCAAGAATCGCACAAATTAATCAACATTTAATAAAATATTATGCAAATTACAGCACAAAAGGCAGGAAGCCAGCGGCAATGGCAGTGGCTGTGGCAGCGGCAAGAGCTTGCCACTTGATGTCCCAATTAAAGTTTAACACAGTCCGCACACACACACACACACACACACACACACATCTAACACACAGGACCCACCCACAGAGGAAAGCCGAACAGGTGCGTGCTGCATTCTATGTACTTAGCACAGGAATTGTAAGAGAATTTGCATAAAAAATGCTCACTAAAATAATGTTTCAACAAAAAAAAAAGAAGAAAGTTAAACGTGAGTATTGTGTGTGGGGAAACGAAAGAGGGAGGTGCATGAGGTGCCATAGAAACAATATTCTTCTACCTATACGTATACCACCATATGCCAACTGGCAACCCACTCAAGCAATCCACCCACCTCCCCTCCACTGTAGCAGTTTCCATACTCTTTTCGGGCGAGCAATCTCCATGACATTATGCGATGCGGTTTTCTAATTGAAATATTTCATGAACCTCTCATGGCAGATTAAAGTTCTTCAGCCACAATTGCACAATTTTGCTCGTTAAGGCTTCACTTCAGACGAACTTTCACAAGGGAAGGACCTAAGAATACTTAGAACTTATTGTTGCAAGGATTGCGAGGATTCAGATCTGAATTTGAGTTAATTTCCTCTCTGATTTTTGCAAGGTTTACGATGAGCATTTAGCGTCTAGCATTTCTGCAACAAAATATGACAAGGATCTTTGACAGAAATATTCCTTAAGTGCAGCTGCACATTGTATAATTTTTCTATTCAACTATTTAAGTTTTCTGGTTTATATTTCCATGCCTCTTCGCTCATTAAAGCCCCAAACAATTTCGGAAATACCTTTAAAATTCTGCTCGAAATTCCCGTGCCTATTTAATGGCTGTTTTTCCGGCAAACATTGACTAAAGTTTGCCCCCACAGAGACACTCGCGGCTGCTAGAGTTCAATGTTTTATTTAAATTATCATAAAATTCTGTTTATTTCGGCTATGAATTCAGTTAGGGTATGACTATGAGGCATGGGGACTTTCGCGCTTTCCTAATTAACATCTCTCTCCACGGTTCTCTCTTTTTTCCCTGCTGTGCGTTCGTTTTGGCAGCACCAGAACCCAGCACCAGTGCCAGTGCCAGTGCCAGAACCAGAACCAGCAGCATCGACATCATTATCATCGCTCGACTCGACTCGACTCGGTTCGACTCCATGGGGCATGGGCATGTGTGAGAGGATGAGTGTGATGTGGTGGGTCGTCGGGCGTGGGCGGTTGCTATATAAACTATAATCATGGCTATATGTATATGCATGTGTGTCTGTGCCTGCATGTGTGTGTGCATTGAAATCAGGTGCAAATATTGTTAGATTTAGCAAATCTGTGTGTCGACGACGACGCATCTGTGTATCTGAGTGGAGGCCAGGCTGCCAGGCTGGTTGCGGATTGCGTATCCCAAAATCCCCAAAAACTGGCTAAAAGCGAGGTGGTACGTGGGTAGGTGGGTGGGTGGGTATCATGGCTTTCACGCTTGCCTTGATGTTTGCCAGGTTTTCCGACTGGTTCTTGCTGATTTAATTATTAACGGACAGCATTGTGTTTCTGATGTTTCGGTTTTAGTTGGATCGTTTAAATATTTCATTTAGCTTCTAGCCGGCACTCTCCCACTCTGCCCCTCTATTGGGAGCTCCATGGGGGCTCGGGGGTGGGGTGCGGTGGGGTTACACTAAAGTACACTAATATTCAACAAATAAACACAGGCCAGGCACAAACAGACCCAAACAGGCACTACTAGGAACGAGTGTGTTGGGGGAAATACTTATTTATTTGTTTTAATGTGAGTGAGTGAATGGGTGGGTGGGTGATTGGGTGGTTGGGTTGGATTGGGTTGGTTGTGTGCTTACCGTCTGTTACAATTTGGCGCTGCTTAATCCAAAAATAACGCCAGAAAATTGCTAAAGTTCGCTCCAAGTGGCTTCGACCGCAGCAGCAGCCCCCTGCTGAATCGTGAGACCCTACCCAACGCGACCCCGTCCGATTCGCCTTCGACTCGCCCCCTCTCGCGCTCACGCGCTGCAGTTTGCACTTTCACCGCCAAATTGCATTCAACACTCTTTTCCCTCAAGAGTGGCTGTCGGTTCGTGTCTGTCCGCGTGCAAGAGCGTTGGTGGGTGGATGGATGGGTGGGTGTCTGGGTTTCTGGGAGCGCGTGCCCGTCCGCCGCCAGCCGGCGTTTTGTAAGCGCACCATCGGCGAACTGAAACTGAAACAGCGCCAGAAACTCAACGAGAACCGAGGAAAAACTTTACGCAATGATCACTGGCTGGCGCTTGTTTTTGTTGGTTTTTCATCAGTCTACATTTTCACATCTTTGTGGAGGGGTACCAGAAGCAGCAGCAACAGCAACAGCAGCAGCAGCAGAGGAACAAGCAGGAGAGCAAGCAGTGGCGCAGGCAGAAGCATCATCAGCAGAAGCAGTGGAACGAGGAGCTTCGGGGATGGGATAGCTGTAAGTACAATCATGTGTGTGTGCGAGCGAGATAGTGCGTGCCAGGGGGAGCGAGCGGTGCGTTACACTGGCGGTCATAATAAAGTGCATTGTCTGCATATGAATATGAAATCGGAGAGCGTCAATGAATGGGGCGAGCAAAATTAATTAAAACATATTTATGGCCAAAGCGGAACTGCTTACGCACTTCAGATCTGGCAGACTGACTTTTATTACCCAATTAATAACCAGTGCCAGCAACAAATTAAATTATATTAAAGCCCATTTGGCAGATATTCAAGAAACCGTTTGCCAAAAATCAGAAAAAACAAAGCATTTGCAAGGTAAAAATCAAAGTCAAAAGGAAAATGGAAATGGAAATGCTAAAGCCATGAAGCTGCCTAGCCAACCACTGGGATTACGAGTAATTCCAACTGAATCATCAGACATTCCGTGGGGGTGGGAGTGGGGGTGGCGGTGTAGTAGGGTACAGGTACACCTTTTATCGCACGCCACTAGTGTCAGTCAGCCCCATATTTATAAGAATCTCTATGCAAACACCCCAGCAAAACCATCAACAACAAGAGCACTCAATGATAGTTTTGGTGAATATCTTTGAGAGCCGACACCAATAGCAACACCAACACCAACAGCAACAGCAACAAAAAAAGAGCAAAAAAGTGAAATACATATAAAAAAAAAAAACATTTGGCTGCCGTCGATGAACGACAAGTCGGCGACGTAGACAGGGCCCAGGAAGCAGCGGAAAGATGGATAGATACATAGATACCACATTCGTATTCGTATCTATAGATTGTATAGATGTCTATGCAGGTCGCCTGGCCTGGCCCCGGACCCGGACCCGCCGACTATTACAGAATTTTTACTGCCGCGTTTGAGAGCACGTCTCTAATATTCTATTTTTGAGTGTAGTTTTTCTTTTTTAATTTTTTCTTCATTTTTTTTTATTTTTTTATTATTGGATTCTGGTCTTTCTGGTCTCTCCACGTCCACATCTACGTCCACGCGGCAGCACACGATTTTGCCCCGAGTTTTTCGGGGTAGCAATTTCCACACCACACGAAAATAGCAGACAAGAGTCCATATACTCGTAGAAAGCGGTTGAAGCATGAGAAGAAAATTCGCTTAAAATGTCATTTAATTGTTTCACTTGCAAGGCAATTGGAGTGTGTGTGTGCGTTTGTGTGTGTGTTTGGTTATTTCTTTTTTTTTCTTTTGTGGTATTGCCAGTTTCTGGCTTTTTTTGGTTTTTCGGGTTTTCGGGTTCTTGGCTTTTCTCGCGGCTGAAGTTAATTTTCATTTTGGCAGAGCAGAGCAGAGCCTCATCTCATCTCATTTTGGCTTCACTTTTTAATTGTGCTTTAAATGGTAATTAGCTTTTGTGCGCGCATATCGGTTGATTCCATTCCGCTTTAATGCACTTTATTTAATTAATTTTTGATGTGGCCATATATAAGGTGCCATATGTACACACATACATATGTATATGCGGATCGGAATCGGGATCGAGAGTGGAGTGGAGTTTCCGCCAAACCCCGCCCCCTCTCTAACCATTATTCTTTTGTGTCGCATTTTCGGGGCATTTATTTTCGTTGGCGCCTCGTTTTCAATTTGCCAGTCCGCAAATTACACTGCACCACAACACACAACAAAAATACTAATGGACACACACACGCAGAGCACCAAGCACACAGCACACAGCACACCTTTACCGACTGCACTTTGGGCGGGGGCAGTGCAGTGCAGTGCAGTGCAGGGCAGTTTAGGGCAGGACAGGACAGGGCAGGGCAGACAAACACTGGTTCCGTACTGGGGACTCGGAAGCTGGGACTCGACTCTGAACACGTCCGCGGTGCGAATTATTATTGTTACTCGGTTGCTCGGTGGCTCTCGACGCATGCCACCAAAAAGTTCGCGAAAGCAGCGAAAGTTCCTCTTGCTCTTTGGATCGTCTTCTTTCATGGAAAATGGAAAATGATGACACACATACAGAGAGATACATATGTATGTATGTATGTACATACATATGTAGTAGTGTATCATACCTAAGGGGCCCCTGTCCCTGCCCAACGCCCACTCGCATACACTCTCATTCTCACAAGCAGCAGCCGCTTATAAATTAGTCCGAATAGCCACTGGCTAATCACGTATTCTTACACAGAGAAAACTTCGCCACCCCACCCCATCCCACCCCCCATTGGCATCCAAGTCGAAGAAACGATAAATATTCAACACTCATACTCGAACAGGGGCATATACACACACACACACACACATACACATGTATGTGCGCTAAACCACCTAATTAACTAAAAAACAACGATCCGATATATGTATGTACTAGATTGCTCCACCTATGGATCTATATATACCTACACTTGTGGGCCACACAAACATGTATATTTATATGCATGTTTTTCTAAATATTGAATATTTATTTTTGGATTTTTGGAAAGCAATTTTAAAGCAGTTCGAATACCCTAACTAATGCTTGGGGTTCTATTGATTTGATGTGCAGGCGGACACGTACATACATATGTACATACATATATGTGTGTGTGTTTTTTGTAGCCTACTTAGAACAGTTACTTTGGTGGGCAAGCATTCTTTCGTGGAGGCTAGTGTCCATTCGGCAGCTTTCGCCAGCTTTTGGCGAACTTGCTTGAAGCTTAAGACACGCTCTTCAATCTTCAATCGCTCTTTCTCTTACGCTTAAGATCTTCCCCAGAAGTGAAGAGCATAACATGAGAGGCATTCATTGCGAAGTATAACTTCTACCGTTAGTGCATCTATGTACATCGCAGTGACTCGTAAGCCACAGCCAGAGAAAATAGTTTTAGTTCGACGTTGTTTCATTTTCAGCATTTGACAACTGTTTATTAACCCAAATTGATGTTTTTTGTTAATTATAGAAGCATTTCGCATTGTTTTATTTTGTTCGTGTTCGTGTGCGTGTGCGTGTATTTGGTATATTTAGTTTTTATCGGCTTATATACCTCAGGGAAAGAAGTATATGTGCACTGATATTAATTAGAGAAACACTATTAAAAACAAAGAAAATGTTTTGGATTGAATTTTATTTATCTAGTTTGACTACATACTAATAAAAAAATAACAATTATATTTCTGTAAACTTTTACGATAACTTAAAATTTAATAAGCAACTTTAACTTCGAATGAAATAAGTATATGTGCATACTGAATGAAAATTCAAAACACTATTGGAATGTATGTAATTTTGGAAATTTTGTTTTGCCATCGAAGCACAGCAGAATCGGCAAGCAGCCACAACCAACATAATACCATTATTTTGCGCCGTGCTGCCTCTCCCTCTCCCTCTTTCTCATGCTCTATGGCTTGATGAAGCGCATTCCCATTTCACAAGTTCATGTGCTTTTGGTTCGTTCAAGCACAACAATTAGTGCATCGAATGTGTTTCCACGCCATTCTCCCTCTCTCCCTCTCTCTCTTTCCCACCGTACTGTTCGAGCATACGAAATTTAACCCATGCACAAAAAAGCTTTTTCAGTAGAGAGCACCTGACAGGCAACTAAGCGGCCTGCCTGCCTGCCTGCCTGCCTGCCTGCCTACCTGCCCCCTCTCGCCCGTTCGCCTGTTCGGCCACTCGCCCACTTGCCCGCTCGAAGCTCTCCACACGCTCCACACTCTCCTATCTCCCGCCACTCTTCATGCTCTCGTCTCTGCTTGTTTTGCTTTAGTATTTCACGCTAGAAAGCCAACCAAAAAAATAATATGTTTAATGTTTGTGAATGATTAATGGCACATTAGAATTGAAATTGTTTTTGGCTGAAGCGGAAAAAGCAGCGGAATCGGGATAGGATAGGAATCACCAGAAGAATCAGCAGCAGCAACAGAAGCAGCAGGCAGGCAGGCAGTCTCAGCTTCTGCCTCAACCGTGCTAAGCGCAGCAGAGCAACCAGTGTATACATTGCTATAATGTGCAAATATTTATATGCCAAATGGCCCCAAGACCAAGTCCTCCTCTCCACTCCTCAAAAAGTACATACTCAGATATGTATGCGTATATGTATTGTATGTATGTATGTACCTATATGCTCTACCAGCTGGCTGCTTCCTGAGTGGAACAGGTGAGTGCTTATAATGTATCGCATATGCATGGCAAAAAATAAGAGAAATATTCTGCAAATATGCGAATATGTACATATGCAAAGATATAGTATACTATGTTCGTATATATATTCATATGGATTTTGTATATTATTTTGGTTGCCAAGTGTCCTTGGGGGCCACGATGCGTTATGACGGAAAGCCAAACACCAGCCCCAGTCCCAGCCCCAGTGCCAGCCCAAAACCGAACCGAACTGAACCGCATCGCATCGCATCGCCATCGCACTGAACCCCAACCTGGAAACCTCAATTCAAGTTAAAATCCAAAACGAACTTTGCCAAATTGCAAAAGCCACAAAACCAAAACATTTCGTCGCCTGCTGCTGAAGTTTGTGGTGCTTCTTCTACTTCTACTGCTTCCACTGCTTCTTCTGATGCGATGCTTTTTCTACTGCTTCATCTACTGCTTCTTCTGGTGGTGCCTGGTGCCTGTTGCCTGCCTCACGTATTGTCAAGGGGGCAGACAGAGTCCCAAAAGAAACTCGCAGCACAAACAAATACACTCGCATACAAGACACAGACACACTTGTGCACCTACAAATACACTTAGCGAAAAGTTGTTCAATTACCCCTGTTTAAGAGATAGAACCTCAAAGTGTATACTTCATACATATTTTCACAATCTGTTCGTCGCAAACTTGTTTCTTGTTCGCACCTTTTGTCTCAGTGTACCGAACACACACTTGGGGCCAAAGAGTTGGCAGAAATTTCTTAATAAACTTTAATGACTGCGGGGGTGGCATGTGTTGTCTTGTGTTTGTCACTTTGGCTTTGGGTTTTGGCTGCAAGTGCAACTTTGATGGACTCGAATAACCTGGCATGGCCGTGGCGCCTCGAATTATGCAACAACTTGTCAGTAAAGTAGTTTTGACTCCCTGCAGGCGTTCAACAAAATTCGCCTGCCAGCATCAAAGGAAGGAGGCCGTTCGGGTTTCGCCTATAATTTACTTGACCATCACGTAGCAAAGTCACGCACGCCCCTCGTCTGATTGCAAGGAAGAGGCTGGGGATAGAGAGAGCGGGATGGCAGGGTGGGCCATCATGCAACAAGCTTTGAGGGTCAATGCGAGACAGCTCATGCATTACTTATGATACGACCCGAGGATGGATACAAGGTATCTTAGTTGCCATTTGTGGCATGTTCTGAGATACTAGATTGGAAAGATTCAAATCAAATTCAAATCAGGGAATGGGAATGGGAACGGAACGGGAACCCCATTCATTTGCATTTCGATTGACTTTCGGCATACATATTCTAGTAGTAGTTGTAGTACCATAAGTATAGGCGAATCGAATATGTATATAATTAATCTGGGATCAATCCTGCGGCATTTTAATGGAAAATCTATGTTGTTTTCGGGATTGTGCAGCACTTTAATGGCATTCCGCTTGAGATTTATAATGGAAACCTGTTTCTTGAATGACTATCATCTGGCGATGTGATAGGATGTGAAATGTGGTACGGAAATCAATTATCCCCTAGTGAATGCTTCCCATTTTTTTAATATCTATGATACTGTACTACTTCGACACTTTTTTAATCTGTCTTTCTTTCTCTTTACTTCAGATAATCGTGGCGATATTTTGGCGAAATGGTCATTCAGAACATCACCCCATAAACTACACCATCCTCAGCCATATCCGCATCCGCTTCCGCATCCGCGTCCGTATCGGTGTCCGTGTACCCATTTCCATATGCAGGTCTCGCCACATAGTGAGACGTGAATATTGTTGCCTCCTTGGCTTGACTCTTCGGCTTGGCCTCTTTTTTATGCGATACGATGCGGTTTTCGCTTCTTAATGGTCCTGGCCCATAAAAAAGGGAGATGCGGCCCCGCCGCCCATTCAACGCGTAACCAGAAGGAAAGCCTCGTTTACAGCACTGGCACTGGTACAAGGACTGGTACAGGGACTGGCACTGGCAATCGCTTTATTTAACTGCTGGACTTGTTTGCGCCAAATTAACACATTTATTTATGCCACAATTTGTTGCTTAAATATTTATTGAAAACCAGAGAGGCACACACACAGAGAAAGAGAGGAGTAACATTAAAAAAAAAATTGTATTTCGTTTATTTCATATACAATAAGTACACACACAAAAACACATATGATATACGTATACATAATACATACATATCTGTATCCCATATCCATATCCATATTCATATTCATATTCTTCCAATACACAAACACATATACATGCATAGCGGCATAAACATCCATATACATACATATACATATAGTGGCTTACACACAAATACATATGATGCAGAGACGATTCTTTGTAGTCATATCACACACACAAACGATATGGCCCACACACCCCTGCATAGGGCATGGAGCATGGGGCATAATTGAGAGTAAATTAGCGCTATATTTGTATATAGGAATTTCTGAGCTGAGCCAGTGAGCGGCGAGTCATCCTCGTCCTCGTCCTCATCCTCATTCTCATCCTCATCTTCCATTTCCTTTTCCTTTTTTGGTGGCATCTCCATCTCCTCCATGCCACGTTTTTGATATGTTCTGGCTTAAACGAGAACGCTTAAATTCGCTGGTTGCTGTTGCTGCTGCATCGCCTGCTGCTCGGCCCCCACAACATCCATTGCAGGCCATAAAAAAGAGCACCCAGAGCACCAAGCAGACAGCTCCACGACTGTGGCAACACGGACACGGCCGCTCGGCCCTGCAACGGCAGCTGCTCCTCCTCCAGGCACAGCCGGAACTCGTCGTAGTCCAGGCGCGTGATGGCGCAGTAATGATTGAGCATGCACAGGCCCTGGCAGGGCGTACCGGACTGATATCGCACGGCATTGGCTCGGTGGTATCTGCGGATGAGAACGAAAAGAAAAAAACAAAACATAGGGAGTATCAAGAGGGTAAGGGAGATAGAGATAGTGAGAGAGAGAGAGAGAGTGTAAAGCATAGAGTGTAGAGGGTATACTGGTACGATCTACCCTGGAATTATTATCTCTATTTCATAGGGATATTCCACTTAAAGCAATAGTTTGCAAAGAGAATATATCTAAATTTTGAAACTTATAAAAGACAAAGAATATGGGAATATTTGAAGAAAATATTGATCATCTCTAAAAGTTTTTTAGACGCTATTCCTTTTAAATCTCTACCTGCTATTGCAACGCCTAATCTAGAGATCTAGAGAAGAAACCCCATTAGCTATTGACTGATATTTGTTGAAAGATGAAAAGATCATAGAAGATCTTTTAGATTTACATATGATCCGACTTCTGAGGCTTCAGTAATTTCGAGGATTTTGTAGGGGATCATAGAAGCCTGAAAAGATCATAATACCTCAGGAAATCGTCATGGAAATCTACTTCATGGGATAACGTATTTCCCATGTAAAGAGTTATTCAAATACCCTTCGAATTCAAATATTAGAACAATTCTGTGCTTTACTTTATTCGAAATCCTGAGCCCAAAACGAATATACCTTTCTGGCTGACGACAGATTACTGGGTGTACATCAATCAACGGAAAGAAGACAACTATAATTGCTGTCCAAACATTTACCTGGTGAACCAGGAGGCATCGGTGCCAGTGAAGCGCTCTGCAAAATTGTGCAACGCCATGGCGGAGATCTCGTTGAGGGCGTAGTAGTGCGTCAGATTGTACTCGGGCTGCCAGAGCGGCTCCTGGGCCCGGTTGGCCAGTGGCAGGTCTAGCCAGAATTGGGTGTAGTCCAGCACCTGGCCGCTTCCCGTGTCGAATTTGTAGAGCCGCAGGGCCGGATTATTGGACGAGCCGATTCCCGCTTTTCGCGGCACTATCGAGGGCGCAATCATCATCCACGAGATGGGGTGTCCTGTCAATGAATCAATGGGGGGTTTTGAGTTGGTGGCATAGGTTAGGCAGGAACAGGATTACAGGCAATTTGGGGGGCTGTACGCTGGCTGTACCTTGGGTATCGTAGATCAGGCGAAACGTGTCCGAGTGCAGGTGGCCGAAGAACTGTCCCTGGATGACCGAGGCAAAGCGGCGCACCATCTCCAGATACCGTCGGTTGTTGCGCTCCGTAAACATTAACTGGTTGTGCTGCTGCGGTCCCAGATGACGCTCGTCCACGCCCGGCGGCATGTGACCCACGATGTAGACCTGGTGGCAGCCACAGATATTCATACAGATAAATCGCATTCGCCAGCAAATTAAATATAGCAATTAATCAAGCAAGAATTCGCTGCTATCCGATTTTATTCATAAGCTTGACACGAGTACATACGCGTGCACTCATATGTATACATATGTATGTACATACACTCATATTTATGTGTGCAGCATGCAGCATGCGGAAAATGAAAATCCCTTTAAATATCTTGTTAATATCGGACAGATTTCAGCATTCGCATTACAGGCTGTAACTTTTAAATTGATTAATCAATTTAGTGCTGAAGCACTAAAAGGCGCCACAAGAAACGGCGGAATGCCGCGAATAAATTTATACAATTATCTATAAAATGAAAACAGTTACAAGTCGACATCAATTTACTTCCTGTTTTAATTCACAGATTGGAGTCTGGAGCCTCTAGCCAAAATGTACCTATTCCCTTGTTTAAATATGATTCATTTTGTACACAATTACTATTGGGGATTTCCCTCAGTTTTCAGGTATAAAAGCCAAAAAGATATTGCACCTACCATTTACGTAACCTATAGAGCCTTGCTTACCGTTTCCTGTTTATCCCGCGACTTGGTGAGCACCTCCTCCAGCCACAGCCACTGCTGCTCGGCCAGCACCTCCTCCTGGGCGGACATGGAGCTGACGGAGGCCTTGGGTTCTGCATAGTACTCGACCGGCCAGCGCAGGCTGTGCGATGCTCTGGGATCTGGGGGATCGTGATCCAAACGCATGAAGTTCGTATTGAGGGCAACGATGCGCAGGCGGCTCTTCGTCTGCTCAATGGAGTAGTAGCCGCCCTGGTCAAAGGTCACAAGTGCTTCTGAGGGCAGCCAGTGGCGCCAGAGTTCGCCCATCCTTTGGTAGCTGCCGCTGCCGTCCTCGTGACCCAAAACGGGGAAAATAAACTGAGAGGAGAAACTGCGTCCGAGGAGATCCGTGATGTTGCGCAGAATCTCGTGCTGCTTCTGCTCGGATAGTGGCTGGGCCGAGTGCGAGAGGGCGTCCCCGGTCCAGAGGACAAACTCCACATTGTCGCCCTGCTTGGCCTTCATGCTCTTCACGGCGGACTCCACCAGGCTCCACGGACTGTCGCAGTTGTAGTGCCCAAAGAGTCCTGGCGCCTCACTGGCCGCATTCGCGTTCGAGCCCGAACTAGAGCTGGAGACGGGTCGCTCCAGCTGCCAGCAGCTTCGGTAAATGTCCCCCTGAGTCGAGTAGATGGTATCCAAATGAAGGTCGCTGATGTGCCAGAAGTAGCCTGCAAACAGAAAGAGAGAAAGTTAGAGTTTCAGAGAGAGAGAGAGAGAGAGAGAGAGAGAGAGATTAATGTTTGTATATTTTTTGGGCTATTCCTGTGCGGGAAAGGCCACCCCCGTTGGGCATTTGCCTGCCGGCTGGCGGTGAAAACCAAAACAGCGTGTAGTTTTCCCTGCAGCTGAAAGGCAACCTCAGTTGACTGACCTGAGGAGGAACATTGATCCGCCCGATCCGATCTACGCTCTACGCTCTTAGGTCTACGGTCTACCTGTGTGGGAGGGAGGTCAGAGAGTTATCGAGTGAGGCGGAGCAGCGACAGGGAGATCAGTTTCAGTTGGCATTGGCATGCGCATAGATCGATCAACCGGACACAAGTCGCATCTCAGGACAGAAGCGGACGACGATAGGACGACGGGCAAGGTCTACTATAGTGGCTACTGTGGATACGGATACGGGTACGGAGAGAGTTTTGACGGCTATCCTTTCATGCCCGGCGAGAGCACGGTACGACCAAGATCCAGAATCATAGCAACAGCTAGAGCCGGAGCCGGAGTCAGAGCCAGATCCAGAGCAGGATGAACGGACGCTTCGGTCTCAGTCTCAGCTTCAGTCTGTCGCTGCTCCTTGTGGCGGCAACCATGTCGGAGATGCTGCAGCAGGTCCACGGCCGGAGGAAGTTCTGCGGCGAGGCCCTCAACGAGGCGCTTGACCTGATTTGTGTTAACGGCTTCTCACGCAGGATCAAACGCAACAACAATTGTAAGTACCATCCCCCCAATCAATACGCGATACTGTAGCCCGACTAACTCCCAGACTCAAGTGGTGCAGGCCCCGAATCCGAATGCCCTATCCCG
Organism: Drosophila algonquin; assembly: GCA_035041765.1. Taxonomy (NCBI): domain Eukaryota; kingdom Metazoa; phylum Arthropoda; class Insecta; order Diptera; family Drosophilidae; genus Drosophila; species Drosophila algonquin. Next base: position 68,040 of record JAWNKY010001755.1, read on the forward strand.
TAAGTGGGTCGCCCTGCTCCACAAATTGGACGGAATCCCCGGAACGGGCACGGATATGGGCACGGCAACAGCCGGCAAGGGAACATCAGGCGACGGAAACAATGGACACAACCTGCGGCGTCATCGTCGCCGCATCGCCCACGAGTGCTGCAGGGATGGCTGCACCTACGAGGACATTCTAGAGTACTGCGCCTAACCCACAAACGGGAGTGCCTACGATGCCTACGATGATGTGGCGATGACTGGAGGATGGATGCTGGAGGACTGGAGGACTGGAGGCGGCAACAAACGAAACGAAACAAAACAAACGAAAAAAACAAAAACCAAAAACGAAAACGAAAAAACGATGACAACACAACACCAAGGACGACAACGGGGCAGCGGGCTGACCATGTGGACAATTCCCATGGGATGCCAACCGGAAGGCGTTTTGCAATTCATTTTCCTACACTTAACCCTAGAAATATACATAAATATAAAATGCATAAACCTAAACATAATATCTCAAATATTTCATTGTAATATTCTTAAAGGAAGCAAATAAAGTTACTCTCCAACCAAGCAGCAGCAACAAAAGAATCTGCCTTTTGCCATTTGCCATTTGCTGTTTTGCTGTTTTGTCTTCTGCCAGCCAGCAGCAATCGCATTCCAGCTGTGCACTGAATGCCCCTCTACCCCGACCCCAACCGCAGATCCAACCCCAAACCCATTGAAACCCCAGCCACCCATCCCATCCCATCCCATCCCAACCCATCCCATCCTATGTTCATCACAGCGTTGCCCTTGTGCTCGTATTCCGCGAACAATAATGAAAATTATGAATTTTTAATTAGATGACGTTGTGATTTTAATAAGAAAAACAAAAGGCAATACTCCGAATGGCAGGAAGCGAACGGGGAATACACTCGACCAGCGTTTCTCTTTCGATTTGCGATACTTGAAAGATAGTTTAGTTGGGTGAAACCAAGAATAAATAGCAAGGAATCAAGTGATTCTTCACTTTGAGTGTTGGAAATGACGGTGTTTCAGTGTTTGATAACTCTAAAATCATTACCAGCACCCCTCACTGGATGTGGAAGTTATCTAGCGCATTATATTATGTATTTCGATTATTCCAACACTTTCAAAGCTCTCAGAATGTCAAATTGGTTTTAATTGGTTTTCAGAATGGAAATAGGAAATGGGAAATTGTTGGTTTGGTTGCCTGCTTTAAGTCGCTCCAATAGTTGCGTAAGCTCTTCTATAATAGAGAACTTTATGCGCATCATCTTGTTGTTCGTTCGTTCGTTCGTTCGTTCGTTGGTTCATTCGGCAATCAAGATCCGTGCGTAATTATTTGTGCGGGAGTGTAAACAAAGACAAAGACCAGACCACTGCCCCGATAGCGTCAGCTGATATGCGTAAGACCTCTCCCAGGCACCGCACCACCCACACCACACAGACACTGTGGGGAAGAACAACACATGAAGTGAAGGTATAAGATAGGGATATAAACAACCCACACCAGCACCAGAACCAGCACCAGCACCAGAATCGAAAAAAGCAGAACAGAGCGAAGTCAAAACGAAAGTAGACCAGACCATGGCCAGCCGCCGGAGAGAAGCAACTGACACCTCATCTAACGCACCCTGACAGTGCTCAGACAGACTACGAGGAGCAGACTACGAGGAGCAGACACCGGATCCGGATTCGGTTTCATATAAAGCTCGCCACCGGTACTGGGACCCCTACAGTTGTGGCGTGGAACGTTGAGAGGCATCTACTCCGTGTCTGAGGAACTGGAGAGCGAACCACACACTTGTGCAGCATGCGGCAGACCAAGTCGAAGAGCTTATACCTTGTTCTAGTCCTTTTGGTGCTGATGGTGATGGGGCAGCAGACGGCGGCAGACATGTATTTGTGTGGCACAGAACTGAACGATGCCCTGTCCACCATGTGCGGCCGCCATGGCTATAATAGGATGCTCAAGCGATCATTCGGTGGGTGCCCAGGCATTTCGAAATTGAATCTGAACCAGTATCTTATCTTATCGTATCCTTTTTTTGGGATTTCTTCTAGATCCGACGGACTACAATGATATCGAGGGTGGATTCGGATTGGCCAGAATGGACTTTGATGATCGCTCCCTGCTCCGTCGAATGCTGGGCGAGAGCGCCGTTCAGCTGATGAAGACACGGCGTCGTCGTGTCGGTGTCTCCGACGAATGCTGCCTGAAGCCGTGCTCCCTCGGAGAGCTCCTCAACTACTGTGCCAAGCCGCCTGGTCAGTACGGCAAGTAATCGAGGAGAACTGATGATATCTGGAAGCTAATGAATAGAACTGAATAACCTGCTATAATTCGAATCGCTTCGCTGTAACACCCTGCATATAAATCGGCTTATATACATACATATAGATACATATATGTGTATTTTAATTATTTATTATAGGAAATTGAAGGAGACAGGGTTGATAGCACGTATGTTTGTATGTATTACCTATAGGGCCATGAATATTCCACCACTCTATAAATTATTAAATAAATTATCCATTCAAACTGCTGCAGATTGGGCTACACAATAATTTCTCGTACTCTTTTGTTGTATTTAATTACACTAGTCAACACGACTATCTATCAGAAAAAGTCATTTTGGGCGACAGTGGAAAAAAGGTTGAATTTTGTCGAGTAGTGTTATTAATCAACGATTTTGGCGATGAATATTTATGCTAAAATTGCAAATATTTGATATATTGATATTGATTTTCCGAAATTAAACATGTTCTTGAGGAAAGGGGAAGGGACTATTTTAGAGTGATTGCATGTCCGAAATGCAGTACATTCATTTCCAATGTAGGTTTGTACTGAGTCGTCTTACATATATGCTGGAGCTTAAGAATACGCTTGGTCCGCAGAATTCCAGAATCATAAAGTTAGGGGTGATTTTTTTTCACACTAAACTCATTCCATACATGAAAATGTATGAATATCGTTCTATACTGTCCCGAAACCTCAATAAGAAATAGAATTGGGCTAAAAGTATCACAGAATCTCAGTATTCTACGATACTGGATGACTATTCCAGTAAAGAAATAATAGAAGATATTACGATCTAACGAATTTATTTCCAGAATATTTTCCATTTTCGCTTAATTTTTAGTAAACTTTGCTCTCCTTGTAACGAATTTTTGTTTTCCTTATAGCAACCGTAGCTCGAATGTTCGATCTCCTCGCCTGCTTTCGATCAAAACAAAAGATAAAATATACATATTTGGGGAAGTCCCGAACTTTAATGGGTGTTTCCCAAACAAAAACGAGAGGGAACGTTGTGAGCCGCGGCAAAGGCCGAGGCTCTACTTTATACCCGGTACTCAGTCAGAATATATGTGATCTTATGATTTATGTAATTTATTATACGTTCGCAAAAGGGACGAATTAAATTTGTCGAGCCCTATGCTAGATTTTTATATATTAAAAGTTATCTGTTTTCATTTTTGTTTACAAATAATTTTTAAATCAGCTTCTACATTTCTAAATGTACATGTAGAACTACTCATACCAGACGTGTAAGTGTGTGCGAGAGAGACAGGGAATGAGTAAGAACTTGGCAGGCGTTGCGTAGCGACTGAAATTAAATTTGTTCTTTCTGGCTATAATAGTAGTTCAAAATTTGGTTGCTCCAGCATTTATAGTCTCTGAGATATAGGCGCTAATGAAGACGGACGGACAGAGAGACATGGCTATGTCGACTCGGCTATTGATGCTGATCAAGAATATATATACTAAATGGGGTCGGAAACGCTTCCTTCTGGGCGGTTTACACATCCGCTATCACCACAAATCTAATATACCCCTATACTCTCCGAGTACCGAGTATAATTACTAAGTATTATACAATAAACAAAGAAGAAATATCTTCGTACGATTGTTTGGTCCCCCTTTGCGCTATATGTATATGTATATGTAGGTATATTTAAAGATATATAAAAAGCTATCTGAAATTTACAAAATGTAAATGTTATATGGAGTATCTTTTATGGAATCCTGAGAAACCGTTGCTTTAGGTGTGACTCCTAAGAATCCTCTATCCTCTGTTATCCCACACTTATCATAAATGTATTGTGGTAATGCCCAAAGCAGGATATATATTCTATCTATATTTGTCGATCGTTTATAATAGTTAACATGCAACAAGCCGTAAATAAAACATCATTCGTAATACTCGCACTATGCGTATAGGTTGTATATGCACAAGGCACATGGAGAAACAGGGCCGGGTGGTGGGTGTGTTCGGTGCTGGATCGGTGGTGCTGGGGAGGGAGTCTCTAGTAATTAGGAATGGAGCAGTACTCCGTTAGAACGGTGATGTCGCATGGCTTGCGGCAGCATCGATCGGCGATGCCCTGGCGAGTGCGACGTCGCACGGCGGACAGCGAGCTTAGAGCCTCCTCTCCGCCGTAAAAGCGGCCACCGAAGAGCGGATAGGGCATTACATCGGAGGCCGCTCCCTCCTTCTCCTCCACGTACTGGATGGGATCGAGCGGATCCAGCTCGGTGGCGGCAGCTACAAGGAATCACAATTGGGATCAGAAGAGGGTTTAGGGAAGAGTGAAGCGGGGCGTCGCTTAATGCTGCACTTACGCATGCCTCGCTTGTGGGGCAGAACACTGTTGAACTCCTTGCACACCAGGGACAGCATCTCGTTCAGCTTGTAGCTGCAGAGGACATGGTTGCTCTGGTCCCGCAAGTACATGCTGTTGTCCGCGACGACAAAGGACAGGGTCACAGCCAGGACCACCAGGACCAGGGATACCGACACTATCTTGCTCATGGCTATGGCTGGGCTGGGAGTGGTATTGGTATTGGTATTGGTTGTGGATTTTGCTTTGCGGATGCTTTATGAACTGCCGGATTATGGTGGTTCTGCCCGTCTCCTGTTGTGGCCTCAATCGAGCTGTGGCTAAGCCGTAACTGTTGCTGGTCCTCTGCCTGGAGCTGGCTTATATACACATCTCGAATTGGGTCTGGGTCTGGGTTAGGGTCTAGGTTCATGAAGTGAAAGCGTATTCATATTCATATTCACATGGAGTGTCATTTTGTGTTAAGGATAAGTCGAGTGCATTTTGGGGGCTGGGGCTGGGGCTGCCACCCCGTTTGCTTAACTCGTTCAATGTCAACGCTGACTTATGCAAATGGTTATTGGTGACATTTGTGGGCGTATGGAAAAGGTGTGGGTCTCCTGTCAGCCAATTAAACAATTTATGTATAAACAGCGAGGCCGTTTTAAGCCTTGTGCCCTGCATTTATGAATACCAAATGAGGGAAACCCCTTCCAAACCCCTCCATCCCCGTGTTCTTCTTCTTAATAAAGTAGTACTCGTACTTACCGATGCGAGCCTGGCCCACTGGCAGCCAGGAGAGGCTGAGGCTGAGGCAAAAGCAGGCCAGGAGCAGGCTCAACTTAGTCATCATTTTGGCTATGAAATATTGCTCCTCCTTGTTCTGGGAACTTTTCCTTTTCCTCAGCTGGCTCCTCTGCTGGTTCCTCTGCTGGTTCTTGCTGCTGTTTCAATGCTCTTTCTTGGACAAATTCTTTTTTGCACAGTCTACTTTTATTCATTAGTCAAAGTTTGTGCTGCATAAATAAGTGATTACGAATCGGATTATGAGTGTACTATATATAGAGGTATATGTATGTATGTATATGCATGTCTGTATGGGAGTGTGTCTGGGCGTTGATTGGGTGGGTGGTGGATGGTGGAGGGTGCTTCATTTGGGTAGGCAATAGGAGGCCAGCTCCTCGTAGCGGCAAGAGTACACGCAGCACTCGTCGTAGATGCCACCCGATGACCGCTGTCTTCTATGTCGTCGCGTCTGGATAAGCACCTGTGCACCGTACAGGCTGGACAGCAGAGGACTTAACGCATACTCCGGTGCACCATCATCATGGGCATCGTGGGCATCCACTGTGGAGCTCCGTTTCTGCGGCAGTGTGTTGTAGCCGTGGGCACAGACCACGTCCATGGCGTCGGACAGGGCCTGGCCGCACAGCTTGTGGCTGCCCTGCTGCAGCTGATGGACATGGCCCTGGACAGTGGCCAGGAAGATCAGCATGAGGAGCGGCCAGTGCCGCCTGGTGACCTGTACGGCCGTTACTGCACTTGAGTCCTTGTGTCCCGACATCCTGTGGCTGAGTCTGTTTTGGTTGTTTGAAGGCATTGCAACAGCTATTTATACGCCGAAAACTGCCTCAAATCTTACGGCAGTTCAATGCACTTTTGGGGCACTTCTTCATAAACCAGTCCCAGTCCCTGGCGCTGTAGCTGTCGCTGTCTCTGTCGCTGTCCTGTATCCTGCCTCAAACCCTCTTGAAAACAACTCAAACCCTCTGTTTTTACACGTTACTTTCCACTTAAGAGGCTGTGACTGCTGTCGCCGGCGATTACTGTTACTCGACAGTGTGGCAGCCTCATTAGCATTTAGCTAGTGGGCTTTAGTGGGCGCCCCTGCTCGCTCCCTGGCCAGGTGGAAAGTATGCTTCACTAAGTTTGAGTGTGGGCCCAGTCAGGCAGCCAGGCAGGCCGAGGCCGAGTGGCACACTCTTCGCTACAGTGTGCGAAATCGCTTCGATCTGACGGCCTGGCCACATCGCAGCACAACAGTTGGTTGCCAGCGTTGCCGCAATCGGTTGCACACTCGAGACTCGAGACGACACTGCAAACCCCCACACTTTACGCCGAGAGAGAGAGGAAAAATACAGTACAGAATATTCGTGAAATAACTTCAGAATATATATATAAAAATGGTGCTCGATATCAAGATGTGCCGCTTTGATAATGTGCCCTGGGGCTTTCGGCTGGTGGGCGGCGCGGACTACGATTATCCCCTAACGGTTGTTAAGGTTAGGCCCGACGATCGGTATCCGGACGGATCGAATCGGATCGAATCGAATCGAATCGGAATCCCTGTCTCCTCTCACCTGTTACCCCCTACCACCCCGCCCGTACACCTGTGAGGTGTGGTGCCTGTATTTTTGTCACATTTGTTTACGGCTTTCAAATACATAATTCGCTTTGTGTTCGGTCGTATCGGTTTTGAAATCAATTTAGCTTTTTCCCCAATGTTTTTTTTCTAGTTCAATTACGTAACGATGTGCGTGAGTTTTCACGTTTTTGTGTCGGTGACGGTGTGTGTTTGTGTGTGCTTGTGTATGTGTGTGTGCTAGTGTGTGCATTTGGCGAATTGGCAAATTAGTTAATTAAAGTAATTCCTAGCAGACACGCTATTTTGTTTATCTAATCGACAGACAGACAGAGAGACAGCCGGAAAGGGCCGTCCGTGCCATGCATTTGCCTGCTAATGAGCCGCATAATAGCGTCCGGGACATAAACTTATTCAAAATTTTAATTATGTGTTTTAGCTACAGTTGCAGTTGCAGTGACAACTGGCACTGGTAGTGGCACTGGTAGTGGCAGTTGCAGCGATTCAGTGTCTGTATCAGTTTCGGGTTCGCTTCTGTTCTGTTTCTGTTTCGGTTACGGTTTGTTGGATGTGCATACTCGTAAATTGCATTTTACATTTAGCATTTCCACCAATTTCGCATCGTATCGCATCGGATTTTGCAGTTACATTGTGTGTTGACAAAAACAACAATACAACAATTAAGTATCAGCGTAAATCCGCGACAAATGCAATTTTTAATTGGCAAACTGTAATGCACACACGCACACATACACAGCGAGAGGAAGAGGGAGAGACAGGAAGAGAGAGAGAGAGAGAGACACTTGAAATGAACCCAAATTTGAGTAGAGTGCAAATGCGAGGGCCGTTTAAGTGGAAGCTTTAGTGGTTTAAAAGGTCGTCTCAGATGTTCTATGGCGCTTATCTTTTGTCCCTCTCTCTCTCTTTCTCTCTCTGTAATTCTACAGTTCACTCTCATCAACAGACTCTCGCAGCATTCAGCTTCTTGAATGAACCTGGAAAAGGTTTATTTATATAAAATGAGAAATACTGTCCAGCCATTGATTTGATTGGCAAATGCAACAATCAAATGATCGCCTTCTGCACCGTTCTACATACATGTACATATGTATATATTGGGATTAACTTAATAGTTTTCACCGCAACCATATTGACCGCTCCAGCGCTTTCTTTACAACACCAAGCTTCGTTGAAAGACGTTGAAAGACTCGAAAGAGAGTTAGCAATCACCTGAAGCGGGGACGAAAAGTTAAAGAGTGAGCGCATTGCCTAACTTTTCTACCTCTTCCATTTATTGGGAGTATTGAAGTTCGTCAACCCTGGCGTAGGCGTGCTTGCTTTGCGCATTTACAGCTATAAATTCTCTTCGCAATGAAAACAATAACGCACTCCCAAGCCTTGTCTTCAATCTTCATCTTACGTAAATACATATGTACATACGTATGAATGTTTTTTATTCACTCTCTTCCCCATCCCCCACACTTCTCAAGGTGTTCTATAAATAGATGTAAGCCAGCTTTCATCGTGGTTTAGGTTTCTGCATTTACGTACCTAGAAATTTACTACACTACGCAATTGCAAAACGCAAAAAGGAGACTTAAACGTAAGCACTGTCAAGGCTTCTGTTGCGCTTTCCTTTCTTTCTTTCTCTCGTCGTCGATTTTTATGCAATCCCTGCATTGACGTTGCTGGGTCCTCCAGGCGGCAACCTCGAATGGCGCAGCGACAGAAGAATTACGAGTATTGAACGCTGCTTGAAAACAGCGGAATCAACACTCAAAGCAAACATGGCAAAGGAGAAGCTTTATAAAAGAGCAATAGGGAAATGGTAAACATGTTTAATATGAATGCAAAAATGTTTTGTATATTCAACTATTCAATATGTACTTTAAAAAATATATACATACATACATGTGTACATATTGTACGTACATATGTAGTTATCTATGTGTTTATTTTTATGTATGCCCTTGAAGATTTACACAATGCTTCTTAGTTTCTCTTAGTTTGAAGCAGCCCTCGTCGCAGTGTCATACACTTGTCCCTTCCCTTCTCTTCTGCCCGCTCTCTTTACTCACTCACGATTAGGCATTGTTTCTTCTCCTCTTGCGTGACTGTTCTATGGGGAGGGGTTTGAGGGATCTGGGGGCTCTGGGGGTCTGGGGGTCTGGGTCTTCTGCTCTTTGTTTTGCTGACATTTGGCGCGCGCTTTATTTTTATGCACTTAGCACGCGACGCTACACCCGACGACAGCTAATAGAAATCCCCCATTATCGCATCTATTGTGCGAGTATCTCGCACCCCTCCCCATCCCCGTCCCCATCCCCTCCCCTTGCACTATGTAGTATCCGTATTTTGTATCTGTGTGCATACATATTTAAAGCTACATCTATCCCACTGCGTATATGTGTAAATGTAAATGTATATGTATTGGTGCGATAGGTGACCGAGGGGAGTATTGCCGATGAGGCTGGATTGCGGGTGGAGGACATCATTGTGCGCATCAATGACACCGCTGCCATGCCACTCACCCATGACGAGGCCCACCGCCTCATAATGAACAGTGGCAGCGTCTTCTACTTTGGCGTCTACCGGTGAGCATGCCTTTGAGGAGCATGGAGCATCCTCTTTGGGGACCATAACCATTTATCAAAACTCTTTTCTTTTTTTCGTTTTTGTTTTTGGGGTATCTTCCCCGCTTCTTGCAGAGAGTTCGAGGAGGATGTGTACGAGTGCCCCAAGCGGTTTCCCACCAGCGAGAGTTCGTTGACCAAATCCCCCACTCCGACTCCGACTCCACCGCTGTCGCTGTCTCCGACTCCGTCGCTGCTCCGGCTAGCGGAAGCCGCAAATGCTCGCACTCCGGAACTCCGGTCGGAGCCCGTCCCCCTTGTGGCTGAAGAACGTCGCCAAGCCATGTCGGAAGTGCATTCGGAAGACAATCGCGAGGATGAAGGAGCCCGAGCCGGACCCGGACTTGGACTTGGAGCCGGAGCCCTGGCAGAAGAAGCAGCCAACGACGGGCGGCTGTATTTGCCCGAATTACCCGATCGTCCGTGCTCGGCGCTGTCAGAGCGGGCGGAAATTAAGCTGGTGGAGGAGGAAATTGCCGCCGTGCTGTCCGGCGAGACGGAGGTGCTCAAGGAGCACAGTGTCCTGGGGTGCGTTCCATAACACATAACCTATAACACCAATCCCCACTACGTGGAGTGGCTGTGACGAGTGGGCGAGAGTGGACTTTAACCAGTGCTTTCTATATGATAGCGTCAATTTCTACAGGCTCTTCCCGAAGCCGGGTGTCTGCATGGCCAGCGATGTGCTGCGCTCCCTCAACGAGGAGGTGACCAAGACGAAGCTGGAGAAGGACAAGGAGAGCCGCAAGTGGTCCACCTTCCTGCAGCGGCCCGACCGTCCAGTGCCCAAGAGCAAGCAGCAGCTGGAAGCCGAACGTCGGGCGGCCAATGCCTACAAGGTGACGATTGTCAAGTCCGCGCCACGCGGCACCTCTCCCATGGTGAGTGTGTGCATCCTGCTGCATGTATCTGTCTCTGACTCTGTGTCTGTCTGTGTGTCTGTCTCTGTGACAGTCTCTGTGCTGGTGTTTGTGGATCAGAGGTTAATTTTCTTCATGTGACAGCCGGAAGCTAAGCCGGCGCCAAAGGAAGCGACGCCGCCAGAGCCAGAGCCAGTCAAGGAGGAGGAGCCACCCAAAGAGGAGGAAAAAGAGGAGGAGCCACTGCCCACCGACAGTGAAGTGCCGAATTTGGAACAGTTACCAGGTAGCGAGCCGCAGGAGCAGGGGCAGCAAGAGGACGAGGAGGAGCAGCAGGAGAAGGCCGATGCCCCAAAGGAGGTGTCCGACGGCCTAACCGAAGAGCAGACACCGCCTGTGGCCAGCGATGAGTCCACTGAGCCGAGCTCCCTTCTGGTGCTGGTGCTGCTGCTGAAACTGCATCGCCTGCCCCTGTCCCAGGCACGCCACCCAAAACCGAGGAGGAACAGGCATTGGAGCGGCAGCTGGCCGATGTGCAGAAGCAGTTAGCCGCACTCTCCACTTTGCCCTCGACCATTCAGTCCACGCTGGACGCGGTGACCAAGCAGTTAGCCGACCTGCTGCCAACATTCAAGCTCCAGCAGCAGCCGCAGTCCATGCCACAAATCGATGAAGGCCTGGGCGAGGAGGGAGAGGCCGACGGAGATGGAAAACCCGGATCCCAAACGGCCGCAGGCGGAATGGAGGATGCAGGTGCAAAAAACTATGGCCCCGGTCGACAGTAATTAAATTTTTCTAATGGCGCACTTTGCGTATATCCTATCCTTTCTCCCTTCGGTTAAACCCGTAACCCGCATCCCGCATCCTGGATACTGGATACTGTTGGACTCTGAATCACTTGCACCATCGTACCACCGTACCATCGTACCACCGTAGGCAAAGCCATATCCATATCTGGGGCCGACAAGCCACTGGGGCCATGTGAAAATAATGAGGAAAGATGCGATGCCAATGACCTGGAAGTGGCGGAAATATCGCGCTCAACTGACGACAATCGCCAGGCGGACCAGAAGGCCGGAAAAACTCAGGAACGAGAACGAGAGCGGGAACAGGAACAGGAGCTCAGCGAGGAGCAGAGCTTCAAGAAGCAGAAGGTGAGTGCCTGGTATGGGATATGGTGTATGGGGTATGGGGTATAGGGTATGGGGTATGGGGGAACAACGGATGCAAGGACATGGCCTTGGAGCTATGGAGAAGAAATCCCTGGCAGAGCAGTTAATGTAATTAGTCTGTCATGAGTGCTGGAATCCGTCGTCCAGCGTCCAGCGTCCGAGTCCGAGCAGCCTTTAATGATATTAGTGCCCCTCTGGTCGGGTCCGGTCTGGTCTGTCCGTTGCGTTCCTCTACCTGGGATTCAGATTCCTCTACAGACCGCAGGCGGGATAGTTTATGATTGCTTGCTTTATGGAAGTGCTAAGGAAATATGTATTTAAGGTTGTGGTGGAAGAAGGTGAACGTATACTAACGGGAGATTAATTAATTTACAGTGTAAATCCAGGAGGAATTAGTAATCGAATACTAAGAAGAAGAAGTGTGTAAGGAAATAGAGAAGGACTGTGGAGGGGGCATTCAACATTCAATAGATGTTACACAGGATAATAATAGAATGCAGTACTTCAAATTGGGGAGGATCTAAGCTCAAACCCATAAGAGATCCCATAACCAAAGAGTCCTCTGTTCTGTTTTATAGGTATACCCGTATTCGGTCTAATTCCGAAGTTAACCGTAGCCTAAGGAGATGCTTAAACCTGTCCAGCTGTAGACAGCTGGAATTTCTCTTGGTTTCCATTTCCTTTTCCACAAAAGCAAAAGCAAGAAAAGAAAAAGAAAAACCCCCACCCGCAACCAACCACTCCCGCGTGCCACAAATTAACTAAAATGCCATTTGGTTTTTGTCTTTTTCTACTTGCAGCATAATGTGCGCTTCCAAACGTAGTTAGTTAGCTTTAATTGAGTTTAAATTTTGATAAATTGCCCAGCAGCAAGTTTTATTTGTGCCCAAGATGGTTCTCTAGTTGAATAAACTCACCCTCGGGGCGCCACCCATTGGCAGTTGATCTACCATTTACCCACCCCAACCTAACCCAACCCCACCATACCCCACCCCACCAAAACCCACCCAACCCAATCCCATACACCCCTCCGCAGTCGCAGTAGCAGTGGCAGTGGAAGTGGCAGTGGCAGGAGAAAAATGCAGAAACCAAAAGACAATTAGTAGGCACCAAGTGGAAACCACTTCAACTTTGTTTTCTCTCTACCCCGTTCTCTTTTCTCTTCTCTCTACTTTCTCTTCCTCTCTTCCACCCCCCTCCATCTGCAAATTCTCTTCTTCATGCTCCATCACTCGTATACGTGTATGGGTGTTTGGGTGTATGTGCGTTCTCCCCCGCATCTATGGCTCTATGGTGTGTGTGCTATTGCGATTGTGGGCGATGACATGGTCATGGCCAGAAACACGATGTCATTGAGGAGCTCGAGGAGCATTTGGTGCGCAAAAACAATCCCAGGCGGTCGAAGCGGGCCTTTGGGCCCCTGGTCCCATCATCAGAGCGACCATTGGTGCTGCCCGGCGGACGGCGCTGGTATCGTCCGAAGGATGCCTACAACGATGAATTCATAGCCGAGACACTGAGCGCCCAGGCGGAACTCATCACGGGCAGCACTCTCGGGTGGGTACAAGAGTCCTCCAGCCCTCCTTCACTCTCCATCACACTCCAATCCCTCTCATACTAGAAGCCGGATTGTTTGACCAGGCTTTATCCCACACACACACACACACACACACACACACTCACAGGCTTACACAGGCTCACACAGGCTCACAGAGGCTCACACAGAAACAGACATAGAAATACGTAGACATGGCATAACCAGGCCAAAAGCTCATCTCTGGCACTCATCTTCTTCACTTTTTCCATGGCTCATACTCGCTTCACATCGCCCATCGTCCACATCGTCCATTGCACGAATGCACCATAAATTTGCGCATTAGCAGCTGTCCCTACGAGAGCCCTCTGCTGGGCTACGACTCCAGGTACTGGGTCCCCCAATCACAAGAGCCCTTAGATGCACTTTCATTACCATTATCGTTGGCATTATCATTACCATATCCCATGTCCCTTGTCCCATGTCCCATGTCCATTCACCATTTTCCATTTTCCATCTCAATCTCCTTGCCCATTCTCATGCTGATTCCCATTGTGGGAACCGTCTGTCATATGGCCTGAAGTTGATTTGACTTTTCCTCCTTTGAGTTTCGTTTTTGGGATGCTTTCTTTATGCATGCTGCACTTTTGCCTTATGGCCCTCTCACTCTCTCTCTCACTCTCTCTCCCTCTCTCTATCTCTCCTTTCACTCTGTCTTTGTCTTTGTCATTGTTACTGTAGCCGTCTCTGTCTCTGTATGTATCTCTCTCTCTCTTTCGGTTCTCATTGTAGATTGCATTTTGGAATCGTTTGTTCAATGGCGAGCATATAACACGCCAGCGCTTCAGGTAAGTTTTCCGCTGCGTTGCGGGAATCCTTCCACGACTCTTTAATGAGGCTAACAACTTCTCCATTCCTCCGGTATGCTGTATGCTGTATGTGCTCTGTGCTCTGTGCTCTGTGTGTCTTTGCCCGCCCTTGTCTTGTTCTTAACCATTTTTTGGGGGGGAAAACGATTCGCTCTTGGTCCTGGTCCTGGTCCTGGTCCATCCTGTGCTGCTGCTGCTGCACTCACGTCCTCAGGGAGCTGCAGGGTCTCAGCCTGACCATGCAAAAGTAAGTTGTCACATTGGAAGTTTTCTTATGTTCTTTCACTCTGGTTCATTGCATGCATGCGTGGCTCCATTGGGAGCTCGACTGCCCCCCTCACTCCTCCCCACTACCTCCACTGCACCCACTTTCCCCGCGTAGCCCACTGCTTAAACTGAATTCCAATTTAATATTGGCACTCGTCTCTCTCGCCATTCGCAGGGTCAACTTCATGAAGTACCAGAAACCGGAGCGCAAAATCGATCTGAATCGCAGCGAGGTGTACAAGTATCTCAATCCGCATCTGGATCGGGCGCCCGTGCGTGGCATCGAAGTGCGTGCCCCTCTAGTGGCCGCCGAGTCCGACATACGCCAGTCGCTGCAGTCATAGGAAAGGACTGTTATCTATCTATCTATCTATCTACTATCTATTTATCTATCTATCTCCTTGAGTCTATCTCCCCAATGCCCACTTATGTAGCCATACGATTTATCTTCGCCTCGCTCCTCAGCACAGCCCCTGCCACACTCGATTATCGCATAAGAAGCTCAACTCAAATATAACTATCAATATGCTAACAGAAACCGACTTTGTCAGATGAAAGGGGGCGGAGAGGGGAGGGAGGTGGACTTGGAGGTCCTTTGTGGTGCAGCAGAAGCACTATGACTATAGAGCTAGGGGATTGATGGGGTAGGGGGTGGGACTCTAATGCGATATTACATAATTTGTGTGCAACAAGGCGTATGTGTAATGTGTCGCTGTCGGGAGTCGTGCATGGCATATCCTCCTTCAGGCGCCCTGGCTGTTGCAATTTTCTTTTGCATAAACACGCGACGCCAACTGCTCGGCATCTGTACGAGTATATGTACATATATGTATGTGTGCATGTCCATTGGTATTGTGTGTGTGGTTATATATGTATGTACATATATATGGATATGGTATGGATAGGATATGATGTATATATTCGTCATGATTGTGTGGGTGACAAACTCTTGGAATTTGCATTTATTAAGGCAAATGAATTGGGTTGTAACAAAAAAGCAAATGGCAACAGCACAATAAACCCGTCTTTAGTTATGACACAAACAGCCATCCATATACTGGCCTGGCCTGGGCTTGGCTTGGCTTGGCTGAGGATATATGTACGGATATCCTTCTGCATGGATGGGATGGATGGTAATGGTTATGCCAATGGCCGGAATTTGGGGATGTGGGGATGGGGTGGAACGCACTGACAAATCAAAATTGTTGTCACGTTATAATGGAACCCGGAACGGGTGAGCAATGCGCACATTTCACTTGTCCACCGAAAAAAACACAGAATGATGAGACTTTTTTTTTTTTTGATATTTTGTCTTGTTTTTTTTGCTTTTTTTAGCAGAGTGTTTCCAACTTGAATTTCGTCGTCGTCGTCGACTACGTCGTTGTCAGGCCAACGGGCAATAAAAACGCGCCAACTACGTGTACGAGTACTCGTCAAAAGCACGGCTTTACGGATTTCGAGACTACAGCATCAACGCATCAACGGGCATGTGACGGTTCGGAGCCACGGCGACGACAAGAGCGATGCTGTTGGCGTCTCGTCTTCGACTGTCACAACACGCTGGCATGTTGCCCCAGCATATTATCATTGCATTCGCCACAAGGATACGCTGCGCTTATGCTGCCGGAATGCTCGTGAATTCCACTCGAGTTGGGTTTCGGCTTTTGGGACAGCTTTCGAATGGCGGCAGCTTTTGGCGAAGCGAAAGAAACTTTGAGCGAAATGTTCAACAGCATGCTGCTATGCGGCAGTGAAAGTCGCTCCGGGTGGTGGCGGCGACACACCGTTCTCGGTTGGGGCAGGGCAGGACATGCCGGGACAGGACTGGACAGGACAGGACAGGGCCAGGGCCAGGATAGGTGAAATGCCGGAATGTCGGAAATAAAATTAAGATTTGTGCGCTGCCGAGCTCCAACTTGTTGTTGGCACAAAAGTTTTTGGCTCTCTACTCATTTGTATGCTTAATTGCTAAGCCCCGTTCACACTAAACTGAGCTTAGCGCTTTGAAGTCGACTAATGCGATGCGAGTCATTTGGAAAAAGGTTTCGGAAGGTTTAAGTTCCAGCAAGGGCTCTTCATTTCATGAAAATGTACTTCAATTTGTAGTCATTTGGAAAACAGTAAGAGATTGGGCGGCTGGACTGTAGTAGGTATGTTTTCTTTTGATTTTCGGAATAGCTTGGTCAATAAGTTGTTCAACTTTTATGGGCATGGATAGTGGAATTTCCTACGAGTTGATAGAGATATAACCTGGGCCGATCTAAGTCCTTTTGCCGCATATATACATAGCTATCTAAAGTTTGCAAAAAATAGAATATTTCAGTATCAATGATTGCACAAAATGCGTTGCATACTTTCAGGCAGACATGTCAGAAATTTAAATTCTGTCATTTCTGTTAAGTGTATATCCGGTATCGTTTGATTTGATTGGCGTGTGACCATGGCAAGTACGATTAAATGAAAGATTGAGGGCTGCACAGTTGTTGGACCTTCTGCTTGCGAAATGTGCTGTAATCTTGCTGTAATTTCGAGAGTATTTTCCTCAAACTTTGTTTATTTCAAAAGAGTTCTACTTAATTCTTACCTCCGTTCCAAATGTAATGTCAAACCCAGAACTTAAGAAAAAACAACGAAGATAATTGATTTTTGTGGCTTTTATTTGAATTTGAATAAACAATACTAGACAACAACTACTTAACAGTAAGTACACGTATGTACATATATGTACACACTTCCGAGTTACATAAAAATAGTTCTTTAGTGTTAGATTAAGGCTTTTCAAACGAATATTCCTTGAAACGAACTATATATATGTGTATGTATATGGTATAGTATATGCATGTAGTATATAGCATAGAGTCATGTATAAGTACAGTGTATGTGTGTGTTTGTGTGTTGTTTCTTGATTACAAACACAAAGAAGGCAAAACTTACAGCGGCTTTGTCACAACGGAGCATCAACCACTTTAAAAGTGTGCGCTAGACGAAGGACATACAACAAATTTGTTATAAACAAATTGTCTCTCTTTTTGTTTAGAATTAGGGTACAGTTAGGGTAGTGTTTATGTTTATGGTTTTGTTTTGTTTTTTTTGTTTTGTGTGTGTTTGACACTAATTATCACTACATCAGTTTGAAGCTAAATAGTTGATAAGTTTCCTTTAGGTTTTTCCCCAAAAAACAATGTTGCGACTTTCCCATCGATCAATTAACGATAGTTTTGTAGGTACATGCAAACGCAATTATTGCTAATAATACATGCGATAGTTAATCCAGCTAAATAATTTATTGTTTTTTCTTTTGTTTGTGATGCAAATTTGTGTCCGTTCCCCGCCTCAAAAAGGCGTGGCAGCTCTTTCCTGAATTTAAGTATTTTGTTGCCGCGGCCAAGGGAGCAAATGCAAGCCCTCAAAAATATGCCCTATCAATATTATAGATTTGTTTCTCGATTCCCAGCTACAATTAAGGTACAACATTTCTGCGATGGATATTCTCTTACCCGGCATCAACCATTTACAATCACAAATCACCCCATTAATATGGCTAGGCATATCGTTGGCGAGTGGGGGGTGGGATTGGTTCAGTTGTGTGTGTGTGTCTGTGAGTGTTTTGTGTCTTCCCTAAATACTAATTGCAGGTAGTTCGTTAACGCATTAATACAAAGAATTATGCTTTCTGTATTGTTGTTGATTTTCCTATTTGTGTTTGTGTGTGTGTATGTTTTTTGGGGCTTTAATACTTTCAATCTAATATTCACTAATTAAGTTTCTTTGTGTGCCTTCATGGAGGCCTAGAGGAGAGGTCCATCTAGGCTGGTATTGTGGCTTGTTCGTAGAAATCGGGCTCATCCTCGTCATTCTTTGCCTCTTGGCCATCCAACTGTAGGAAAAAAGGAGAAAGGAGAAAAAAATTGCCAGAACATCAAAAATAAATGTAATATTTGCTTGTATTAGCTCTTCGCATACCGCTTGCAGTTCCTCTGGCTTGTAGAGGGCCCCCAAACGCTGGCGTATGGGCACCATCATGATCAGAAAGAAGGGGAAGGCCAGCGAGAATCTCGAGGACTTGACCGTCCACAGCAGGACCAGGCACAGCACCTGGATGGTGGTGAACAGATGCAGTTTCCAGGGACGCACACGCTTCACATACGGCGTTGGGGGATAGTGCTTCACTGGCATGAAATACAATCGAATGCTGTGGATCGAAGGCAAACAGATTAGAGGATGTCTGCTATGGTCAATCTAAGACCTACCGTTCGAACAGCTGAACGCCACTCATGGAGGCCACACCCATGTACAGGAATACTCCAAAGAGCACGGCCATGGGGATGAGTCGCAAGAGCGAGCCCATCAGCACCGACAGACCGATCATGACGCACACAAAGAAGCCAGACAGACGCTGCTCCTTCACGTCAATGATCCTGGGCGATTCACCAGGAGCATGGGTGCTGCAATGTAAAGAAACAGTAACAGTAACAGTTATTAAAATTCCAATAGATCGGATGGAATTTTTTGAAAACGCACCGTGACATGATCGTGACCGATGAGACGTGCGTCACGGAGCGTACAGTAGCTGCACAGTGCCAGGGCATGCCGAAGAGTCCGCAGAAGGTGTTGAGCAGGCACAGCAGGACAATGTCCCAGTGGAGGCCGGAGCCCTTCTTCAGGCCACGGTCGGGCTTGTCCACAATCAGCTCCGATATCTGAGACTCCATGAATATGAGGATGTAGACGAGCAGGGCGGGCACCACACAGGCGAAGGGCACCCAAGTGGATGTGGGATTGAAGCCGATGTACCAGCCGCGCAGCTGGGGAGCGCTGGGCGAGAGACCCTCGGGCACCACCAGCTTCTCGGTGTAGACGGAGGGCACCAGATAATCGACCAGCACGAAAATGGCAATAGAGATGGGCACGCCAAAGTCGCCGAGAGCACGGCGTGCATTGCGGCCGAGGAAGTGGGAGTTGCGGAAGAGCTTCAGGTAGTACGCCACAACGAAGGTGGCCAGGGTGAGGATGGTGCAGAAGAGGGCGGTGTTTGGTTGATTTATCTTCAGGGCCCCCCCCGGCGCAGCTGGGGTAGTTCCATTCATGCTGGAGCTCGTTCCGTTCTGGTCCAGGGGCTGGGTTTGGTTGTATTCGGCGAGCAGGGGGTTCTGCTGGTAGATCGAAACCAGCTTCATCATCGTCTCCACGATGTAAATGAGGGTGATCAAGGCCGAGAAGATCTCCTGGGTGAAGCGGGTGAGCAGGCGCACATAGACGCTGCCCTCGAAGGCCGACACGCAGAGAGCGATGATGATCAGCCAGATGCCGACGTAGACGCGCAGCGAGAGGAAATCGAAATCGTTCTGGGTGCAAAAGACCATCAGGGCCTCGTCGAACAGAAGCAACGGTCCCGTGGTGCCGATAATCACCAGCGGCTGGCAGGAGAAGCAATGAAAGACGATGCCCACAAAAGAACACGAGATCAGTGTCTCCGAGATGCCGATCCAGCTCTTCGTTTTGTCCGACACCAAGCCGCCGAACGTGATGGCCGTGGACAGGCAGGCAAAGTACATGAAGATGGTGGCCGCCAGGGTCTCCGTGTTGAGGCCGTCGAGGATGTCGCTCTTGTACATGGGCATGCGACGCTTCAGATCGTTCCTTAGGCCGCCCCACAGGCGGTGGGTCTTTTCCATGGGATTGTCCTTCTTCTTCTTGCGTCCATCGTCGTCGTCATCGTCGCCGCCGCCACCGCCGTCACCGCCATCGCCACCGGGTCCCATACCGATGGCGCCCAGCGACTGCTTCTCGAGCAGGGCCTTCTCCTCGTCCTTGCCGATCTTGATCATTTCGCTGTCGCGCTTCACCTGCAGCGCCTTGATCTTGCGCGTCCGAATCCAGTCCTTCTTGGCCTTCAGCTCCTCGAACGGCAGCAGATCGTGGCGATCCCAGTTGCCGGGCGGCAGCACAATCGAATCGTCAAGGAACTCATTGATGGCCGACAGCAGATCCTTGCGGTCGTCCGCCTTGTAGGCAATGGCATGGAAGTGCTCGTTGGCCATCAGCGTAGAGATGGAGCGACCCACCTCATGGTAGTCCAAATCAAAGTTGCGCGGCCCCAGCAGCACAAACATGAATCTCACGGGCACCGGCACCTCCGTCAGGGTGGGCATCATAACACCCTCCGACAGGCGGACAAAGGCAATTGTCGGTTGATCCAAGAACTCAACGGCTCCCACCTGACGATGGTTAAGGTTACGGTTACGGTTACGGATTAGAAAAGCTATTCCATAATGCTATTCAAGGGATTGGACATACCAAAACAGTGGTGGCCTCGGCTCCGGCTGGAATGCGCCTCAGGATAGTGTCGTTCTGCAGCTTCTTGAGATCCTCCTGCGACGACGAGTACATGTCGTCCTTCATGTCGATCTTCAACTCATTGCTGCGCTTGCTCCCGCCGATATCGGCGGCTGGCATTATCTTGATCTTCTTGTCATCGGTTCCACCCGACAAGTTCTGTGAAGCATTCCCCAAAAATCAATCAGTACTGATATTGCTATAGATGAGGATATATCTCTCTACTTGGGGGATTATCCAACAAAAGCCAAGCAGCACACGTCATGCGAAATATACGAGTATATATGTACATATGTATGTATGTTTGTACGTATGTATGCTTGTACACACACACAAAAACCAAGAAAACAAAAAACTACAAAGATCGATCGTGCAAAAGAGGTAGAGGAATGTAGCTATATATCTAAGCAAAAGAGTTACGAAAAGCAGGATAAAGACGACTAGGGTATACGTAAAAATAGACATCGTTATCATTACAATCACAATTTTCACAATTGAGAACTTGCCAATCGTGGAGGTGGAGTGGAGTGGAGTGGTGGAGGTGGAGAGCACACATTGAAAAAACAGTGTGCTTCTAAAGAGGGGCTAGTGGGTGGCTAGGCGGGTAGGCGGCTAGGCTAGGCAAGGCTAGGCTAAAAAGAAACATCTGGAGTTCTCTAAGCGCATAACGCAGCACGGCAATGGTGTCTCCTTGCTTCGAAAACAGGAAATGAAATCGTAGGTAATATACATATATTTCAGCTAATAGTTTGGGGATCCCTTCGCGATCTCTATGAATTGTCCTCGCACTTTTCATGAGAGCAAGAGAGGGAAACTACGATCACGTCTCCCTCTCTCTTCTCTGGTTATATCTCGCTCCCTTCCGACAGTGTGCGCACACTGCACGAGAAAGAGTGTGAGATCGAGAGAGAGCGACAGAGAGAATGGAAGCGGTAGTGTAGCTACTCTAAATGGTGTTCTTCATCCGATCTGATAATCGGCATTCGACAATCTGCTAGATATGGAAATTTTCTAGAATTCTGACTTTTGGGTTTTTTCTTATCTTTGCAATATGGATGGCACAGATTTTGGTAGTGTGATATAACTGAAGACTGCATACAATATTTGGTTGATCTAAATCGTATAGTCTCTGAGATCTAGGCGCTCAGACATAGCTTTATAGTCTCGGATATTGATGCTGATCAAGATCAAGAATATGTATGTCGATGTGTATTCTTTATGGGGTTTGGAAACGCTTTCTCGGGATGTGAGACATATATCCCTAAACAATTCGAGTACCGGATATAAAAATGCAACCAGTTGTTGGGCGGAATGTTATACTGCTCGAAGACTTAAGTCCAGAGGGAAGTCTAAAGTGGCAGGAAGGTCTCACTGGAAGAATGCTAGCGATGAAAGGAAGTGTAATCTCATCGAACTATGAGAAACCCCTTCCCTTATCCCTGTCTTGTACCTTGTATTTGCAAGTGCCTTGCATCGATTTCATTTCCTGCTCCCACGAGCGAAGCAGAGCCACAGAGCCACAAGAAGTAGGGGGAGTAGTATTGGGAGTAGTTGTATTTGGGAGGTCTGTAAGGGGGTCTTTAAGGTCTCATTACACCCAGATAGGACATCGTCGAGTGTCGCCGGTGATCGATGGCCGACGCAATGGCCGCGGGCGAGCCCACATTGAGTGTCGTTGCCGCCGCTCCCGCTCCCGCTGCCGCTACCGGAGGGGCACTCGAGGTGACGCATATGCTCCGCCTGGCCTTGGCCAGGTTACGTGTTTGCTGCTGCTGCTGCTGCTGGAGACTCAGCTGCTGGGCATCGGCACCCATCCAGAGAAACTGTTGTGTGTTGTGTGTGTTGTGCAGAAGGAGAGAGTGTTGTGTGTGTGTGTGTGTGTGTGGTTGTTGGCAAAACGAAATCAATAAACCACACAAGAAAGACACAAACGAAACAAAAATAGGAGTCAAATGTTGGCGAAGAAAGAAGAACAGACGTTGGACAAAAGCGTTATCGGCATTATATCAGAGTTCTGTACGATCATGTCATGTCATATACATATATGTAGTATATATCTATGTACAATTTGGCTATTCTTTACCGATTTGGGTATAAGTTGCTGTTGTTGTTTGTTGTTGTTGTTGTTGTTGTTGTTGAGTGTTCGAGAGATAGAGAGAGAGCGAGAGAGTGTGTGATGAGAGATGCATCAACGAGATGCAGATGGCGGATGGCAGAAATAGACAGAGAATAATAATAATGACCACGATCATGGGATTAGCAAACGTTTCGAATCACAATTTTCACTGAAAGCCAATTATTTATAGCGAACAAACGAACGATTATGATGATGTCAGTGGAATGGATGGATGGATGGAACCAGAGATATGTAAGTATGAACACAGGTGTGAGGAGAATGCACTGAGGTGTCACTGGAGACTAGGGGCCTGGCCTACCTGGAGACTGGTGTAGCTGTTGTATTTGCGCTTCGTGAAGGGCAGCACTCCCTGGTGCTCGTTGACATGGCGATGCCGCAGGAGCAGCGACCGCATCACCGAGGGCTTGTCATTGATGTCGATGAGGTCCTCGATCACCATCTGGAGAGTGGAGATTGGAGATTGGCAAGAGATCGCTTTAAGGGCAGAGTCCGCGACTCACCTGCTCTACCACACGATAGGCCACTGCGGGCAGATCCTTCTCGTTGAGGTCCAGCAGCACAACGCCCGTTTCCAGGCAGCGACGCAAATTGAGCAGCGAATGGAATGAGAGGGAGGCAACATGGGGCTTGCCCCAGCGATCGGAGCCCTCCTCCACATCCTCCTCGTACTTGATCCAGCGCGCAGTCTCCTTCCACTCCCGATCCTCGCCCACGCCAGTGAGCTCATCCAGCTGTACAAAGATCTATTGTGGGGGTGGGTGGAGATATAATCAGTAATCAGTGTTCTACGAATCAGCAGGATGGGATGTCCACTCACCTCATGGGGACTGTGATCCACCTCGGGCTTCTTGTTGGTAAATGGCGAAATGGTAATCTGCGGCAGCTCGCGCAGCTTAATGGATGAATGATGGATCTTGTGACGCCGCAGGGCACGCGGATCGTCCGAACGATGCGATCTCAGCTCGTTGAGATCAGCCTCCTATACGCGGGGGAATTGGAAGAAATTCGATTAGTGAGCGAACTGTGGACTTGGTTCAATATACGGGGCTAAGGGCACGGTAAAGGATGTTAAATGGTCAACCTGTTTAGCCGGCATTTGGCCATTTGTCTACAGGTGGAGATATCCACATCGAGCATGGGTTGGGTTAGCAAATGAGAGAAATATAGTACACAATTGCCGTGTTAGTTAATGATCTGCTAGTGGTAGTCTGTGATTAGGCTGATTGGGCTCTAGTGTTTAGTGTTTAGTGTCTATCAAGGACTTGTGTTGTGTCTACCTCCAATGCCGTGTCCTCAGGCTGCACAGAGATGCGACGCGCACCTGCATCACCGTTCTCCTCGATGGTCTTTTTGGGTTCCACGCTGTCCTGATGTGAGAATTTACGCTGCCTATAATACTGATGGCGGCTGAAAAGGCGAAATGCAAAGGCAATTTGTCAATGATCGGATATCGGATATCGGATACCATCAGGATGGTGGCGGGGGAGAAGGAGCTGGTTATGTTATGTTACCTTTTTCTGCGTTTTCGTTCGTGCGATTGGTCCGTGGGCTGATCATCATAGCTCAGACTCGGGGGCGTGATGACAATCTTCTTCTTGCCAGCGGCACCACCGAACTGAACGTGCTTCTCCTCCGCCGAGTTGTCCGAGTGATCGCCGTGTCCGGCACGCTCTGAAACTAATGGGAAATCCTCGGGTATATCATCATAGTTTTGTGCATTGTTCAGTGGCTCCGTTTGGCTCTCGTACTCCGAGTCCTCCTCAATGTTTAGATCATTTGTGCGAACTATCAAAGAGAATGGAGAGAATGGAGTCTAGGATTGGTAGGGATGGGTTGGGTTGGGATCTTACTGCTATTCTTCTTGCGGGATGCTGTGGGCTGCTGTGTGTTATCCTGAAAGGTATTCACGTCGAACTTCTCTTTGCGTGCACTGGTGCCGGCAAAGACCTTTTCCATTTCCGAGTCCAACAGCACTTCATCGGGATCCTCATTGCCGCCGGACTGTAAACACAAACCAGAGGGAGAATATAAATACATTTTTTCACAAATGGATTGTCCATCAATTGTTTTCCCTACCCCTACCCCTACCCCTACCCCTACCCCCACCCTCTGGTGGTCGGTCACGTTATGCATGACTCAAAAGCGGCCACAAATACTTTTCAATTAAGAATCCATATACATAGGAAAAACAAAGTCATGTGACTCTGGCGGCATCATTGCCCCTCGTCACGAGTGGTTTTCGTTTTTTTCGAAACATACGGAGCGCTATGATGTACGGAACTCACATTAATCATCGCTCATTGAGTGTCAGCGCGCTACGCATTAGAGCAAACGAGGCGAAGGGAAGGAACGAGGAGCGAGGAGCGAGGAGCGAGGGGCAGGGATATGTGAAAGGAAGGGTGGCGGCTCTATCTATAGGATGCAGAGACAGACCCGTGCCCGGTGGCTGTGTCTCTATATTTAATGGCGTTATTCATAATTGCCTTCAATCGATCTCAATTGATTTCCATAGTGACGAGCGCATTGATTGCCTCCATGCCGCCATGCGCGCTGCCCATTTCCCCATCATCTTTATCATCTTCAGCATCTTCATCATCTTCTCAAGTGAAATATTTTTTGTTGCATCCACAAGGAACGAGGAACAAGTAAACTCAATTACTTCTAATTGTCGATGCGGCTATCAGATTACAAAAAAAAAAAGGGAAAACAACAACAACAACAACAATCTTATGAAATTGTTTATTGAAGAAATCACAGGAGAGAAGGTTACATGGTGTTCAATTTTCATTGTCTCTGGAATCTGGAAATTCTACACTCGTCCAATTCCCAATTCCCCTGATTTTTTCCGCTTGAATTTCATTTCAATTCAAATAAGGAAATATTATATGATCCGCAGCAAGTGGTTACAAAATGTCCATAAATAAATATACACACTCTGTGCACAGGAATCAGATCTGTTTTTCATTTGTCTGGCCTGGAATTCGTCTTAACGATAAATGACCTTTCCCAGCTCATGTTTCATTTTAAAGAGTAAATAGAGTTAATAATGGGAAATGGGACCCAAAACCCCCCTTAAGGCTGGCAAGGAATCCCCTTGAATATCCCCCCGAAAACAAATGAAGACAACGCCTTGTTTTCCTGCACATTTTCTTTGATGAAGAGTCCCTTCGAGTGCTTCATGAGTGTGCGTGTGTTCCTGTGTTTTTCCCCTTAAATGTTTACCCAACAACAACAACAGAGAAAGAGAAATTCCCGAAAAGTATGAAGATATCCACTAAATGTACGAAAATGTAAGTGAAATGCGATTTCCCCCTTGCCCCTTTCCACACACCTGAGGGACGGCCAGCCGACTGACTATTGGCTTCAATTTTTGCAGCTACAGTAAATACTTAATGCGAGCTTCGATATACGGAAAGGGAAAGTATACGCAGAGAGAGAGAGAGAGAGAGAGAGAGAGAGAATATCCTTGACAATTATATTTACTTCCTGATAAGCAAAAGGGGCGGAGGGCATTAACAAAAGAGAGCAACAGAGAGAGAGAGAAAGAGAGCGACCTAGAGAGAGGGAGAGCGAGAGAGAGCAAACAGAGTTTCACTTTGGGTTTATAAATAGCAAACAATTTAATAACGCTGAGAGCCCCTGCACGTGTGTGCGTCCAAAGGGAGCCGTCGAGTCCGTTGGCCATGATGTCTCCTCGCTCTCGCTCTCTCTATCTCTCCGTCTCTTTCTTTTGCTGTGTGTGACCCCGACATGTGTTTTATTGTGTGCATGTCGGTGCGTGTCCGTTCGACTGATAAGAGGAAAGCGTAACGCCAGGCGACGCCACGTTACGTTAATTAATCGATAAACACTACGTACCGTAGGAGCCGTAGGTACCGTTTGGGGTTGCACATTCCACATTCCACAAAATGATGTTGATGTTAATGATGATAACAATAATAATGACGATCATGATTGGGAGATACAGTAAAACAGTAAAAGTATTTTGTCATGCGGCCATTAGCCCGAGAGAGGGAGAGAGGGAGAGAGGGAGGCCAGGAGGCTCCATCATAATCTGCCACCCACACGGCACCTGGAGCCAGAGCGTCGCACTTTATGCAGCATGTCAGCAGTGGTGGAGCGGCGGAGCTTATCAGCGAATAATCGATGGTGGCCTGGCTCGAAACCCCCTCCACTACACTTCACCTGGTAGAGCAGCACTCCCCCCCCCCCCCGAACACTCGCCAAAGCAGACAGGCTGACAGACTGACAGACTGACACCCCCGAGAGGCGACACCAGGCCGCCCCCAAGCTGTCTCCGAGCTGTCAACTTTCGTTGTTGTTCTTTCTAGAAAGGCCAGAGAAATGCATGGGAGCATCGAAGAAATAGAAACCAAAAAACGCCACCAAAATGAGATCATCCAGGAGCGAAAATTAGCGTAGGAATATTCATCGAGGCACCCCCACCGCCCCCCGCCCCCCACTCTACACTATTCCAGACATTGGCATA
The DNA here is from genome assembly GCA_035041765.1 of Drosophila algonquin. Taxonomy (NCBI): domain Eukaryota; kingdom Metazoa; phylum Arthropoda; class Insecta; order Diptera; family Drosophilidae; genus Drosophila; species Drosophila algonquin. The sequence continues at coordinate 95,295 of JAWNKY010001755.1, forward strand.
GACTTGAGTTCATTAACGAAACGGAACCGATTAGGCGAAATGTTGCGCAATTCTATAGATAGAATGTGCATATGCCGATGACTCGCAGTGTATATGGCCTCCCTCCCCCACCTCCTACACCATTCGACTTGAAGTTTGCTCGGGTTCTCCCCCACCTCCCCCTCCCCTAAACAACAACTCGATTTGACACAAGCTCTCCTCTCTCGTTGAGTGTTTCTGATGTGATTTGACATCTTCTCGCTTGCGGAGGGGGCATGAAGTGTGGCAAGCAGCAAGTGAGCGGCGGCACGTGACTCTCCTCGTTGTAAGCCATAAGCGAGTTATGTGTGTATGTGTATGACCAGACGAGACAACTTTATGTCAAGCTGAATCACAAATTGAATCAAACTCCAGAGGCTGCAACGAAACTTGTTCCACCCACCCCCAGCCCCCCACACACACAGTTACTCTCATAAGTTTCCGCACGGGTTAAAAGTTTGTCTGCTGTGGGGTTCTAAACCGTTTTTATGGCAAAAGCCATTTGAAGCGCCAATAAACTGCGGGGGCAAAGGGAGAGTTACAGTTACAGTTCGAGTTCGAGTTGGAGTTGGAGTTGGGGAAATATCGAATACCCTTTAGCTTGGATTTGAGTTCCATTCAAGCGCTGGGACTTTCCTTCATTATGTGACTGTTTTGGGGATCCCTTTTGGATGATTAAGATGATGATTAAGTCCCTGCAACTGTTTCAAGTGGATAGTCGGTAGTCTGTTGGGAAGTTTTCAATTTAGAGAATTCTTTGTGGCGGTGTCCTCAGGATTCACACCCCCAACCTCCCCTTGGCACACAGAAAGACAGAGAGAGAAAGTGTAGTATAGAAAGTGATGGGCAGCAGCAGCAACAACTAAGCGAAACCGTTTAACTTTACATTTCACTTTTGACTTTGACTTTGAGTTTGAGATAGAGATACATATTTATACGAGCGGGAATTTCTGTTTTCTGTTTTTTGTTTTCTGTTTTCTGATTTCTGATTCTGTTGTTGTTTTTTATTTGCTTTTCTGTCGCTTGTCGAATTTTTTTGCCCTGGCTCTGGCCTGGCCCTGGCCCTGACATGGCCTGGACAGGTCTGCTCTGGTCTGGGCCCTCTGTGCATAATTTTGGGTCGCATTTTCCACGCGTTTTCCTGCCACTGCCACTGCCACGTAGTACGGAGAGTTGTTTTCTTAGCGCGTTTTGTTTGCACAAATTAACGATGCTTTCCCGTTACGTTTCGTCCGACTGTCAGCCTGTGTCTGCATTTCCCCCTCTCTCCCTCACTCTCTCTCTCTGTCTGTGTGTGTGCGTGCGTATCTGTGTTAATTTAATGTGAATTCCGCAGCGGAAATGCTCGCACAAGCAACCAAACGGCCAGCACAGGACAGGACTGGACTGGACAGGACTGGACAGGACAGTGCAGGGTATGGGACCAGGATACGACGGTATATGGGTTGGCATGGCCAAAGGACGAAGGATAGAGGAGAAAGGGTAGGGTTCTTGTGGATGTGGATGTGGCAGACACGTGCTAAAGGTTAACCTTTGGTCATTGTAGTGCTGCCCGAAGGCAGCGATACGAGAGGCGAGGCATGAAAGCGTTAAAGCGTCGTCGTAAACGTAATCTAGTGATGGGAAATCATGCTGACAAAGCGACCACACACACCCACAAACACCCACACACACACACACACCCACCCACACACACACAGTCTCTCTCTCTCGCTCTCTTTGTATCTCTGTATCTGCCGCAAAGTGTTGCATACTTCAAGGTCAGCTGTTGACATTGTGTGCGTGTGTGTGTGCGTGTGTGTGGGTGAAAGTGTTTAGCGATAAATAGGCGGAGGCCTCTGTGTTCTATTTATTTATTATCGTTCTATGGAATTTAATAGAACATACGAACATATTCATAGAACGTAGGGCGTAAGGGGGGGAGGGGGCTAAGAATTTCATCCCTTAACAGATTGTTTTATGGGCTTATAGCCCCTCTAATAGCTTGAATATTTTATGAGCGGTGAACGGAGAGCTTCCACGGAAGCCTGCCCCCCAGCCCCCTGCTCCCTGCTCCCTGCTCCATGGAAATGAATTAATTCCCATTCTGGGAAATAAAACAGATTATGAACTAAAAGAGGATTAGTGCCCGAGGGGACAACCCATTAGGGAGTGCATCTAGTTTGCATAGACAATCAAACGAGTTCCATACTATAAGGACAGATCCACATAAATATTTGTCCTTAACAGAGGAGGATATCTGTGATTCTTGGAGGGGAGCACCTCCTGGGGGATGGACCTACAGTTTCCATTTGGAAGTTTCTCACTCTAATTTTAATCATTGTTAATTCCTCATTAGAAAACCGTTTCCATATTCTGAAGCACAAGTTTTACCCCCATAAATATTTTAGTATTTCCTCAATAACTTCCTAAACTTCAAACTTTTCTTGATCACAGTTTGGGTTTCGGTTTGGGGTTTCCTCCTAATCTTCTCCTCTCCTTCCCCTTGGAGCTCTCTTTCTCTTTATCAATAATTCAGAAATTGTTTTTTGTTTTCTTTAAAGAGTTTATAATTTGGAAGATTAAATGAAAGCGAAAAACAGCAGCCGCAGCCGCAGCCAATCATCCATCCATCAATTCCATAAAACTTGAATGTGGCAGAGCCTCTGAATATTTCAGGAATTTCCTTCCACGGGGAAAACAGGTACACTTATGACCACACACACACACACGTGGGGCACTGGGGCACAGTGGCACACCGTGGCATAGTCTGTGCATTCCAGATGATGCCTGTCGCTGGCTTTCGCCATCGCCTTGGGGCATCATTTTAGTACTTTTGCGGTTGGTGGCGGTGCCTCATTTTATGGCCCCAAAAAGTATGCAACACCAAACACGAATTTCCTTGGGGCCACCACCCCCTCCCCCTAGCCCATCATCGTGTGTGTGTGTGTGTGTGTGTGTGTGTGTCCGTGTTAGGCCTATAAATGCCTCACTCACTTGTTGGCCCAGCTGCCAAGCGAGAATTTCTGGACCCTTCGCCTTCCATAATTTGTTGGTTTTTTACCATGGCTGGGATGGATGTAAATGTATCTGTATCTGTGTCTGTAGTATCTGTGTGGGTCTCTGTGCATCCATTTCTGTGCCTCCCCAACTGTGTATCAGAGTGTGTGTGTGTGTGTGGGTGTGTGTGTGTGACTGGGTCTGTGTGGGTTCTTTTGGAATATTTTTCAAGGTTATATGCTCTTGAAAAGTTGTTCCATTTTTTATGTTACGCTCTTTATAGATCAAACAAGTTCCGCTCGTAAGGACGATTATACCTTGAACGCTCCAAGAATTTAATAACAAAAAACTTCCGTTGTGCACAAGAGATTCGTTCTTTGAATTTGAATTTGAGTTTGAGTTTTGACTTTTGATTTGATAACTTTTCGTCACGCACCACTGCGGGAGTGCTGGTTGCAACTTTCGTTATAGTTTTTCTTGTTTTTCTTCTCTTTTTTATTGCTCGGCCTGTTGCACCGTGAGACGGTGGCCGTGTGGCGGGGGCAAGAGCAGAGCGCCCCACAAAAAATATAAACTACGACAACACGAGTGGGTCGCCTCTCTCTCGACGCGATGTCCGTTGTGTGGGAATGCTTCCCAGCAAATGATGGGGCGCCTCTTCTGGTGGTTCCACTGCTGCTGCTGCTGCTGCTGCCTGATACCTGAGTGCTGCTGCTGCTGGTGGCGCTCGTCCTGCGCAGGCGCTGGCCATGAAAGCGCGCGTATAACGGCAGTCTGCTGGCCAGCCTGCCTGCCTCGTCAGCTGGTATTCCCTGCAGCCTCGTCTCTGCCTCGGCCACGCTCAGCTGATTCCCATGGCCTCTCATGTGACGATGGCAGGCGTTTTACTACGTGGCCCCCCGCCCACTCCGCCCTACTACGGCCACTCCCACTGCTGATGCTGACGTAAATCGGAATGCAGTTCCGATGCCCAAAAAAAAAGCTCTGGGCCAAAGCTTTGGTGTGCATTTTTTCGTGCTTTCGGGCCATCCACACGAAAGCAGTGCATAATTAAAGGTAAAGCTTCCAGCCGGGAGTGCGGAAAGGACCCCAAATGATGGTCAAGGCCGCTCAAGGCCAACACTTAGCGGGCGAGAGGGGAATGCTGTAGATGGCGGGGGAGGGAGCGGGTGGTGTGGGTGGGTGGAGTGGTTAGTGTGGTTGGGCTGATGAGGTGTGGGAGCTTTTGGCTCAAAGTTTTCCTGCCAATGCTGATGCATAAAAAATCTATTCCTATTCATTTGGTGGCACTCTCTGTCCCCAACCCTCCCTCCCTCTCTCTCTCTCTCTCTCTCCCTGTCTGTCTGTCCTTGTTTCTCCGAGTGTAATGTGTGTCCTGTAAGCAACAGCACCGCGACAGCATTAAGGCTCATTAGTCGCCTGTCTCTTGGCATCAGGGTGTGTGTGCTGGTGTGTGTGTGGTTTTGGGGTAATTAGCGATAACAGTTCGAGCTGTAATGCGGCTAATTGAGTTATGTCCGTGTGTACACGGTACAGTGCCTCACACAACTGTAGGCACAACGTCGGCCACTTGTAAGCATACTCCAAAGGGCCTGATAGGCCTGGGCGGTGGGCGGGGGGCAGCTTGTTTCGATTATGTAAGATGACAGGATGGAAGCTTGATTATGTAAGAGGATTGGTGGGAGGATTGCACAGCGCAGGAGAAGGGGAGCGGAGCCTAAAACCACTCTTCGGGCATCTGCTGTTTGTATCTATCGAATTATTATCGATTTACGATAACCAGCATAGGGTTAAGAGTGAATTCAATAGCTGATGCTATATTCCTGTTCGGCTTTTGAATTTCGATTTCTTTTCATGCGATAACTCCATGTTTTGTTGATATTTATACCGATAATCTTCGATAGACTTTGTTTTGATCGAATAAGATGTATCGATAACAATCGATAACACACGATTGTTGTTATATCTGGATGAAAAATCCAATTCAATAACATGAGCTTACATTTTCTTCAACTGCACTTACAACCTTCAAACGCACTGTCCTCGGGGCACAAGAAAAAACAACAAAAAAACACACGCACGCACACACACACACACACACACACACCTGAACAATGAGGCAGTTAGCTGAAAGCTGATCTAAGCTGAGCATAAATCATGGCATACTTAATGGTGCAATTAACTTCATTGAGGCTACTACCAGCCACTGTTGCTTCCCCCCCCCCCCACCCCCTGGACCGAACACTCTGACATGCTTTCACCTGGTGAATGGTGTCAATGAATTGATTGCGATTACAATTTGCGCGCACACAGTTTACTATTACTTTTCATTGCCAATGTCAGGGCAGCAGCAGCAGCAGCTACAGCCGCAGCAGCAGCCAGAATAAAAAACGACAGCCAGCGACAGCCTTGACCACGAATATCGATTTCCTGTTGTGTTGCGCTGTGTGGCTACCAGCTACTGGGTTGCCGCTTCATTTGAATGCTGGCTGGCTTCCCGCTGCTGCTGCCTGCCTGCCTGTGCATTTGCCACTTGCCACTTGCACAATTAAAATGCGTTTTTCCATTAGGATTTAGCCTTTAAGCTGACAGACAATTTGTGTGCGTGTGCCCGCACCATTCCCTTTAAAAAAAAGCACTCGGGGCGTATACGTAATGTCGAACCCCACCAAAAGCAGCTCTAACTGTAATACTCGTAGAGGTCTCGTAGAGAGGGGAGGGGAGGGGGTGGGTGTGGGGTAATGTTGTTCGATGAATGAATGAATGAATGCATGATTGGGCGAGATCCGATCTAATGCCGGCCACTGGCGTCGCGCGAAAGCGAAACTCAAATTGAAACCGAAACTGAAGCTGAAACTGAAATCGAATACTGGAACACTGGAAAACTGGTTTCCAAATTGTGTCAGTCGCTGGCTGGCGGGCATTTGGACAAATGTGCGGAAATGTACAATACAACAGCAACAACAACAGCCACTAAAAATCAATAACAATTACTTGACATTACTTTGCGATTTGCCAGCGAATTAATCAACAAAATTCGTACACACACACACGCACACACACCACACACACACATACGCGCTTAAAAAAAAAGCAAATTAAAAAGTGATTTATTTAATGGAAAATTACCGACAAAATGCCGCAAAAAAATATTCGCATTTTTTGTAGAGATTTATTTTTTGATGGCTGTAAAACTAACATTCGGATGATTTAAGAGCGGAAAAATGCATGAAGGGTACTCTCGTCAGCGCTCAACAGATAACAGATAGTGCCCTGGTGGAAAATGAAGGGTGAAAAGCTTCATTGGGCAAATGGATTGATGGGGGATAAGAGTGTATCTAGATAGCCTCTGGTTAGGCCCAAGGACGAGCCATTTGGTTAATTAATGCCCATTCGATTATCTTCGCAGAGGACTCGTAGTATGCAGCGCTGAAGATGGCCCAGGATAGGGTATTAATAGTCGCTAGTCCGTAATCAATAAATATAGAAACTACGCAGTGAAATGGGGAGCAACCACAGGAGCAATGCAATTGCTGGGAGAGAGAAGAGAGAGAGAGAGAGAGAACCGCAGCTAAAACGATCGGAGATCAGGAGCTGCCTTTAGGACATAGCCGACTAACTTTGTACTCTACAAAGTGCTGCACGTCACCTCCGTCAAAGCCGTCTTACAGATATTTCTAGTCTTCCAAATTGAGCAAATGGAACTTTTCTAGTAAGCCAGAACCCTGAACCCTTCTTGTTCTTCACTACTTTAGACAATTACCCATGAAATTGATTTCAATTTACTTATGGAACATTTGTATGTTGGCCCTCGTTCGATTACTAATCAAAACCGAACCATGTAGCCATGTGTATTTGTTTCGTCAAGGGACACTCACCTTCTTTTTGGTATTGAAGCCGAGGAATGACAGTTTGCGAACATTGTTCTCCCTGCCGCTGGCCGAGCTGAAACTCATTTTGTGTGTAGGAGAGTGTACGTTCGGCTTCCCTTATGGTGCGTGTGCGGGTGCTCTCAAAGCGTAAGACTTCAGGATCTTCTTAGATGTGTGGGGCTCTGCTTATTTGATGATCAGACAGTAGTCGGGCATCGAGCTGTTGTTGTGGGAGATCTGATGGGGCCACTGTGGATGCTCCAGGAGTCTCGGCATTCGGTGCAACGTTGGATGACGGCCTGCAAGAGCCACAGAGAATGAGAATGGAAAATATAAGTAAATACAGTTACTGAGACAGAAATGCGGGGCATGCAATGCTTTTCCATTAATAAACAATTTCGACTGTTGCTGCTGTCAGTCGCATGGAGGCGGCCAATTGAAAGCGATTCCCCCTTTTTTTTCTGCCGCTGCCGCTGCCGCTGCTGCTGCTGCTGGCGGTGGCAATAAAACAAAACAGACACACACAGTATTCCCGACGCGACGCGACTCAATTAAAGTCAAATGGCAGCCACACGCATAGGCCCCAAGCACCAACCCCCATCCCCCATCCCCCATCCTCCATCCCCTCCTTAGCCGCTCGAAGGGGCCGCCAAAAGCACGCGACTTTTGTTGATGGCTCGTGATCAATTTGCGTTATTTGAACACTCAATCTACAATATGGTTATGGAAGGAGTACATATATGGCAGGGGTGGGGGTGGGGGTGGGGGTTGCCCCTTCCCCCACGTTCTTCTGCGATCTGTGGATCTTCAAATGGCAATCTCTTGATTAATTTCGTCACATTTTATGGCTTTGGAACAACAAAAACTCATAGACGAGGATTATTTTTGGGCTTGGCCGTTGAGTGGCGATATCTTAATCGAGCAAACAGAATTTATGTTGATTATAGAGCAGGCACTCCCTCTCTCCCTCTCAGCTCCTTGAGAGACCCTTATGGGGGGTGGGGTGTATAATCCTTGGGGAGCTCCGCCCTATAATTCTAAGGGCGTAGCAGCAGGCATTGAACCTAAGACAACATTGACAACGGCCTCCCACCCTCCACGCCTCCACGCCCAACTGCTTTTCCAGCTGTTAAATGTTTCGTGTCGGCAGGTCCTTAATTATTCAGTAAGCACCTTTTTCGGTTTTTTTTTTGGGGCGATGTGTGGCAAGGGAGGGGAGGGGAGGGAGGATGGTCCCAAAAGTTACACAAATTCAATTATCTCCTTTGCAAATGCCATTCACCATTCACACGAACAAAAAAAAAAAGAGCACAACACAACAAAGAAAACACACGACGACGACGACGGTGGCACGTAGACGATATTCGGCAGGACTCACGCGGAGACTCACTCTGGAGACAACTCGAGGCGTCCTCTGTGACAAACGAATGCCGTGTGAACCTGTTGCGGCTGCTCGGGCACTGATTTATGTGTGTGCCACTGCTTGCTTCTGCGGTAAAGAACACTCTGGGCGAGTGAACGCCGGTGGCCCGCCACCCAAGCCCCCATCCAGTCATCCAGCCATTCAGACCACCCGTCCGTCCGTCGGTAGAGCCCAGCCAACGACCGACCCGAAGTCCCCCAAATGCACGAAACCCCCCGAACGCAGTGGCAGTGCCAGTAGCCGCGTAACAGTCGTCTCCCCCGAGTGTCTCCCGAGCGTCTCCCGAGTATCTACCGAGTATCGTACCGCATATCGCGCGCATTGAGAATCTGACTTGAGTCTCGTGCTTAGACAGCGCCTCATTTTAGTCGCTGGCGAAATTTTTCATTTCGCTTCAGTGTTGATTATGTAAGAAAATGTGACTTGTCTTTAAGACAAGTTGGGTCTTGGAGGGGGATGGGGAAAGGGACTGGGACTGGGACTGTTTGTTTGCCTTGGATATTGACTTTTGTTTGCCATATGTTTCCAGCGATAAAAACAAAAAAAGTCTATAAAAAATTGATCCGTCTCCTTCTGTCTGTCTTTCGGTCTTTCTGTCTGTCTGTCTGTCTGTGTGTGACCATGGATTAAAAGTTAAGTTTCTGTGCAAACAGAACTTTCCGAACTTTTGCCTTTTGGGGTGAGACCTTGGGAATGTTGCTTCACACTCACACAACTGCAGCTGTGTGTGTGTGTGTGTGTGTGTGTGGCACGTTACGGTAAATGTTATTATTAACTAATAAAAGGATTTCCAAGTTGATAGATTGCTTGCTTGCTTGGTTGCTTGCTTCAAGGTTGCAAGGCTATTAATAATGGAAATACCCTTCATTCCCATTCCCATTCCCATTCCCAGACTGTTGTTTCCTGCAATAAAACGAGTATTTATCACACGTTCAGATATTCGATTCTACATAGACAAAATACCCATGTGAACTGCCATTAATTCTGATTGAACTGATTGGACTTTATAGATGGATTTCACATACATAATTATAGATATATTTGGGAAACATATACATACATATATCTGCAACTAAGTCCCTAGGAAATCCCTGAAATAAGTCACAACTTTCGTCTAGAAATTGATTGTTAATAAAATGCAAACAAAACCTTGAAATGGAAAAATTATCAACAATCAGCAAATATATTTTGTCTAATATTATATAATAATGAATGAAACTAGTTTAAAGTCAAATAAAAAGAAAACAGGAAACGTTTTGGATGTTTTATGATAATTATAGGAATAGGAATAGAAAGCAAAGGAATCTTCGTTTTATCTTTATAACATTTACACTACGTATACATATATCCATCTATCTATTTATCCATCTATCTATCTATCCATCTATCTACCCATCCATCTATCTATCTATCCTTCTATCTACCCATCCATCTATCTATCCATCCATCTATATATCTCTATATATTTTTCTACATATCTATCTATCTATCTATCCATCTATCCACCCATCCATCTTTCTATCCATCCATCTATATGTCTATATATTTATCTACATATCTATCTATCATCTTTCCATCTATCTGTCTTCAGGATATATTCCTATAATTGTACGATAAATGGACCATATCGCTTCTCCCAAACGGTTTCTCTTCGAGAACCTCTATAATTTTTGTATTTTTGAAAGATTTGTGATATTTTTTGAATATCTGGCGCATCATCCTTTATTTAAGGGCCATAAGTGAATCATTCGAACTCCTTAAAGTTCTGGATTTCCAGAATCTTCTTACGAGAACCTGCCTGCACAATCTTTATAATTCTTCCAATAATCGTATAAAAGTAAAAGTTTGCTACAAAGCATTTTCCAGCTCTTTTACAGATAGTACATAAATATACTGGTATTATCTTTCGATTACCGCCAGAACTACAAAACTCCACAGAAATATTTCCAGAATTTGGCCCATATCAACCCTAGAGTAAACCCTGGAAACAAGATGGATCCATCGACTGGTAGGTATCGTATCTACATAGTATAGGCGTTACTTGACATACACAGCTACATACATATATGTACATACATACATACATATATGTATATAGAGCTTCTTTCGTACAGCTCAGCTGATTCGAAATTGAATTCTTCAATCGAACGATCGCGTGACGACGTTCCAGAAATTAAGCTCCCAAAAAAGAAAACAAATAAATTTACACATTTTTATATGGCACCCACACAAGACAGAGACAGCGAGACGGAGACACAGAGCGAGGGGGGTGGGGGGTGGGGGTGGTGTTGGCATGCTATTAAAATTAGAGGAAAGGCAACTGTTAAAGCACAAGACATCACAACAAACGGCGGACAAACAGCAGAAATCAGAGCAGAGCGACAGGTTCCCATAAAACTCAAAAGCCCTCGAAAAGGTGTTACATTCAAAAACCCCCCCGTACCAACAACAGCCCCGGGAAAAGCGGGGCGGGAAATGGGGGTGGGGGCGGGGGCGGGGGCGGGGGCGTTAGCACACAAAAATTAACGTGGTGATCAATTTTATGGGTTCATTAGCGTTTCGCTGGCCAACTGGACGCCAAACGATCGATCGATCGATCGTACGACGACGACGCGAGTGACTTAATTCTGATTTAAATTATTGTTTGTATATGGAATATATCAATGCATATCGATAAACACTGCGGCGGGCGGGTATTAAAAGAACTGTCGACACCTTACAGTCGGTGGGTCGTCTTATCGACCAAAAGCAAGAGCCAACGCATGCCAGGCCGTTCGTTGCGATTCTATTTCGAGATACAGTTACTCGCCGCAGATACTCTCTCTCCTTCTTAATTGATTAAACAGAAAATTGACAGTAATGTATGGGAAAGCCAAGGCATATGCGGCATACGGCATCATAAATTATCTAATTGTCTATTATGTGTCGTGTCGCCCGAAATTGATTTGATTTGCAAAAGCCAACAAGCAGCGGCCGAGAGCTAGCACAGGCGCAGACATCTAAATTGATGGATGATAAGTGAAGTGGGAGGAGGTGGGTGAGGCAAGGAGGCAGTGGGGTGGGGTGGGGTTTATCAGGTCTCGTGTTGGCTGCTTATCAGCAAAGGTGGCACCGGATCCAACCGGTTTTACGCGGTCAGCTGCTGCTCTTGGATCCGATCCGATCCGATCCGACTTCTTTTTTCTGCACACATTTACACTCACGTGCCGCTGCCGCTGCTGCTGGTGGCAGGAACCGGTTTTGCAAATTGCAACAGTCATCATCAATTGGTGGCAGCTGCAACGCAACTGCATGCAGCATGCCGCAGGCAGCTGACATTGAACTTGAAACAACCCAAGCGTTTCGACCAGCGACCAGGTAGGGTGAGGGGTAGGGTGAGTGGTGGGCGAAAACAGTAGCCCAAAGACCCACCCACTCGAACGTAAAAATGTCAGCATTTAAGCCCCGACACTCGAGATAGACCGACGGAAAGGAACAACGGTAATTATACAGAAGTGTGCCCATATATTACACACACATACACACACAATATTTAGTCATTTAATATATGAGTGCATTAAAATATTTGATAATTGAAAACGCATTGGCCCCCACTCCAGTGGGCCCATCGTAAATCTTTGCTGGGAGGATCGTAAATATTCAGCCAGACAGATTGCCCCGTGGCAGTGGCTATACACTCCATGCATGGCCTATAGTTTCGTTCTACACTGTGTAGCGCCACTTTCCACTTGAGTGACAGTACGATCGGGCAGTTTTGTTGAAGGATTTACGATCGCCCCGACAATTGTTCGATTGTACAATTGTTTCGAGAGCACTTTCGAGGCACAGGCCAAAAACTGCAATGCAAACCCGACATTTGGCAGCGAATAAAAATCATTTTTTAACGCTTCACTGATCCACACATACACAAAAAGCAGTGAAAAAGCAATTCCACCTGCAAATACAAACGAAAACTAATTGGACTTCTGGCATACGGCCATACCACTAATGACTAAACGGCAGCCCAAATGACTGACTGACTGAGTGACTGACTGACAGATCGACGACCGCTGTGGGGGCTGACTAACGTAAGAACATCGTGGGCTGGCACATGTAATCCGTTATTCACAGCCCCCCCATAAGCAACCACCCAAACACCCACCCACCCACTGTCAATGTCAGGGTTTTCTTTTCGGTTTCTATTTTGCAACTCGCACACACACGATAAGCGATAATGGCTCATATCTCGATCGGAAGAACCAGACCATAATAATTCGTCAACTCTTTCAAAATAACACTCTCTATGTATCGATTTCAGGGGAAATTCCAATTGCATGGTTACGCAAACTGGGCAGGGAAAAATCTTTTGTTTTAGGTTAACGATGCGATATTTCTTATATCAATATTGATAACAGAATCTGTCATGGGGGGGAAGAACAATAGGGAAATGTGTTTTGTTTTATCATCGAATGACGAATGGATGAAAACCACTATCCATGATGCATATTATTATCCTAGGGTGACACATGGGTCTGTCTATTTTCGTCATAGAAAGGGAAAACTCTGTAATCCCAGGAGATCTTTGAGGGTGTAATGAGAGTCGTCTTTGCGTGACAAAGATGATCGATAGGGAAAGAGAGAGAGATGTGTAAGATGGTCCCATGTTTACCTAGAAATGTTAGTTTAAAAAAACACATTCGAATTCGAATTCGATTTCGGTTTCGATTTCGATTTCTACTTCGAATTCTTCATTGTGTGTACATACGATCGTGTCTCCGGCACGACCTCCCCCTCGATCGTTTCCGCTGCCCATTCCCATTCCCTTTGCCCATTCCCTTTGCCCATTCCCTTTGCCCATTGGCTATTGTTATTACATCCGTGCAATTTGCACGCCGCTGCAAATTCCGTGAACCGTTTTCACAGGAACAATAAATATCGCTCTCAACATACAGCAAGAGCTTGGCGGCAAGTTGTGTAAACAAAAGTGCAACATCAGTGGGCCGGCGGGGGGGGGGGGGGGGGGGGAGCGAGGAACCCCTCACATAACAATAAAAACAAAGTTTAAGCGTCATGATACATTTTGGTTTAAACATCAGAAAAAGAACAATAACAAAAGCTACAACAGCAAACAAACCAGAAGCAGAAGCAGGAACAGCAGAAACAGCACAAAAATGGGAAGCACAAGGGAGAACGAACAAGAAAGAAATATGTAGTAGCTTTGCCGACAGGCCGAAGCTTTTGATACCCTTTGATCACTAAATCGATACGTTTTTAGTTTCATATGGTTTCAAATTTCCATATTTGTTTGTATGAAATAAGAGTATTCCTTCTTGATTACTTCTTGACAAATAGTCGAATATCCTCCCTTCTAGGGTAGCAAAAAGCACAAAAGTCGAGATAAACAAATTCTAGTTAACATTGTGTGTTTATCGTGTGCGGCGGGGTCGCGACTGCAGCATGGGAGGAGGGGAGCCAAATTATTGAGCCATTACTCACCAGATGTAACCGCAGGGGAACCCAAAGAGGGAGATACTGCTACACCCAAAAGCCAGTAGAGGGGGAGAGAGCGAGCGAGAGAGAGAGAACGGCAGAGGGTGCTAAGAGCACATATTTGCCAGGCGAGAAAGTGCAGCGCTCGCAATTCACGTGCTGCGCTTGTGAGACAGCGAGGGGCGGCGAGGGGCGGCGAGGGGCGGCGGGTCCCCGCCACGAAGGGGAGGGGGAGGAAAAGAACACTCAACGCTGATAGCAGAAATGCCCCCGAAGAAGAGTTGTTGGTGCTTTTTTCTTTCTGTCCGCTCGTTCTGTTGTTTCTAAAAATTTGCATAAAAAGCAGACAAACTTAGCATAAAGCGCCGCGGGGAATGAAAGAGAATGGCAAAGGGAACGACGATGGCAAAAGGGAGCGGGGGGGAAGGGGAAGGGAGAGTTGAAGAGAACGTGCTTGCCCTGGTGTGGCGGCTACAACTGAAACTGTGTTAAACTTTTCTGCTGGAACACGCTCAAAAAAAAACAGCAACAAGAACAAGTAAGAACGTTGCAGGGGAGTAGTCGACTTATTGTTACTCTAACATACATAAATCTGTATGTATGTATATATGAGGGATACATATGGAGCTAAGGAATTTATAAACTCCGATGAAGCACAGGACAGATTTATTCACATTTACTTTGAAAGAGTTGCCTCTCTTGGCTCTCTGCCTCTCTGTTACATATCCCCATACAAAACACATATACCCTATTCGTTGTACTCGCAGCAGGGTATCCCGTACCAAACACCGTACCGCCTCTGATCTGATCGGAGCGTGGAGGAACGGAGGAGGAGATCAGATTCAGATCCGAAATAGAACCAGTTTCCAGAGTCACATGCTGCAGTTGCTCGCTCGGACTTGATTTATCTTTCTCCTTCGGCTGCCCAATAATGGTTCTGCTGCGACAGTAATTGCGAGGAGCATGTCAGCAGTTTGGCCCCCGCCGACTTTCGTTTCTTGGGTTCCGTTTGGTGCGGTTCAGTTAATGTTATTTTTAATTGTTTTCCCTGGGGTACATACTTATTTTCTTTGACACTTTTCCAAATGCCACACACACACCGCAGACCTGATCGAGTAAATTTTAATTTTTCCTTCGAAAGTGAAGGACGGCGGGTGGGTGGAGGTGGAGGTGGAGGGAAATCGCCGGTCCAAGATATTCACAAATTTAAAGATCTTTTTGCACAGAAATAGCCGCAGACAAATCACAGCGACAGGGACAGGGACAGGGACAGACACAGAGAGGGAGGGAGAGAGAGTGTTATAATTGACACGTACTTCAAGTGCTCTCTTTTCACTCTTCTCCTTACCTTTTACTCGGCCACAACAAAAAGCAACAGCAACAATTAGAAGCGACAGCCGCTGATGACGTCGCAGCTTTAGTTTCGCGAGTGATGTCCAAAAATTTTCCACTGTTCCGTAGCGGGGGGTGGGGTGCTCCAATGTTGTTGTCAGTGGTTCATTGATTTGGGGGTGGGGGCAAGATACAGTGGGTCTGATCGGTCCGGCTGCAGTAGGCGCAGAGGCTTCTGTTTGCGGGGGCGAAGGTTTTCGGCGGCTTTTTGGCAAGAATAACATACACACACCAACACACACGCACTGGAGGGTTAAAGAGAACGAACGCGTCGATAACAAAAAAAAAAAAACAAACGGTGAGCGACAGAGAGCGACACAGAGAGAGCAGGAGAAACGCACAGTGGAAACAAAGGCACAAAAATGACAGAAAGAACGCAACGTTTGTTGTCGCTTCTATATGTAAGACTTTTTTATGTTCCTCTTTTGCCTTTTAACGACTTTCTGTCTGTTCGTCTATATACTATGAACGCGTGCAAACTTGAACTTTTGTTGGAAACGGTCTCTCGCGGCTCCGTAAGTGTAATACGTAAGTGAGAGTGAAATATGACGTAAGGAAACGTAAGTGAGACTAAGGCGAATATGTCGCGACGAATTCGCTGCACGTTTCGAAATGATTAACTGTTCCTTTGGCAGCACGTTTTTAAACCGAAGCAGCGACCGAAAACAACGCAGAGAGCAGAGAGCGAAAACAGCTGCTGCTGATGATCGTTGCTGCTCTCTTCTCTCTCCCGCTCTCTCTCTCTCTCTCTCTCTCTCTCTCGCCCGTCCGTTTCGGCAGGCTAAATTAACCCTTACGCATTCTCCTATGCCTTGCCGGGTGCAGGGCTGACTTCTTGTACCCTTGCTTAACCCGCCGAAGGGAGATGTGACAATTTTAGCCCTGCTTATCTATTAATACGTTTCGTTTGCTAAACTAAAAATAATCAGCTTATGTGTCTCCGCCGTATGTCCCGCCGCCAATATTTGCCCAGCAATTCACACCGTGCAAATTACCCGATTTCCGAAGCTCTAATTGATTAAATTTGCATTGAAATTAATATCCACAAACTGTTAAGAACTGGGCGACACTCGATGGGCCAAAGTGGCAATCCGGTCATAATTTTTACCAACGTCTACATGTCGAATAATTTTGATTGCGGCTTTATTCTTGAAAATTTACTGCTTCAATAATGATTAAACGCAGCCAAATTGTGCCCGGCAAGAGGTGTGTTCTGTGTTCTGAGGGTTGTGTGTGGGGTGGGGACGGTTTGTGTCTGATAAGCGGAAACGAAAGCTTTCCGTGCCAATCTAAATAAGGATTTACCTTATTTGATGTTTGATTCCCGTGGGCATTTTCCGATTGGTTTCTACGTCAGAGTTGTTGAATTAGTTGTGAAAATATGTATTCTTTTTCTGGTCTATTGAGTGTACAATTGGCAAGCACTTGCTAATTAGTCGCAACCTGTGTGAATTGTGTGGAAAGTGGTGCGAAATTTTTTCCATTTAATCAAATTAATTACTATGTTTGACAGCTATTTTGATCGAGTGCGTTAATTGTTGGGCTGCGGGGGAAAATTTATGACACCGTTGGCTATGGCTTTTTCTAAGACCTAGAATAAATAGAACTTGAGACTCAGAGCATATGGTTCACACGATTAAATATCAATTATGCGATAAGGAGAAAATAAACATTCCGATTACTCATACGCAGAACGCACATGTAAGGGTTAACCGCAGCCTAAAAGTATGCCTTGTTTTTTATGTTTGAAAGACGAAGGCCGAAAGTAGGCTATGAAAAATGATAACGGAAATACAGATAACCTTGGCAGTGCTGTGGGTGGGTGGTGGGTGGATAAAAGCTTTATAGTGGGACAATTGAAAAGCGCTCAAAATTTGAGTGAGAATCAGTGGCGCAGGCGTCACGTCGTGGTGAAAAGCTCTTCATCTGTGGGACAACAGTCCCAAAACTGTTGCTGTTCTGTGACACAGTTGCTGCCACTATCGCTGCTACTGCGACTGTTGCTGTTGCTGTTGCTTCTTAGCGCGCGTTCCTTGGGGCGGCAGGCTGCATGCGAATCAGACTCAGACTCGGACTCGGACACGGACTCCTACTCGGACTACAACTTCATTTTTATCATTTGATTTACCTGCAAAACTTTAACAATGCCCACTTCCGTAGCCGAAAGAGATGTGCGGAGGCGGCACAAGCACACAGGGAAATGGGAGGAAAATGGTAGAAAATTCCAACCTAAGCTTTACCTTTGTGTTTATGTTTGCACGAGGGCCATCGCAGTTGTTGCTCTTTTTCCCTTTGAGGGCCTGAGGGCCACTAGTGTATGGGGGCGGAGGGGCGCATGGTGCGAAGGGGGGTTTTATGTGAAACTATCTTTTTTCAATTTCCCCGCATGGCTGCTGCTGTTTCTACTACTGCCCATATAAAACGGAAATGGAAGTTTTGTAAATGTTTTCTTTTGTATTTCTTTCGGTTTGTAGACCACCCTATAAAAACGACGCCTCCCCCTCCCCCACACCCCACACCTCCCCACCCACAACGTAACGCGGATGGCTCCTTTGAAAGATGAGCGAAAATGGATCTAACAGTAAAAGTAGGAGTGTGCGTGTGTGTGTGTGTGTGTGTGTGGAAAAGTAGAGGATGTGTAATAGAGGGGGATTAGTGCGGGAGAGCAGAGAGGGGATGGATGCGTGTAAGAAGAGCTCTGCATGACTATGTCGAAGAGGGAGGGAGGGAGGGAGGGAGGGAGAACGAGAGTATGGGCGAATGGCCAGAGCCAAGTCCGTGCACTTTAGTTTTTTGGCTTGCAAGTGTTGTTCCTATTTTTTTATGACACTTGACGCTCAGCCAAGCCACCACTATGTATGGAGTAGTTGGAGGGTTTGCGGGGTTGGGGTAGGGGTAGGGGCTGAGGCTGAGGCAGCTGCCGGCTGCCAACGTTTTCCGTCATTGTTCGGTTTCCTTTTGCACCTTGACTTCACTTGACTTGACTGTGTGTTGTTGTTTTTGTTGTTGTTGGGTTTCATTTGGTTTGGTTTCATTTGGTTTGCCTTTTGCTCTCGCTTATCCATTGATAAGAAAGTGCTTTTTAATAGCCCTGCACTCAGTCACAGATGGTGGCAGACTTTTTGCTGCCACTGTGTGGGTGAATGCATGGGCATGAACCTGTTAAGCAAAGCCTGCCTCGATCTTACTCTCTCTCTCTACGTCGCTCTCTCTATCTGCTCTTCGGGGTCGGTCGATGTCTACGCTTTAAGCTGAAAGCTCAGCTGGGTCGAAAAGGTAGAGCGAGAGCGAGCTTTTCTAGCAGTGCGATCGTTGAAGCTGGCTGACTTCGTTCTGAGGTGCGTAGCCAGCTAGCCAGCAAGCCAGTCAGCCAGCCAGTCAGCCAGCCAGCCCCGGCCGTCAGTTGCTTTTGACGCTTTTGGCTCTTGACTATTAATAATAACAGCAAATATGACGCGACGCCAGTCTTGACTGGAAAAAAAGCAAATAAAGATCACGTAAATCAAGGTCACGCTGAGCGCAAAAAACAACACACACACAAAAATAACCATTTTCCAATCCGCAATCCACAATCCAATCAAATTCAATCAGCAAAACAGAAAGTGTGCAACAAGTGAGGAGGAAGTGAAGTGGAAGTTTCGGTGTGTCTGGTGAAAATTCAGTGAACATTTCGAACATTTAAAACCAATTACGGTGGACAAAATTGCTGCACACAAAAACAGACACAGATACTCACACACACATCAGTGTCACATACGGAATGTTTGCTCACTGATAAGATAAGCAATCAAAGGTGGGTTCTTGAAAGGTAGACATAAACACAGAACAGAACAGAAAAGCACCCGGAATTTGCATGCCCAGAGAAATCTGTTGAATCTGTTGAATCTGTGAATCTGTGAATCTGTAACTGAAATTGAAACCCAAAAAAAAAGGCAAAAATTAAACCAAAACAAGAAGGGAAACGGGAATGCGAAGTATTTGGTACTCTATGACTCATGGAAGCTAAACCGATTAGATGTGGATGATGCAGAAAGATCTATAGCTTTGATTGGGTGGGGGGGCAGGTGAGGTAATGCAATCTTTGGTTAGAGGGTTTTTAGGGCTTCCACTCTGTTCAAAGTGGAGGACAAATAGCCTTCCATATCGATATCCGTTCGAATAGGCTTCCCCTCCCTTTCACTCCCCGGCAGCGTATAGCGTATAGGGTATCACATACGTAGAGTGTCACTCGCTTCACCTGCTCCACCTCATGCTCTTGCTCTGGGCTCTGTGCACATTCATTTCCACAGTGTGTTATGCATATTAGATATCTAGGTGGGAGTGCGAGTGCGAGTGCCGTGCAGTGCCGTTCCAAGCAAAACATGCTCTAGTACTGGTTTAGGCACCGCCACCTCCGTCGCCCCATTCATTTTCCCTTTCCCTTGAATTCGGGGCAGATTTGTAAAGGGGACGGTGGAAGGGGAACTCGCTTGGACCCAAACCCAAAGTCAATGTGCGGGGTAATTGTTTAAACAAGAACAACTGCTGGAGAGTGCTGCCGGGCATACAAATCGATTGCCATGGCAAATATCAACCATACGCAATGGTGCCTGCCTCTGGCCAATCTCTCGTTTCTCTATGCTGGCACTTGCCACTCCCGACTCCGCTTCACTCGGTTCTATGTACGGCTCTGTCGCCTTCCAGCCTTCTCGCCTGTGTACTGCCAAAATGTGTGTTGTGTGTGCGAAACGAATATAATATATAATTAAAACTAATTTGATGACACACTCGAGTCTCGGGCGCAAGACCAACTCGAGCGGGAAGGGACCCCCCGCCAATTGCGTAATTATTATGTGCCCCACACACACACACACACATACACATATGGCTCGTTACACTGACGATGAGTTGTCTGTTGCTGTTGCCGTAAAAGAATTTTTTAAGTACGCAAATTGACAAACAAATGGAGACGATGGCAACAATTTGCAATTACACAGAGAGCCTTCAAAGCAGTAGCGATGGGAGGGAGAGGGAGGGAAGTTGGCAGCCTTCTTTGCAACGCATTTGGTTGCACGCTTCGCTGCCGGCTTTAAACGAGAGTGAGAGGCAAAGCCCAGACCCGTGTTGCAGCCAGCCCCAGTTGTGGCTGTTGATGGAGCTGGAAGCAAAGCCAGAGCCAAAGGCAAAGGCAAAGCCAGAGCTGGAGCTGGAGCGTATGGCATGTACCGGTAGTGTGTTCGTAAGCCAATGTTAATAAAGACAAACTAATAATTAAGTGGCGAGCATTATGGTTGCCTTGGAATCGGCCAGAGCTGATGGCCAAGAGAGCAACACCGATGGCAGAGATGGCCGAGATGGCAGCCATGAATTGAAATCAGATGAGATGAGATGAGAGACAGCCCCAATTGCATTCATAATTGGGGCCATGGTCTGGCCTTTTCCCTTGGTAATTTATTCACAGCATGCAAATAAGGACAGGACAGGACAGGCTAAGGATACTCCCATTCTAGACCACTCTGAGCTGGATTTTAGCCAATTGTAAAACAACAAAACAGCAGAACAGAAGGCTCAAATGAGTTAAGCATCACCCACAGACACATCCACACATCATCATAAATATAAAGCCCAAGCAGATCAATTTGTTGGCTTGGTCCTGGCAATTAATGCCCTCACAGGACCTGCATCATGGCTGGCCATGGCTTAATTGAAGGCCTGGCCTTTTATTCCATTCACGTTTCAATGATTTTTGAAGCTTCAACTAGCTTCGGGCCCAAACATAATCATAATCATTTGTTGCTGCATATTCAAAATATAATTATAAGCCCCACAAAATCCTGGAATCCAATGAGAGAGAGAGAGACAGAGAGAGAGAGAGGGAAATAGACCATACAATACAATTATTTTAGCCAGCAGGGCGTTCTTATTAACTGCATTTTGATGAATGTGATGTAAATTTAATGAAAACAAAGTTTAAAATGAGGTGACAACAAATTCAAGTAATTTCAAAATTAAAGATAGATACTGACAATACGAAGATATTCGAACTCTTGAGCTCTTTATATGGCAATACCTTTGTGCTTGGCCTGCCAAATGATGCATTTATTAAAATTCTTAATTGAAAATGGTCAAATTTGAGAGAATTACACATACAAATGATACAAAAAGTGAACAGTTCTATGTATAAAGAAACTAATATATGATTTCCATTAAGATTTCTGCAAAATGTACTCAAAATACCAGACCTTTCAGAGCAGTATTTGCTTGGGGTTTCTTTAGAAATAGAAATAGCAATTCATTCATTTAAGTCTCCACTTGCAGTGCTTAGAAACAAAACTCTCCTCGCACAGTTAACCCCTCGCCAGCCGCTCTCTTATGCTTATGCTCCTTGCAATCATAAAACCCTTTGAGGCCATAACCAATCAGTGCCAGTGCCAGTGGCAGTGGCAGGAGGCCATCAACACAAGGGATACAATGTGTTCGATAATCGTTACGTCGTTCCCTCTGATTTCTAGGCAAACAAAATCTTTTGAAAGCCAGATCGATTCATACAGCCAGATTTTAATGGTTGTACCAGCTGCCAGGGGGCAGGATGGCAGGGGGCGGCGGTGTGGGGACGGTTGGATAATTCATTCATATGCATTCACAAAATTGCACTCATCAGCATTCGATTCACACATGCTAGGGAATATGGGCTTCCGGCAGTAGAGCCAGCCAGCCAGCCAGCTGGTTGCAGCTGCATTGCGTATACGCCGCGTGTGCTGTGTTCTCTATGCTCGGGGAAAGTAGTCCCCTGTGGGAATGAAGCTCCAGCTCCAGCTCTAGCTCCAGCTGCACCTCCGAATGCACCCGTTTCGACTGCTATTAACGTGCTCATTTCCCCATTTTGCGGGACTGAACTGGGGATTCTCTGGCCATCCTCCTTCAGCGGGAAGTTTTTGCATCGAAAACGCTTGTGCCAAGGTCTGACTGGTTTTCCTGGTGCTGCTGCTGCTGGTGCTGCTTTTCATAGGAAAATAATATTAAAATTTATGATGACAAACTTTCAACGCCAGCTGCAAAGATTTGCAAAAGTCAGAAAAAAGCAGCAGCAGCAGCAGCAGCAGAGAGAGAGCGAGAGAGATGCCAAAAAAAATGGCAGGCAAAAATATACATTTTTTATACATTTTTCACATTCAGTTTATATATTCCCAATATCTGTGTGTGTCTGCATATATTTTTGGTATCGTATGGTATGGTACATTTCTGCATACATCTATCTATTCCATGGATGTATCGCATCGGAGTATCGGCCTCTCATCGGAGCGCGGACTGAAAGGACGATTCAATATTCGCCCTGCCTGCCTGCCCTGCGTGGCCCGGCTCCGGCTTTGAGCTTACTTTTTCCATTTCCCAGTGTCATTTTTGAAAAATTGATTTATGGCCAATAGTTTGTGTTTGTGTGTGTGTGTGTGAGTGGGCGTGGCAATCTGGCAGGGGCTCGTGGGTGCTATAGAGGCGACAGTTTGCGAAAGAGAACAAAAAAAACCTATCAAGTGTCTCCTGTTCCGCTGTTCGTTCGTTTTTGGCCATACATTCATTCGGCCGCTGAAGGCTTTGAGCCATAGCCCTTGCCATAGCCACAGCCACAGATCCAAAAGTTTCTCAATAACCAAGCATATAGATCAGTTTTTAACAATCCCCCCACCCCACCGCTACCTACACTCCTGACATTGGTTTAAGCCTTTTCATTGCATTTCCAATGAAATGCCGTCCCGCCGTCCCGCTTTAAGCCATAAATTTCAGAATTGTGTGGCAGAGTGTGTGTGTGTTGGCTCTTGTCTGCTGCCGCAAGACAAAATGAGCCGTCAATTAAAATGCATCAAAGGCAGCCCCTGTCGCCCTGTAGTATCAGGGAGGCGGAGGCGGGGTGATGTTTGGGGTGGCCTATGCTACCAACAACAATCATTTACAGAAAGAAATTGCTCGCATTTTTGCGCATTTCAAACCAAATGGAAATTATCTCTCCCACCCTCTCTTCCACTCTCTTCGGCTCCGCCATTTGCTGATGGAAATTGCAAAAACCCACAGCCGCACGGCCGCATGGACAGACATTTATGGGGCTTCACTGTAGTAGTCTGTAGTGAGACGTAATTAAGCGCTGACTTGTTCAATTACCAAAATGCAATTGCATTCGGCTGGGGGGGGGGGGGGGGGGGGGGGGGGTTGGGGGTGTGGTGGCCGCCGCACAAATGTCCGCGTGAATCGGCAGACAGAACACGAAGTTTTTGCCTGTTCGAGGCTCCCGGGGCTACCGCGGGCAGGGCGGGGGCATGGCACCTTTTTGTGCAGCCCATTCTTGTATTGCCGTCAATTTGCATTAAGGGAGGGGTGGGGCGGCGGTTGGGTAAAAGGAGTTTTGTGGCAGTGGCAGTGGCATGCAAAATTAACTTGGCCTTCTTCTTCGTTTTGGCCTTCTTTCGCGATGCTTCCGCTCCTGCGCTCCTGCCTCTGCTCCTGCTGTCAGCGAAAGGAAGTTTTTGTTTGCATTAAAATTGTCAGCGCTGCCAACTTGGTTGAGGTTTCGTTTTAATCATGCCACAAAACTTTGTCCTGTCAGCAGAACTATACTGTGGCACCCATAACCAACACCAGCACCAATCAGCCAATCCCTCCCCGCCCCCCCTGCCATGGGGAATGTGTGGCATGTGGCAAAGCCCCGCCATTTCATATCAGAGTGTGTTTTTTATTGCAGTTTTTTGGCAGGAGTGGAGTGGAGCGCAGAGGGGAGCAGCGGAGAGGCGAGGAGAGGGCCGATTAAAATGCATGAGGCAATGCCAGTGCCAGTGCCCATCGAAAAGTGTTTGTTGTAAGCGGCGGCGGCACAGCTGTTGCATGCCACATCGAATCGAAATGGGACAATGGTTATGCTTATGCATGAGCCACCAAACGCCAATGCAGTCCGAATGCAGCCTTATCGGAGGCGCCTCAGACTCTCTCTCACTCTCTCCCACTTTCTCTCTCTCTCTCGCTCTCTCTCTGTCTCGAGAGTTATTTATGCGCATAATTACAAGTACCTTCGGTGGTGCCCCAATTTACATATGCGACCAATATCTGGGATCTGCAACGGGGATTTGTACTCGGCGCATACAAAGCGTTGCATTAGGGGAGCCCTCATCATCCCTGCTGTACCCTTGCATCCTCGCATCCTGCCTTACACTCTGTGTGTGGCTGCTGCTCTACCCTTTGGCTTATTAAATACAAGAGTAACAAGTGAAAACTTGCACAGAACAAACTGCAGAATTGCCTCATTATGTGAAAAGGCAGCAAATAAAAGTTGGCAGTTAGCACAAAAGGGCCACGTAGTACCACGTAGCACAGAGCGTACCTTTGATGGAAATGGAGGTGGAAGTAAAGGTGGACGTGGAGTTGGACGTGGTGTGGGTAGAGCTAAGGGGATGCACGGACTGCTCCCGGTTGCCAGTTGCCTGGTGCCTGGTGCCATGCGGAGGCGTGGCACTGAAATTTATGCAGCACAAAGCCGCGGCTAATGTAAGTAAGCCAAAACGACATAAGCAGGCATAAACACCACACCAGACCCAGGGATCAACAGGGAACACTCCAATACTTTAGCACAAAAAACGCCACCCCTTTGGAATACACTATAGGAGCAAAAGGATCTATAGCTAATAGGAGACTTAAAGATACAAATAAATTTATGAAAATATATGTGTGTATGTATCTGGTATATTTTACAGGAAAGAATCTTAACAGGGAAAGGAATTTAGCTAGAAGTAGGATCTTTTACGTACACTGACAGAAAAATGGCATAGTAAAACCAAGAATACCGAAACATAGCCTTATTTTAATACCGTCATATTTAATTTAAATATAAAACACTTCAAAGTACAAATATTATACCAGCAGACCCGCGCGCTTTTCGGGTTGCTAAATGAATTTAATGTTTAGGAATTCATAGAAATTAAACAAATTTGATGTAATAACATATTTTACCATAAAATCTTCTGTTCTACAGAATGAAACAAAATGTAATGAAAATGGTGCACGCGTTGCGGAGATAGCCCCTTACACACACACACCCCACCCCTTAAATTGTAAATATGAAACATATTTACATCAATTATTTTCAAATTACTTTCCACTCCCGAATGAAAATGCTTTTCTCTATGGGGACTCTTTTACTATGGTTTGTTCTTTTTGATGATATCTTTAAGATACAATAGATAGTACGTTGAAACTCTAATAGTGACCGGGAATGGGGAAACCCATAGTTCCTTGAATTCTTGGAATAAATACATTTTAGCTAAGATTTTTAGATGCCAGGGGACTGCCGAGACAGTCGTTCCTCCCCAGAGATACTACACACTAGATATTCTCAATTTCTACGCATTTTAGTACAGATACATCTGTAGATACATCGACTCTAAAGCTCTTCTTCCAAGTGCAGTTGCCAGTAAATGGATGTCCCCAAAGCAAAGGACGAAGGATGTTGTGTCGCAAATGCTAAGAACTTTCACAAATTGATTTACGTATCGAATCAGTAATCAAAGGTTGTTCAATCCCCCATCTAGTGGATGGCCTTGAGGCCGCTGTTAGGGTGTCCCATGTCTGTGCCACAAACAGAGCAGGCAGGCAGGCGGGCGGGCAGGCCCCAACGCGTTGGCTTCTGGTGGGTGTAAATTTTGTTATGCGGCAAATGCGCCATAAAGCTACGAAGCAGGAACACTAGTGGAGCAACCAGAGGGGCAGTGGGATTTGCAGGAGGGGAAGGGGGAGGGGGAGCAGTAAGAGCCTGCCAGCAACAGGAACAGTAGAAGGCGCAGTGGCAATGGCAGTGGCAGTGGCAGGACACAGCCTGTGATGCAGGTCTTCAGCTCTCCCAAAGGCTGCTTACATTTGCGTGAATATATTTCTCTCTTGCTTTTATTTTTGTTGCACCCCACCCCTCCGGCCACCACCACTTTATCCTGGCTCTCTCCGTGCATGGATGGAGCTCTGCAAATGGATAGAAGAGTGGGCTGGGGATGAATGAAGTTTGGGGCTTGGGGATTGGGGCATGGGCATGGGCATGGGGATCTCTCTCAGTCCGTGCATGTGCGGCACTCTAATAAAATTTAATAAAAAACGTGCAGCGCGATATAAAGCTTTGGCAATGGACTGGCCCCAGGGAGGGAGGGAGGTAGGTCGGTTCTGGTCTTGCCTGGCTTGGTGCATGGAACGGGGGCAAGCAGAGGTGCTGAGAGACAGGTGTATCATTACCTGCACGCAAACCGCAAACCGCCAGGCAGCTCCGAAGCAGCTCCCAGAATATCGATATTCGAATCGCATGGATCCAATAGCCGAGCCACTCATTTGACTTTTCTTTTGAAACCACCATTTCAGGAGGAAGAGGAGGAGGCGCCACACCACCACCTCCATCAAAAGGGGGTGCACGAGAGAAGAAGGCGCCAACACCACCACCACCACCACAAGACCTCGTCTGTCAAGTGCATTTTCCGATTGCGAACATGTGACATAAGATGGGCAAGTGTGTCTCCCGGCAGTCCCCACTGCCGCTGCCACTTCCTCAGATTACATCCCCAGACGGGGAGCATCATCAATCCGTATTGACAATCGCACTGTCCCAGCAAGATTTGGCCCAGGCCCACAAAATCTGGCAACAGTTGACAGCCAGTAATGAATACGTAGCAACCACAACCTCATCAGTGGAACAACCAGAGCATGAGCACCAACATAAGCACGAGAGGGAGGAGCATAACGGGGAGGAGACATTTTATTACAGCATAAGCCGCCAACGCCGCCATTCGGCAGCCAAGGATCCATCGACAGACAGAGAGGCGGCCCTGCTTCACATCGAGTCCCTTTACAACGAGGCCCAAGTGGACCAGGACCAAGACCAGCATCAGGACCAGAACCAGGCCCAGGCCCAGAACCAGGCGGACCAGAGCTGCGAGTACGTCTACTCGTCGTGCCAGCAGTTCCTGCTGCAGGATCTCCTCCAGGCGGCCATCGAGAGTGCCGATGTGGAGGCAGCAGCAACAGCAGCAGCCAGACAGGGATTCAGGAAGAACAATGGCTGGCTGGCACTCGATGGAGATGAGGTGAGTAATATTGATAAATGTTTATAACCAGATTGGGGGTTGGACATGGGGCTGGGGCTGGGGCTTTCCAGGAAACTATCAATATATGTTGCATCCTTTTGTTGAAATTTCTGTGGGAAATCGTGGGCTGTGGGTCAACATTTCGAATCCAATCACTTCTTCTGTGGGCAGTTGTCATCATGTCGGACTTTCGTCGTTTGGATTTCCCCCGAGGCATCAATATTTATTGTTTAGGGGAGAAAGTGTCGGGAAATTGATTGGAAATTGAGAAGGGATTAAGAGGTAGTAGCTTCCCACTCCTACTCTCACAGACCACTCTTCTGGAGTTTCCATTCAAAAGTGTAGGGCTTCCCTCCCCCATACTCCGTTCTATCACATCACATCACATGTAATATCTTACACCCTTGATTCACCCAATCTGAAGTACTTACCCAATCGCCCACTTAGCAATTCGCTTGCACATCCCATCCCCACATCCCCGTTTACTGCCTGATGAGCTTCCGTCCCCAAAGGATAATTAGTTCCCACACATGCATTTTACATGAAGAACTTACATCTCCACTCCAGCCATTCCCCCTTCCCCACTGCTGCCTGCTGTCTGTCCCCCTCCTTATCTAAGGGATGAACGTCTTCAAGGTTTAATTATATATGCATTTTACATGAGAAAATTAGGTGTAAGGATGCATGCAGAGAAATCCCCGAGGTATTTACTTAACTTACTCTCTGTCCCCCTCTCCCAATGATAGAGCTGTGTGATGGAACAAAGCAAAGAGAGGGGAGATCAATCGTCCCCCCCACATGAATGAAATAAGTAAAATTATTGAATGAAATGAATAATGAAGAATAGTAATCCCCAATCGTCAATCTCCATAAAACAATACCTAAACTAAATATTTTAAATTTATTTCTACAATAAATAATTCTATTTATGAATATGAAATATAGTTGATACAATAGTTAGGGTTTATTGACTAGATAATTATGTCCTAAGCTTAAAAGCTATGGCAACTTATATGCTTGAAAGCTTAAAGCTATCAAAAAGTTATGATCAATGTACAGTGGTTGAACTTGTATTTAGTTATGCTAAAAACGGTAGAAAATATTAGGTAAAAGAGGATATACGTATGTAGATAGATACATATATAGAAAAAAGTGTAGAATATCGCGGGAATAAATGTAGGATAAAACTTGAACTTTGGAGTAAAAAAATCAAGATAAAACAGAGCCAGTACGAACTTTTAATTTTACTCCTATTTTAAGAGCATTTTCATCGCGACTTTTAAGCGAAAAATTATGTCATCCCATAAATTAAACAACTTTCTACAAGATTAGATATTTTCCTCAGATATTTGTCATATTTGTGAACAATTTCTAAGCAGAAAAGTTTTAAGAGTCAAAATTCAAATCAAAATGATTTATTTTCAAACCTTTTCCAAGTACAGCACCAAAAATGGTTCGTGTATCGGCTGCCGTTGGCTTTTTGGCTGGTTGCAAGTTGCAACCAACCGACCGACCAACCAACCCCCGAAATTGTTGCATAGAATTTGCCTGCCACTTGTTTTTGTGGTTCTGCGCATGAGTGGACACTCTTTCTCTCTCCCTCTCTCTCTCGCTCTGGTCAAACGGGTAGAAAAGAGACAGAGAGATAGGGAGAGAGAGAGCAAGAACCACCACAAGGTGTACACCGTACGGACGTCTCTCGGTGCGAGAGCCACTCGTGTCGCATGCTTCCCATTCAATTTTCCGTTTGCCGTAGTTTCACAAGTGAAAAATCGTCGCCGGAGCGTTGTCCAAGCAGAAAAAACTCTGCAAAACTGTGAAAATACCCAAAGAAACCGCAAGAAAAGCTGTGGAAAACACAAAAGAAACCCAAAGAAAAGTGCAACAATAGATGAGGCAAACCAAAAGACTGAGGAAAAACGTTTGCATAACCTGAGGCGTGAAAAGTGTGCGGAAAAATCTGCTCTGTGCTGAAAGATTTTTCCAGCAAATCGACGTACTGAAATTTTCAAGGACCCTGCCCCCCACCCGTACCGTACCGAGTGCGAGTGCGAGTCCGAGTCCGAGTGGGTGTACATACGTGAGAGTGTGTATCTGTGTGCGAGAGGAGAGAAGAGAAGGTATCCGTGAGTGTAGTGTGTAGTGCAATTATAAATGGCGTAATTTCGGTGCGATGTACATTGTTGGCCCTCCATTGCATAGCATTAGAAGAGGACTCGTGGCCAACATCCAGACGGAGGATCAGTCGAGTGCTAGCCAGCAGCAGGAGGAGGAGGCTCGCCGAAACAGCGAGTGCCCCTGCCGCCTGCCGACAACATGGATGAATGCGACAACCCCGTCGTCGTCACATTAGCCGCACAACACGGACACGGGGAGGGATACGAGAAGCAGCAGCAGAAGCAGCAGCAGCAGTCACCCACCATCGATGATAAGGGATTGCAGCACTCGGAAGATACAAAGGAGACAGATACAGATACCCAAATCATTCGAGATACAGCAGAATCTGAGCTTGAGGCTGAGGCTGGGGACGAGGACGAGGAGGCGGACGCAGCAGTAGACGCAGAAGTCGAGGCAGTCATCATGGTAAAGAGAGACGAGACCCCGTTTTTGCATAGCGTTCGTCGAGTGCCGTCGGATACAGCAAATGTATCTTGTAGATAGTTATATATAGTATATCCTATAGATATTCTGTATGAGTCATGCCTGCCTGCCCCACGTAGTTAGAACCCACCCACAACCCACAAACCCACAATCACAGCTTTTTTGTTCCGTATTGTCTTCCGTATCCTTTGTGTGTCTCTGTGGCCTGTGGCTTTGTCTGGAGTGCACTCCATCCATCTATGGCATCTGTGGCATCAGTGGCATCAGTGGCATCTGTGTGTTGACCCGATTTGCAAATCCGCTACCGCTTTCATTTTAAACGGTTTTTTATTCCCTCCCTCTCTCTCTTTTTGCAATAATAGGGTCAGGCGGAGAGCAAGAAGCATGGCAGCAAGTCCAATCGACGCAACCTAAATGGGAATGGTAATGGAAATGGCAATACCTGGGACTCATCCCAGGAGCAGCAGCCACTGCATACCAAAGGCACAGCCATGTCCTTTGGCTTCCGCAAGAAGCTCAATGGTACGCCCAAGAAGTTCAAGAAACTCCTGGAATCCCACACCCACGCCAACTCCACCGCCCCACCAATGACAGACACAAAGGACGACAATGGCAATGCTGGTAAGTGTTATGGCTTTTTAATTTGACCACAATTTAACAACGATCCGACATGCCAACTGACCAAAAACAACAACAACTATCCAACAGCTACAACTCCCATTCACTTTGAGAAAGTAGGTGCCGCCGCCGCCGCAGCAGCGGCAGGAGCAGCAGGTGCGGCTGGCAAACGCTTCGGCTATCGCGGCGCCCTGCCCAGGCCCGCTTCCACGGGTCTGTACGGTGGCCCCAGTGAAGATTCCGAATCGGAGACGGCCGCACAGAATGCCCAGAACAACAACAACAGCAACCACTGCGGTGGTGGAGGAGCAGGAGGAGGAGGTGGAGCAGGCACCAGCACTGGGCTGGTGAGCAATTGTAAGTAATCGAAAGAATCGAATGAATCGTTCTGCCCAGACCTTAAGTTCTCCTTCCTATCTTCCTGCCTTCCAAAAAGTGAAACGTCGCTCCAAGAGCGCACATGCGGGACGCAGCTGCGGAGATGGGGAGCAGCCGAAAATAGCACAGCCCAAGACGCTCACATTCAATCTCAACCAGAACACGACCATCGAGTACCAGAGGCGGCAGTTCTTTGGCGAGATAGCGGATGAAACCACGACTGCTGCTGCCCCAACAGCCCGCGGCGGACAGCAGCGTTACAACTACAACAATTTGGCCAGCATGCACGCGAATGTGATGTGAGTGGAGTGGAGTCACCTGATCAATCGATACATCCTTTGAATCCAAAATCTATTCTGACCCCTTCCAGTGTACGACCCACGCCACGACTCACGCCCGCAAGCTTCGCAAAGTTCACCCTGCAGACGGTGAGCCTGCCACGGCCGGAGTACCCGGTGGCCATCAGCCTGACGGCCACCACACCCACCACGCCCAGCAGCAGTGTACAGTCGCCAGTGCCTGCCCATTCCACGGGGGCCAGGGCCAAGGATATTTCCACCAGCTCTCGACAGCATCCCTTGACCTCGGTGCATGTCCAGCCCACACAGACGCACCATCATCATCATCACCGCTCCGATCAGCGACATCTCGACCAGAAGAGCGTCAAGCAGTTGACCAACAACTCGACGCGTCGCGGCTTCTCTGGCAGTCGAGAGATCAGCGCCGACTCGGGCATCGCCAGCCTGGACATGGCCTTGGACTCCGGCAGCTCTGGCAGCTCCGTGGGATCCAAGCGGAGTCGCAGTCGGCCACGGAATCTCCAGATGGTGATGAGCGGACGGCACACGTTTGAGGTGAAGGATGTGGACGATCCGCCATCCAGCGAATCCAACTCATTTGTGGAGCCACTGGCTCTGCCCAAACTTCCCACAGACAGCAGTCAGGCCATACCTCTGCCGCTGCTTGGATTGGTGCGCTCCAACACGGTGCTTAGCCGTGAGAGCTACGAACGGAGGCAGGAGACGCCTCAAAGTGGAGATCAGGCTGCCTCCAGCGGCCAGCAGGCGGAGGGGAAACAAGCCAGCAAGCCCAGTGGCTCTGACGAGAGCGAGAGCGTGGACGAAGAGAAGCTCTACCTGGACTCGTCCACATCCGAGAAGAGTGCCAAACAGCTGAGCCATTCCTCCGTGTCCAGTTCGTGGCGCTGTCAGTCCTTGGCTGGTGAATCCCTGGCCGCCATGGACTGCAGCAGCATGAGCATCAGCGATACCCAATCGCAGTCGCAGGCCCCAGAGAATGGGGCAAGCAATGAAAGGGATGAGGATATGTCCCTGGGACTAGACGAGATTAGTCTCATCAACACGGACATGCCATTTAGCACAATTTGTAAGTAGATTCGAGGGGATTTTGGTCATGGTATGCCCTCTCTAAGTGCTCTCTTCCTTCGCAGCTTCGATGACGGAGACTCCACCAAAGCCCGGCCAGGAGCCGA
The DNA here is from genome assembly GCA_035041765.1 of Drosophila algonquin. NCBI lineage: Eukaryota > Metazoa > Arthropoda > Insecta > Diptera > Drosophilidae > Drosophila > Drosophila algonquin. Next base: position 127,614 of record JAWNKY010001755.1, read on the forward strand.
TGCTCAACATTCACCTTGTGGACAATAGGGTGGCGTCTCCGCGTCCTCGCTCCTTCAACAATGCGCTCAACGAGTCCAAGTTTGCAGAACTGGCACTGGCCAGCAGCACCTGCATCTTGCTGGACGACGAGACCTCGCCCACGGACAGCCTCGTGAGCAGCACCGAGGACTCGGAGGAGGCGGGCGGCAAGCTCAAGAAGCACAAGCACAAGCTCAACGAGGAGCGCCAGCAGAAGGACATAGACATTGACATTGACGATATCTCGCCAATGCTTGAGCTGGAGCTCGATCCGAGCAGTCCCATCTCCCCGGGCACGCCCACCCATGCCTCACACTCGCTGTCGCTGGGTTCGGACTGTGGCAACCTGATCGACGACGAGATTGCCGACCAGCCGGCGCTGCTGTGCAATAGCGAGGCCCACGAGGTGGCCACCGACACGCCCACCCTGATGGAAACTCACACCGGATCACTCCGCTCGCTGAAGAGCCAGTCGAAGGCCCGCACAGCCCTCCAGCAGGCCATCGAGCTGAGTCTCCGTACCCCGATGGCCGTGCGCCAGGCGGTTCTCGATCGGGCCGAGTCCCTGGACACCCTGTCGCCCTGCGAGTCCATCTGCTCTGACGATCTGATGATGGACTTTGATATGAACAGCAGCGTCGATTCGATCGACCACATGGCCCCTGTGTCCGGGCGCAGTCGCAGTGGCTCGGATCTGCACCGGATCGGGGCAGAGATGGACCCCGCCCAGGCGGAGGCTGAGGCCGAACTTCTCTCCGAGATGGAGCGCAATGGCAGCGATGTGATGAAGGAGCTCAACTCTCTGCTGCGAGGCAGACGGCAACGCGGTGGCGCCCGGGAGCGCATCAGGTAAGTCAGCCCCCGCCCCCCCCAATCGGCCAATCCCTCAATCAGTGTCCGGCTGCAGCTGCATACCCACTCCCATAACTGTGGCTAATGGAATCGGAACGGTGGCTTCCATTCACTTGGTGGGGAGACGCGGTGCTCTTTGAGTTTTCGCCTCTGATTTGGTTTTATTGCCTCTGTGCGCCGGCACTTGGCAGGCGGCCAACTGTCCGTCCGGGATTATTATTAAGTGCAGCAGCCTCTGTGGCAGCCAGCTACAGGCAGCTCGTAGGCAGCTCCTCCTCCTGCTCCTCCTCTTACCCCTTTTCCACCACTTGATGTTGCATGGCATAGCAGCCACTGGCAAATCAATCAGCAGCCGATGCCTCCTCTCTCTCTCTCTCTCTTGCTCTGCGGTGTCCTCTCTCTTTCTTTCGTTAGTTGCCAGATTTCTGCCGGCCGGCAAAAGATTAACCCTAGAAAGGCTTGCGGTTAAGTGAAAAAAAGGAGAGATAGATATTGGTTTTCAAATATATATAAAATTAATTTTGAAACTCGGACTCGAAATCCTCCAAGTTGTTTCCAATTGAATTTATTTATGCCTGCTCTGGAAGCCCCTTTGATCTTTCTAGTGTTAATTTTTCGCTGTCAGAGTCGGGAATATTTATTAATTAATTAATTCCCAAAGAAAACAAACAGACACATCTCATGGAGTATTTGTTTGCCTTAAGGGGCACTCTGGGGCTAATCAAATGCACTTTGATTTTCGCCAACTCAGAGCTTAGGTATCGCCATGCCCCAACCCCAAACCCCCAACCCCAACCCCAACCTAAGGGGGCACGCCCTTTTGCAAAGCAAAAAAGGAGGAAGGGGCAAATGGAAATGGAAATTGAAATTAGCCCAAAATTAGACAGACATCAGTGGGACAGGACAGGACAGGTTGGAGCTGAAATAAAAGCCCCATGATTGCAGGCAGTGAGTGTTGTTTTTTGTGTTTGCTGAAGAGTTCCCAAAAGGTTACTCCACTCGATCCATTCCATTCCCACTGCCGCCAGTGCCGCCAGTTCCCCTATCCTCTCCGTTGCTAGAGAGAGAGAGAGAGAGAGAGGGGTACTGGGGTACAGACGGATAGACATTAATGCCACCACAAAACTCTGTGTGGGCCCTGTGTGCATTCTGGGGGCCAACGTCTAAGCCAAGACCGAAACCAAAGGCAACGGCAACGGCAACAGCAACGGCACTTGGCATTTTGCGGCAATTGTCTTTGGATTGGATCCCTCTTTCTCTCTCGGCAGGGGAGCTCGCTCCGGTCTTGGTCTTGGTCTCGGTCTCAGTCTGGGCCTGGCCAAATCGTGGTCGTAGTTAAGATAACATTTTGACTTTGGCCTGAGACTTGATGGCGAGTGCCGCATTCTTTTGTCATGGCAACGGCAACAACTGCAACCGGCAACGGCACGACATCCACGACAACCATCGACGGAGAGTCGTTTCTGGCTCTCTAGCCAAAAAGTTGGAAAAACTTTATTGCGCCCCGCCATGCTATTGCCATGTGCACTGCAAGGAAAAATCAATTGTCTGGCAGAGAGGGGGATGGGCTAGGGGCAGGGGCAGGGGCAGGGATACTCGTACTCGCATGAACCTGTTTTCCCAGCCAAGAGCCAAATAACTGCAAAATGCCGCTGGCCTTCTCAGGTTTTTTCTTATTTTTGTTGTTGTTGTTGTTGTCTTACCTGCTCATGCGTCGGGACATTGGCTTTCCTTGCCACTTGCCACATGCCAAATGACTTTCCTTGCCACTGCGTCCACTCATTCACCATCCGATCCGATCCGATCCGATACACTCGTATTAGAAGGCACTCCATGGACCATGGACCACAACCTAAGGTTCCAAAAACAGCTGCGGACAATCATTCAACGCAGCCATTCACTCGATAATCCACCAGCCGCAAGCCGCCAGCCACCAACCACCAGCCATGTGCAAAACCATATGCGACTAGAGACCGACCCCCACACTTGTGGCTTAACCTTGAGACCATGGAGCCATGAGTCACTCTCTCGACCCGCTCGGAAACTGCTGAGTAAGCCATCGCCCCAACAGACTCAATCGCCCATTATCGGCTCTCAGCCTCTCGTCTCCCAGACGTTCCACAAAGTGCAGTGGAGGCAAAAAAAAACAAAAAAAAAGAATAAAATAAAATAAAATAAAGCTCCATTGTGATCGCCATCTGTGCAGCCGGAATGCAGCAGCATAAATATTGTGGCCATAGAGCGAGCTTGTTGATGGCATTGTCTGTCCGTCCGCCCAGGAGAGCTTTCTTTTCTAACGGAGCGGGCGGAGACCAGAGGTAGAACCAGACCAGACCAAACCGACCCCCACTTGCCACATTCTTGCACTGCTTGGTTTATCTCTTGGCCGCCGGAACTGGCTGTTGGCTGTTGGCTGGTTGGTGGAACGTGGTGGCAACGAAACATTGGTAACAGCATTGGTAGCAACCAAAGCACAGTGGGATGGTATCAGGCATTTCTTTGTGTAAACATTTGGAGAGCCCACTAACTCTCTTTCCCAGTCTCTCATTATGGAAACTACGAATATTATGCAAATTATCTAAAACAAGAAAGTAACCTTTTGGTATACCAGGAAAATCAATAGTCTGAGCAATATATTGATATGTTGATCGATATCAGAAGATCTCTAAGATATTATATATAATATATATGTATATACATAAGCCCTGCAAAAGAGGACACCTCTGCCTATCTATCCATCTCTATGACGAAAACAAAATTGTGTATGGGCCTCAATTAACATTGCTGGACATTTTTGAAGCCCCGCATATCCACTTGGTACCACTGTACCACTCCACTACCACACTCCATACCCCACCATACCACACCGCTCACACACACCATTCATTCCATTAGCTCGACGCGGGCTCCAACTTCAACTTCGATACCAACTTCAGTATTAAACAAGATCTCAAAGCGTGCGGTGCGGTTCTCTCTTCGGTTCAGTACGATTCAGTACGTTTCGTTGAATTGGCTCAGACTCTGTAGAATAATAAATCAGACTCGTACTTTTGTGAGACCCAATCGCAGGCCCCAACCCCAACCCCTTCCCTATCCGGGGACTGTGTTCTGTTCAATCAATCCGACCCATCCCATCCGATGCGATCCGATCCGATTGAGTGTACAAATTGTGCAAGAATCGTTGTGCGGAGCGCGTGGGAGCCCCAACATTAATTGCGTTGTTAATAACCAAAAAAGAGATATAGAGGCAGACAGAGACGGAGAGACATAACAAAGCCCCAAAACAAGAGCCAGTGACCGCAGAGGCGCACAGGCGGTTTCGCATTCGGGTATTCAGGCATCATCATCATCATCACCGTGGTCGTCGTCGCCTCTATCGATACGCACTGCTGCCTCTTCCATGCCACAGATAGGCGGTCCAACGCCACCGCCGCAGCCGACATTTCAACGTTTTTTAACAAAAGACAGGCCGCGGGCACAAGTGTCAATGGAACAGCCAATCCATCCATAAAAGAAACCATTCCGTTTAGACTGAGACTGCGGCTGCGACTGGGACTGCGGCTTGGACTCTGGCTCTCAAGTGAGTAAAAGGTAGGGGAGATACACGGCATACCCTCGAGTGGCAAGTGGTAGGTAGCCAAAGTGGGTGATGATTTCCGCTCTAAGCGTTGCGTAATTTGATATGCAACCCGGTGGAAGGGGCTATAGGGGACCAGGGGCTGGGGTTGGGGTTGGGGTTCAGCGGTAACAGTAGTAGCTGTGGGGCACACAATGAATGCCTCTGGAAAGTGTGTCACATGCAAATGCAGAGGCAACGTTTGGAAAATCTTTTGGAATTTGATGCCATAAACGTAACAATTACAGATATCAGACACACACACATATACAGAGTCGTGGAAAGGGGGATGGGGAAGGGGGAATTCATTTGGGTTGCTTGGAGGTGCCCCCTTTTATGGCTTTGGAAGCCACTTCAAGTTCAGTTGCATTTTGCGGCGCGTTCAGGTTTGGCCTACGGATTCGGTTCCCATCCCATCTTCTGGCATGCATAATTCAACAGAACGTTTGCCACACAAACACCAAGCCAGCAAGCCAGCAAGCCACAGAAATACATACCATACCCATCGAGTGCAAATACAAAGATACAGATAGCTGCTGCTGCTGCTGCAGCTACCTACCTGTCTGTCTGTCTGTCTGTCTGCCCCACTCTACTCCTCATACACGTATCCCATCCATCCCCCTTTTGGGTTCCCTGAGAGCGGACACAACCATCGTTGATCATCAGAGAAGGAACTGCGCTGTGGCATGCCACAGATACACACCGGATTCATTCCCATCTCAAGACAAGACTCTCTGCTCTGTGCTCTGTGTTCTGTGCTCTCTGTGTGTGTCCGTGTGTGAGAATGTTGGTTATTTCTTTATTTTTTATGGCCATTACCATTACTGGCGTTACGTGCTCTACCACCATCCCCCCAGTTCCCATTCCCCATCCTGCATTTCGCTCTAATGAAGCTGCCTTTCCATTTCCATTTCCTCTTCATAAACGAGTACCCCTACTAGTACGTCTGTCTGTCTGTCTGTCTGTCTTAAAGGTCTACGACTCCCCCTGAATACCTTTTGTATCCCACTTCCACTTCCACTCGATCTACATCTCCATCTCCGCCTTTGACTCTGAGACTCTATGACAAATGACGTTTTGTCGCACAAATTGATAAGTGCCGTTAGGAAGTGGAAGTTCGAGTAGTGCATGTCAACGCCTCTGCCGATCCTCCAGCCCCTGCCCCATGCCACTGCCTCATGCTTCACTGATTGCCGCATGATTGTGATTGTGATTGCTTGTCATTGTCTGGCCGATGCCAGTGGGCTGTTACCTGTTTGGTTGACGGTTAACAGTTGCAGTTGCAGCGGCGACTGACAGCCGCGGAGTTGGCCAAGTTAGCGACAGTTGCCGTTGTTGTCAGTGGCGCGTGTGGAGTCGTCACAAAATGAGACAGATACTCACACACATACATATATACCTGGGGTAAGCTATAAGCAGGTGCGTAGACAAGGGGTCGTGTACTGAAGTTCCCAGACAGAATATCATTTGCAAAAGATCAAGAAACATTCGAGAGATCGTAAAAGATCGTATTGTTGAAGATTTCCCATGGACACCAGTTCTTGGATGTCAAGAGGGATCCGAAGAAAAGATCAACTTATTTTGTGGATAAACAACATTCTAGCCGATTCCCCAAATCATATTTACCCCGGGAATACGATCTCGAAACCCCCCTTTCCTGGCTATACCCCTGCCCTATCCCTATATGTTTTGTAGTTTGATGTTGTGGTAAATGCATTTGTTGCATGCTGCTACCCACCGCCGCGGTGCAACGACTGCAGTGCTGTTGCAATGACGAGCATTTTGTCGTCTGACAATGTGTTTTTTTCTTCAGAAAGTACGAAATATCCGGCCCCAGTGGGGGGAGTTTGGGGTTTGGGGATTGAGTTGTGCAAAGTACTCTAACTACTCGCATTGTTTTGACTTCAGCGTGGATCCATCTACTCGTGCTTGATTTCTGCATTCATATTCATGGTATTCACTATTCACTAGTCCCTGTATTCGCTTTATTCATTGTACAAACAACATAAAGGTGGCGTGCGAAAATCAAACCAAAAAAAACAATGTCTGTATCTGTGTATTTTCGGGCTCTTTGGGAAAGTGCAGTGGTATGTGTGTGTTTTTTTTTTTGGTGTTTATGGTTTGGACATAATGTAAACTATAATTGCTTTTTGTTTGGAAAGCCACGAGTGAATCCATTTGAACTTTTTGCTTGGGTTACTTGTACAACAAAATTGAACAACAGAAAAACCAAAAAACCGAAAACCACAACGAAATGCAACTCCAATGCATGCTCCTCCAGTGGGTTACAAAATTCGGAGCTGGTATTCGAGTTTTATTGATATTTAATCAGTTTAAGCCAAGGCTTCGATTTCAGTCTCATTTCGAAACCAGAACTCAATCGATTACTGAATTGAATCTACGATGATACAGCGTATCTTTCGGGGGATCCATTCATTCATTAAATTGGAGAATCTTGCCAGAGAACAGCAGGGGGTGCCACTGAAACTGTTAAAAAGAAGGGGACTTTCAGCCATAAAGAATCTCTCTCGAATCTCTCAGCACTTTCATCTCTACATACATAGCTCTATAAAAACTTCAATTTGCTTATGGCCCACATTCTTTACCGACAGATCATCTTGAAGCCAGAATAAAATGCAATAAACAAAAGTTTTTGCAAATTTCAAAAGTTTCAAAATGATGTCTTTATGTTTTGCTCAGAGTACTCAGAGAAAGAGTACTTTCCTCTAATTTGGGAAAGTCGTTCGTGAGTTGCTCGAATTAATTCCTATGGCAATGGAAATAGTTATAGTTATAGATACTCACTCTGCTCTACTCTAACCGAAATATCATTATAATTACGAATATTAAGACAAAGCCCATTAACCTTTGGTCAGGGTCTGGGTCGGCGTTTTGTTGGAATGAATATGAATGATTCACAGCCGTGGAGAATCGAATGGGCTAACAAAACTATTGAATGAACGAACGGCTTTTCGGTTGTTATACTTTTTGGTGGAGGGGGGTCAGGCATTAATAGCTTTATGTATGTACGTTTTTCAACAGTTTGTATAAATTATGCCGTAAAATTTTTGAACATCGCGCGCATGTGTAAGAGAGCCCTCTCCCTCCCCCGTCCACCAGCCAACAGCAACCATCATCCATCTCCAAGTACCGCTGCAGCACGCAACAGTTGCCGCCTCGAGACTTTCACTATCCACCACCAGAGCTGCAGAGCGACAGAGCTGCAGAGCTCTCTTGTGTGGAGTTATTTCCAGCAGCATTCATGTCGTGCCCCAACCCAGAGGTATCTTAATGGCCCATTGACAACTGCCAGTGCCAGGTGCCTGTTCCTTAGCCACTGACACTGCCATTGCCACTGCTGCCACCTGGGCCCTAATCAATGGCATTCACTTTCATTGCGGCCACGTTAATTGGCAGTGCGCTAAATAATTAAAAGAGTGAGCCAACACCCCAAAGGCCCACTCCAGGGGTAGCCCTAGCTCGACAAAGTCTCCACACACACACACACACAGACACACCGACACACACACACAGCTGTTTGGGGGCTCGCTCTGCGCATGTTCCGATTGTGTCATTTGCCGCAGAACAAACACAGCACACAGCAACACAAGGAACACAGGGAACACATCATGAGGGAGCTGTGAATGCCAGCTAGAAACAGAAATTCGATTTGTGGAATACGAGTATGTCCGAGACGGCGGATACTACGGCCAGCAAATCATCGCCCAAGGGAGTACGCCGCGTCCGTACCGATCTGAAGACATCGGAGAATGTATTCCTCTCGGGGCAGGGGCAGCAGCAGGTCAGACCAGCCCGAAAAACCTCACCCATGGCCATCAAGAGCCATCACCAGTATCAGCATCGTCACCATCATTATCACTGGGCGCCCTCGTTTGCGGCAAGCAGTGCGCCGCAGGCAAATGAAACATATCTCAGGTGGTGGCATGACTCAGGGGCACCACTCCCTGGCTTCTCAACATCAAGGACGTCTTAGTCATCCCTTACTGATGGCCTGTTTTATCTTTGCAGCGCCCAACTGCCCGCCCGTGCCACACGGCTTCTCAATCGCTCCAGGCTCCAGGACCAGCAGCTGACGGGCCACGATTCGGACAACAGCCTGAGATCCAGCCACAGCGGAGGAGCTGCAGCAGCGGTCCGCAAGCGGAGCACCGCAAATTCACGCGCCTCCACGGCCTCGTCCACGTCCAGTCTGCCGCGCCCGCGTCAGCCGCAGAGACAGCAGCAGCACCAGCAGCAGCAGCAGCCAGGTGGCACTGCCTCGGGTGGCCTACGAGTGCGCGGGCTGGGAAGCGGCGAGCTGCATAGCTCATCGGACGACCTGATGTTGTATGACAAGTCCTTCCGGAATGCCATGATCCAGGATGTGCTGCAGTTCAAGAAGCAGCTGCTGCGACTGCGGCGCATCCTTCAGGAGGTGAGTGCAAGGCAGCAAGGCAGCATCAAATCATTTGTAGATTTGTTTATGATTTCGTTTCCATTTCATTCATGGCACTAAAAACCACAAAAAACTCCAACCACTTGCACAATTCTTAGGAGACTGATTTTGATTTAAAGAGGGTACGTTTCATTTCATTCAGAGAATTCTTTGGTCATCCCTATCCTTATTCTTGTGTTCGGAATTCTTTGATGACTGTGACTCCATTGAAAACTTTGACTCTTTTCACACAGACGGAAACCCTCAATCCCTTCGAGAACGACAATCTTCAATTGTTTGCCGCCTGTGGACTGGACAGCAAACAGCTGAATGACATCGATCTGGCCAGCTTGACCTCGTCGACGACGGAGGATCCGTTGCAGGAACTATCGGATCTACGTAGACAGGTGGTTTACCTTCAGGTATTTGCACGTTTTTTGCATTTCGTTCGCCCGATAAGCTCTGGACCACCACCAACTAAAAAAACAATACAAAAAAACAATCAAAATCGATTTAAAAAGCAGGACATACTATCTCATACTATTCTCTATTGCTGTTGTTGTTCTTACTATAAATGTTTATTAGATACATGGAAACTATCTATACTCCATGTGGCATGTAAAATACATACATACATACATATACTATGAAAAATTCCACAAGGAATACTCAATATATCTCGTTGCTTATTTGTAAATCTATTATCTTATTCTATACATATGTACTGTACCTATATGCTATTCTGCACTTTGATACTTTTTGATACTCGGAACACACTAAGAGACATACAGTCATACCAGTTATACAGTTGAAAGTTTGAAAGTTTACAATTTACAGAGTTTTCGTACATCTTTAGCTGTTATTTGTGATTGATACATAGATATGATACATATGTATGCTTTGATTGACATATGGCATATACTCGCAAAACAATGCAACAATGGAACAATCAAAGCATGACTGTCCAAAACGAAGCCAAGATATGCCTAGCAATTTATACTCGTTTAGATATGATTTTTACACACTCTCTGGCTTTAGTTATAAATACAATATCTTGTATCTGCTAGTGACCTTTTATGCCTCGCTCCACAGCACCGAAACCGACATTAACGTATCTCTATCTTTCTCTCTATCGCTCTATCTCTCTCTGTCTGATGTCTAATGTATGGCAGGGTCAAGTCGATGATCGTGATCGCACCATACGCCTGCAGCGCGATCTCATCGAGCAATTGGAGGCCGAGAAGAGGCAACAGGCGGCCGGTGGCAACGGTGGCCACGGCCATGGCAACGGCACTGATGCCAGCAAGGAGCTCATCAGCATGGCCACCCAGACGGAGCGGGTAAGATGATCTTCCCCTCAATATATGTACCTATCTATACAAATACCAAATATTGATACATACATATGTGTGTTGCACAACAAAACAAACAAAAAACAATTGACTAACCAAAAGCTATCGTATATATTTCTATTTCAATTCGGATTCCACTTTCACAGACACGACCACTTGCCATTGGTGCGGAGGGTTTGTCCAGGTAGGCCCAAGACAATTCATGTTTCTATCATTCGAATTTCGAATTTCCCATTTTCAATTTTCAATTTTCGGTTATATGCTATATTTTGGTATTTCTTTTTTTTTGGGGCTTTTCATCAGACCACAAAAGCCGCAGCTGGGGCCGGGGGCCGCAGGCCGCAGCTTAACAAAACTAATACAAAACGATGCCTGCTGCTGCTGCTGCTGCTGTTGCTGTTGCAGCTTTAATGGTGGCTTGGAGTCTCGGTTTCGACTTCAGCTTCATGGTCCGTTGGTGGCATGCAAATCAGTTTGGCCACTTTTCTGCCGCCTGTTGACGTTAATGGCAACAAATTGCAATTGGAGCAGTCTAATTAGACTGGATTCAGCCAGCAGTAGCCAAAGCCGAAAGCCGAAACTGCAACAGCAGCAACAGCAGCAGGAGGTGGAATTTTCCATTTTGCAATTGACTAACAATAGACCCACTTTAGACCCTATTCGTCATGCCTTACCCCATGATTAACCAATGTGAATCTCTCTCTCTCTCTCTTCTCTTTTGTAATGCCTCCCATGGAACACACCCCCAAAAAACAACACACTTACATATCTAACATATCTAACCACACTTTCCACACTCTATATCCGCTCCACAATATACATTCATATATCTATGCATATAGACTACAATTTGGGGAGCCACAGGTATTATTTTGTGATTTCATACTAGCCATCATTGTGCTCTGTTCGATCAATCTGTTATGTATCCTACACCTAAGCTATAACTGTCTGGACAATTGTAATTCATGCACTTGATCTAATCATCCAAAAGCATCCAAAACTAATCAATTAAACCCCAATTAAACCTAAACTAAGAGACAAACTAAGCTGTGAAATCGAAGCTTTAATCTAAGATCTAAGATATTCATACATACCTATATACGTACATACCAGTAGCCAATAGCCAATAGCCAGTAAATAGTGTTCTAAGCAATCGTTACTAATTGTCACTGAAAATTTAACACTGTTTGTGAAACATTTTAATTGCATGCGGCAATTAAATAGAGTCCCAAGGTAAAGCAAACCAGAAACTAACCCAACAAATGCGATGAGAGGAGCAGGCATGACAGTCGGAAATTGCAGATGAATCATTATTAAAGAATCTGGGGATGTCCGCCTGCCATCCCCGCTCTTCTCTTCGATCCGTAGACAACTCTTATGGCATATCCGAAACAAAAAGAAATTCTTTCCAACATACAACCAACATATCAAGTGGAAACAGTACACTAATCCTGATCTCTATCTGTTCGCAGAAGTAAGCCCGAATATACCAGTTATACCACACACTTTCCGATGCTCCACATGCAAGACTCCACGCTGGCCGCCACCACTATCATTCGCCATCGCCAGAGCCATCACCAGGAGAGCAGCCAGGAGCAGCCCACGCCCACTACAACACCAACGGGATCGTCAACGGCAACGTCAACGTCAACGGGCAACGCCAACAATAGCCAGTGTCCGACCCTGAGCCAGACCCGCCGCCACACCATCATCTCCACGACGCTGACCAATTACAACCAGCAGCTGGCTGCAGCTGCCTCTTATCCGAGCACGCCGCGACGCGCTTCCATCGGTTGGGACACGGCGGAGGCGGCCACCCGTAATGCCAACAGCTACAAGCCCGTGCGTATAACGCTGATCGGGGACTCGTTGCCGCTGCCCCTGTCCATGCCCCTGCAGAATGGTAGCAGTAAATCATGTTCATCGTCCACCTCATCGCTATCGTTGCCCGGATCCGTAGCCGCGCAGAGCCAGCCCCATGCACAGAACGGGGTAAAGATGCGGTATCCGAATGGCAGCTGCCAGAGCGCCAAAATGAAGACGAGCAATGGACACCACGGGGCGAGTGCACACTATCAGCCGTTGTACAACAGCAACAAGATGACAAGCCCAACCGTAACTATAGTCTGATTTAGATACCAGTTTCTTTGGAATCGGATCCCCCGGCCCGAAACCCCGCCACCCCCAAAAACCAATCAATTATTTTGCCGACGCAAGCAAGTCTTCAGAGAAAATAGCTCCAAACAGAAAGAATTCTTATATAAAAAATACAAAATACAAAATATATATATATTAATTAGTGAATGAAATGATGATGATTCTTACCATAGTATGGAACACGCTCGCTCTGGAAGTGCAGTTAGAAATATTTGGATACACTGATATATTGGATACTTAACGATATTAACCATACAGATATAGTATATCCTTTGCTTCAATATAAACTAAGTTCGATATTCTGGCTTAGTTTTTGGCTTCCAATCTTGGCCTCCAGTTAAACGAGATGATTATAAGCACAAAATATAGAAACAGAAACCTGTGCGATTAGTGGAATACTTATTATATACATACTACATACATATACTATATATGTATATTTTTTTGTAATACATATATATAAATATAACATTAGATGTATACTCTTAAACAGATCTTACAAGTACATAGATACCATACCTTCTTATTGTTAATTGTGTTGCCTAAGTTTTAGTCTAAGTTAGAGATTTTTTCCTGGTTTAACTTCCTTGTATTATGTATTATACTATGACCTAATGACCTATACAATGATTACCACTCGCAGCACGAAAAAACACACACTATCAATGTTTTTTTTTTTTGTTTTTTCTACAAGAGCACAATAATATAATCCAAAAGAACGAATTATGTAAACCCAATATTATATACTCGTACCGTACTGTATGTAAACCAATTGCTAAGCCTATTAAAAAGTTATAGAAAGTACCTATCAATAGAGAAAGATAAACAAAATGTAGTGTGGTTTTTATCCTCCCCCTCTTCCTCCTCCACCTCAAAAAGACGGCACTCAGCTGTGGAGTGTCCGGCCCCTGGACCGATGACGCGCGAAACCGGCTTTCGACTCTCCCCTGACTACATTATCCATATCCATTCTCTCTGGGTTCTCTGAGTAAACTGGATTTGCATTTCCATTTGCATTCTGTGGTGGTTCTTATCATCGCTTGAATGGGGTTTCTTAGTTGTGGCCAAACTGTGGAGCAGGAATGTCGGTGAATGCCAATTGGATTCTGTGCGTTCTGTGGCTCTGCTGCCGGGGCTTCCCCCAGGTGGGGGCACTTCCGTGCCAGCCTCTGGCCTGGCGTAGCTTCGAGTGTCGTGAATTGGCCAGTCTACAGGATCTGTTCGATGTGGGCGCGGAGAGCTGGCATTCGTTGACGGTGAGAAATGAACGCACCGAACTAGTCCTAGACTCAGGTAAGAAATGCTTGATTTACACTCACACATCTTCACCGCGTCGCTTCACCTGCAGACACAAGTGTCGAGTATTTGGCCAATCTGCTCGCCTTGGATCTATCTGCCGTCCAACAACTGAATCTACACACTCAGGGCTTCTCCCTTTTGCCCAATCTGCGGCACTTAAACATCAGCGACTGCGGTCTGGTCGAGCTTCATGGCAGCCACTTTGCGGTTGAGTCAGCGCTACAGCACCTCGATGCCAGCCACAACCGCCTGGAGCTGCTCACAAAGGATGTCTTCGGCCATCTCCGCAAATTGATTTATGCCAATTTCTCACACAATGCCCTCATGGAATGCGAACTGCCCCACTTACCGCTGCTCAATCGTCTGGAACTTAGCCACAATCGACTGGTTAATGTCAGCTTCGGTGTCTGCCCCCAATTGCAGCAGCTGTTGCTTCACGAGAATCGCCTGGCACAGGTGAGTCAGCAGAATCTGATGGGGTTTGCTCATCGAATCGAACGTATCCGCCTATCAGTTGTATACTTAGCTGTGGGATTTGATCTAGTCAATTACCCATGATGGCCCTTTGCCCGGAGAGGGAGGGGGCTCTACGCCTTACTTTTTGAGGAAGGCAAGCTGTGCGATGAGGTTCTGAGATCACAATATTACCAACACTCGATCTCAAGTTATACTGTCTCTGAATGTACTTTCCTTTCCAGTTGGATGTGAGTGCTTTTCGTGGTCTCCATGGTCTGTTGGAGCTGCAGCTTAGTGGCAACCGGTTGAACTTTATTGCCCAGGAAACGTTTCTGCCGCTCAACCAGCTGCGAGTGCTGAACCTTTCGCAGAATGCACTCGATGCACTGCGTCCCAATGTCTTCGGAGCAACCCAAAACTTTGTGCTGAATCTGCAGCAGCTGGATCTGTCGGGGAACCACATACGGCTGCTCTTTGACAACCAATTCAGGGTGTTGCCCCGACTACAGGTGCTGGATTTGTCCAGCAACAGCATTGCCAGCCTAGGCAGCGGACACTTTGTGGGTCTCGGATCACTGCGCAAGCTGTATCTGCAGTCCAACGACATACTGGAGATCAAGCCAGGTGCATTTGCGGCATTGGCCAACCTGGACACCTTGGATCTGTCGCGCAACAGCCTAGAGTACTTCGAGGAGCAGGCCTTTGGGAGCAATACATTCACGCGATTGCGCAAGCTCAACCTGAATGCCAATCGTCTGAAGCGCCTGCATCCGTTGGCCTTCTCCTCGCTACCTTTTTTAGAGTACCTGTCGCTGGGCCACAATGAACTCGGATCCCTGGACGTGCGCATGTTTGCTCCCATGCGGCATCTGCAGAAACTCCATCTGGGTCACAATTTGCTTGAAGAGATCAGCCCCGATATAATGGACTGTCTGAGCAGCGTCATGGAACTACTCATCGACAACAACAGACTCACCTTTCTGACCACTTTGAACGACACCTTTCCCAGTCTGAATCGCATTGCGATTGAGGGGAATCCCTGGCAGTGCACCTGCTTTGTGGAGCTCCAACAGTGGCTGACCTCCAAGAGCGTGACGTATTTGCGGGAGAACACTGGCTACTACAAGGGAGAACGACCTCTCTGCGTGGTCACGGCGGTGGATTACTGTATACAGAATTTACAGGCAGCACGCCGCCAGAAGATTCACGCCGAGTTCGACGTGGAGCAGGAGGACACAGATGCCTTCGATGAAGACGATGCCAGTGCAGCAGTAGACTGATACTAAACATAAACGCAACATTGCTTACACATAAAATAGGGAATTGTCAGACAGTGTATACATATTCGCAAAGAAAGAGATTAATTTTAAACAGTATCCATTTCTTGAACTAAACGACACTTTCATAAAGAATGTTTTTAGACACAGAGCATGTATTGCGTGTAATAGATATATGTATCATTCTACGGGCATTGTAATGGTAGTTTCCAGCGATCGACTTTGTTTAAATGTACAATTTAGCAACTAAAACTCGAGTCGTTTAAGCGGTCTTGACGCGCATAGCCAGGGCGCTCAGATCGGCAATGCACTTGTTGAGGGTCTCCTTCTCCTGCTGGGGCGAGATGCTGGACAGCACATTGGTGGTGATCCAGTTAACCATGTGCTTCTGGTTGAGGCGACGCTCAACGTGACGGCACTCCACCTGGTAGTCCAAGCGACGCTTGACCTCGGTGTAGACGTTCATGGCGCGCTCGCGGAAGGCGGCCTCCAGCTGCAATGCAATGTTCTCCTTCTTGGCATCCATCAGGAGCAAGGCACCATCGGCGCGCCATTGCTCCTTCTTCTCGGCCTCGATGGCATCGGACAGAACCTTGAGCTCAGCCTCGCGGCCCTCCTTCCACTCGGCTTCGATTTTCTACAGTGAATCAGTGATTAGGGATCATTATTCAAGAGTCTTATGATTAGTTGTCTGAGACTTACATCGATCTCACCATCAGCCCACTTGGCAATCACTGGGCCGAGTTTCTTCACAGCAATAATGGCCATGATGCCCAGCGACAGACCGCTGTAGTATTCGTGCTCCATGACGTAGATTTCCTTGGAGCACAGGTAGGTGATGAGACCCACGCCGAATGTGTAGGGACCGGTGACACCGGTCTTGTTGTAGAAGAACTGGAACCATTCCTCTGGCACGAAGCCCAGGCGCACCTTGCCGGGATGTTCGGGGCGCTGGCGGCGCTCGATGGACCCGCTGCCAGACTGAGCAGCGGCGGCAGCAGCCGACCGGGTGGCGGCCACGGTCATTGGGCGCTGGGCTACAAGAAGATTGAGAGCAATTAGTATTTTCATATTGATAGGCTTAACCACTGTCAAGAATGTTTGCGAAAACTACACATAATTTTGAGTTTGCACTGCGAGGAAGGTGATTACATAAACCACGAGTCCGTCGTTTTCGCAGTGCCGTAACAATTTTCACGGTCGCGTGCACCGCCTTATTGTCCACACAACAATTAAACTATAATTTGTCGCGAGGTTTGTGATATTTTGCACAATTTCTAGGGCTTACCTGTAAGTAGGGCAGCTCTGGAGAACATTTTTACGATCCTGTTCGTCTTTAAATTTCCGAAATCGTTCAATGACAGGTTTAGCAAATAGAGATGTTAGATTCGATATTTTTTTGAAACATCGATTTTTTTGCCAGACACCCCTAAATTTAGCCGATATGATTTTAATCGGCTCTGGTGGAGAATCCAATTTGATATTCCGTTTCATATTAAGCTAACTAGAACCCTCAGACCTGAGCACATTATTTTATACAATAGATAAAACAATTTTCTACAAGACAGGCTAATTTTAAAGCTCCGTTTGGTTGGATTGTTTATAAAAGATCGTTTATAAAACTTAAGTGAGAATGACATGCGACTTAAGAAAGCATAATATTGCAGTTTATGGCCGCAAATAATAGATAACCATTCAACAATGGCTGGTGGGCAACGCTCTGTAACGCTCGTGCCGAAGTTAATTGTTTTGGGCGCTATTGTTTAATTTGTTCCCTGTAATTTGGGCTATAAAGTGTTGGGGCAACTCCTTGGAAGGAAACCCATAAGTTATAGTAAAAAGAGAACATAATCGACTAACTAATCTCCCATGAAACAGTTTACTCTGATTTCAGCAATTTATTCATTATTTTAGTAACTAACTTGCTCATTTCAAATCCGCGCGCAGTAAAAAATCCTCGCCGTCCTGGGAAGTTTATAATATTCTTCCCTGGGAAATTGCTGAGGCTCTTCGGCAAATGTCGGGTATGGACAACAGGCAAAACGGCCCAGAAAATGCAAGGCCTGCAAGGTAAAATCCACCCAGCTGACTACTACGCATGCGCCTCTCAAAGCCTATCGGGGATTTTTTCGGGTAGGGTGAAAATCGTGCGAGCCGTGAAATTTCCCTTGGCTAAATTTACCCGTTATCCATACCTTTTTTGGCTCAACCCAAGCTCAAACCAACATGTTGCTCTTACTCTCTTTTACTCTCACGGTATGAGCTATTACTCTCTTTTACTCTCACGGTATGAGTTCGAAACGATCATGCAACAAAACATCGATAACAAAGTATATTTGGTTATGTGGCGGTAATTTCGAAACTCATATTATTCGCTTTTGATATTCCGTTTCATATTACTAGCTAACTAGGACCCTCAGGCCTGAACACATAATTTAATAGGATTAATGAATCAATTGTCTAGAAGATTGGTTAAATTAAGTGACTAGATTGTTTAGAGAAAAACAAAGTGAAAAAATTCAAAAAGATACCTATACACAAAAGAACACGATTGGTGGAAAAAGTGAACAAATTTTGAAATTAAGCAATGAATAAACATTAAAACATAAGTATTAATTAAAAATTAACAAAAAAATGTTTTTAAGAATTTCCAGTAAAGTATTGGCAAAAAACCCTGAATTAAAACAAAATATAGATGTGTCACCGATCGGGTCTGAAACGAACTTTCTGCGGACGCTCCCAGGGACTAGGGAAAGGATAAATAGGGAATACAAACTAGTTGATTGCATTTCTGCACCGCAAGAACTGATTTTTAAAATATTTGCCGTGCTTTATCGGTGTATTCTCGTCCTCTAGCTTCTCAGCGCCCACAGATAATAGATTTCTGCTTGCTTTCACATAGTGCTTTCAAACAGTGTAACAGTAGAGCATGCTCTCGGGTCACATTGGGCTCAAAGCTAAGTGTAGGCTATTTCTGTCGGCAAACATTTCTTCAGAACTGAGTACCTAGCTTTAAGCCTAGAACTCAGATCCCAAACAAGTGTTGGCGAACAGAATCAGGACTGATATTCGTATGAAACCGTTAAAAAATTTTGAATTCAAAATGCGTTTGCTAGGGTAAGTTTGAAAGTAGTATTTAGTATTTGTGGTAATTCTTACAGTCCCTAGAGTTTTATTGACGCAGCTAAAACTGTGGTTGTGTGCGTGAATGTGTGTGAGTACGATAACAACACAGTGCAATAAACAAAAACCAAACAAGCTATAAGGAGAGTTCGCGACGACGAAATAATGAAATTAATAAAGGCTGTTGAGAAGAGGGAATTGTTATGAAATTTAGGGGATAAATAGGGAAAAACAAATATTGGACGTTTTGCTTACAAACGTGTTTTCGGATCTGAGTACTAGGCTTGAGAAAAAAATACAAAGAAATACAAATTTTATGGAGAGAGACTAACATTATATTATAACATTATAATTATAATAATAAAATACTTAATATAATTA
This sequence comes from Drosophila algonquin, assembly GCA_035041765.1. Lineage (NCBI taxonomy): Eukaryota > Metazoa > Arthropoda > Insecta > Diptera > Drosophilidae > Drosophila > Drosophila algonquin. Next base: position 146,581 of record JAWNKY010001755.1, read on the forward strand.
CAACATCGTTTTGTAACGGATATACGTAAATACGCTCTTTTGTTTTTAACCAGTGAAAATCGTCAAAATTCTTCTGAAAACAATAGTGTAACTGCTAATAATTTTAAAGATTTTCATTGGTCGAAAACAAAAATCCGGAACTTTTGGGAAATTGTCAGTTTGGATTGTAGGGAAATTGTTGGCATGATTTCGCCTCACTAAATCCCTCCATGAAATCCCTCAGAAAGTCCCAATACAATTTACGGGCTGATCTCAAAATATACCGCAATTATAACATAATCGTCAACATACTGAAAAACGAATCAATTTTCTACGATACTGGAAAGTTTTCCTTCTTGAAAAAGCTCCAAAAACATCGAAAACATCGATTTTTAGTGTCACCGCGCCGATATGGCCCAAAAAAACAAAATACTATTCATTACCATTAAGTTTTTCAGAAATAAGTGTCACAAAATAACTTTCTGCGGACGCTCCCAGGGACTTTGGCTCTCGCCGCTCACGTTATGAAATTTAGTGGTTTAGTTTCTCCAAAGCTACAGAGCCCATAAATTGTAAATTCTGGCTTGCTTTTACACCAAACTTTTTCGGAACTGAGTACTAGGCGTCAACTGGAAAGCCAAGCTTTGTCCAGATTCAAATACCAATTAATGTCAATTAATTAGTGGAAAATAATTTTTTTTTCCAATTTTATTTCAAACATTAATGCCTGTGAACCTGAGCTTGAGGACCTTAGTAGTATACATATATCTGTCGTTAAGTTTCATGACGATTCTCCTCCGCCTCGCTCTTCAAGGGAGCTTAAGAAGTCAGACATGCCTGCTCTAATTCAAAAACGATAACGATAAAATACTTTCTTATATCGATATCTAAGCGGCACCGGCCGGTTTTTCAGCACTGCTGTTGTAGGCGGGTGATTCAAATATACATAAATATATATATATGTAAGTATATTTTCCCCAATTTAAAATTCATTTCATAACTTTACAAGTTTTTATTTAAAAATATTACAATTTGCTAAATAAATTGTGCCTAAAATAATATGAATTAGCTGCGAAACAAGTTGCATTAAAATACTTTTACAAAATACTATAGAAACAGCGAACAGTTTTGAAAGGATTTGTGGTGTTGTCGTTGTGGTTGTTGGGTTTTTTTTGTTTATGATTGGATGCTACATATATAGTATTCGTTTCTCGTTCTCAGTTCAAAGCTATTTTCGTGCAGATTCCATAATTTAAGCATTAAAGCATGAGCATCTTTGTTGTTGGTTTTCGCTAAACTAAATGACTGTCTTGTGCGTGGAACTTAACAAAAAAAAAATAATAAAATACAATAATAATAAAACGTACAAAGAAAAATACATACACACATTAAATAGCATAGTATTCATGGAATATGTCCAAAACAGAAAGTATCAAAATCACTTGCGCGCCATGGGCATGGGCAAATAGTTACAGCATTTAAACATCATAAGACTATTTACAGCAGTGAACAAATATCATTTAAAACGTAATAATACACATCAAATTATCGTTACATCTTTAAACTTATGCTCCTCTAGTTGCTTTTTAGTTCCTCTCATTTGTTTGTTCTTCTATTTTGTATAAAAACGAAATGATCTGCATACCTGCATATTGCCTAACATTTATAATGAAAGTGTATTGGATGTGGTGTGTGTTTGTGTGTCTGTGCGATTGTGTGCAATTATATATGTATATGTATATATGCTCAACATTCTCAGCAGAATGACATAACATAATGCTATCCGCTATTATGCTGACGCACTCAGAATTTGAATTGAAAGTTTTTGTTTGTTTGTTTGTGACGCTGAAGAATGCCGTTTGTGGTTGTCCAGTCGCGCTGCAGTCAGTCCTTGGTCCAGTAATTCCTCATTCAATGAAGTTGAAAATTCAGCAGCTTGTGGTAGAACCAACGGACCACCTGCTGCAAACGGGAAGCCATCCACACACAGAGGGTGCTGGTGTGACGCACCTTGGTGGCGTAGTGCTTGATGTGATCTGTGTGGCAAGAGTTAAGAGGGCAACCAAAAGTACAGGGAAACCATAAACATAAGAATCAAACAAGCAATACAGTAAAAGCATTTCGAAAAAGGATATAGTAGTGTCCAAGGTGGATGGCCTCCGTTTATGTAGTTCACGTAGGTGAAGCCGTCCTTGCCCTTGCCCCGTATGTTGTAGTAGTAAGGCAGGAACGAGTGTAGCGTGAATCTAAAAAGAGGGCAAGGCGGTTAATAAGCGTCAAACACGCACACGCACACGTGCACGCCAGCTCTGCTGTGCTCTGCTTTGCCTACCTTCGCTTTTCATAGAAAAATATGGCAGGTTGGTTGGTGGTCAGCGTGTGCAGGAAGATTGCCTTCACCGAGTGCCGTTCGACCGTCGTCAGGTGGTTCATTAGGGCATCCAGCAGCAGCGAGCCAATCCCATTGCGTCGATGCGACCGATGCACGCCCAGGGACAAAATGTAGCCCACGTCCGCGGTCCGACCCATCGAGTCTGGCAATATGCCCTTGTCCTGCATTGGAAAACCGCTCAGCCTGGTGTACAATTCATCACTATCACTCATATTGGCTATTACCTCCTTATTGACATTTCGATACGGTTTGATTTCGGCAACAATTAAACCAATTATGGCCAGATTATATACAGCTGCCAGCGCAAAGAAGCGCGTGCTTGAGGTAATATCCTCATACCATGAGAGTGGATAGTCGATTGGAAACCATTCTTGGCACAGTTGCCGCACCTGCAACGCCCAGCGGAAGAGACAGAGAGAGAGAGAGAGAGAGAGAGAGAGAGAAAGAGGGAGAATGGCAACACAGAGGGGGATTATCATTCTTTCGGTCAGGCTCAATGGATAGATTCGAAATGGATTCGATAAATTGGCAAAAACACACAAACACTCACCTCAGTCAGGTCATCGGGCACCAGGAATCTTAGCTGAACGTCGTTGGCGGAGCATAGGGGCACATGATCACAGTCGACGCGTGTAATATCGTTGCTGGGCGCATTATGTTTGTTGTAGCTGATCGAGCCCCGTTTCAAATGCCAAAAACCACAAAACAAATGGTAATGGTAATTTCATGATATATGTATTAGTGCTAGATGGTGTAGATGGTCGTGTCGTCGATTTCACTTGCATAATGCTGCGACGAGTGGTGCGGCGGTGCGGCGCCCCGTCAATAGATAAACAAAGCTCCATTCGACGGAAGCCGCGCCAACACAGAGCGCAACAACACCAAAGTAATCTGATTCTTGGCTGTTGGCTGTCGGCTGTGGACTGCGTAAAGCGACCCGACCCCATTTAGGGACGGGACCGACCGATGGTGATGACTATGCACCGTCATCTATACTTATACTCACAGTGTAAATTGTGCCATCCTATTGTAACTGGGGGTGCTGCTCCGATGCTGCTTCTGCTGCTGCTCTGTCCAATTAGACCAATTATGTCCATTGATTGCACCACCGCCACGACCACGACCACCGACTGAACAGGTTAAGCGCGGAATTTCGTCCAACGTAGAGTCTTGTGCTATATGTGGGATCTCTCCAAATAAGCATACGGATGGATTGGATTGGTGCGTGTTTACGGGTGTGCGCCTAATTGATTTTAATTAAAATTTACATTCGTCTTCGGGGGGAACTGAACCACTTGCTCTCTGCCGATTCTATTGCTTGCTGGCAACCATCTGAATCTCCGTTATAAAGATACCCAAATCGTTCTGCTGCGCTTCTGTGGCATGCCGCTGCTGGTGTCCGTCTGGTCAAATGCCGCATCTCCTGAAGAAATGCTCCATTTCGTGGATTTTATTCGCCAAAAAGAATTAACAAAAACAAAACAGCAGCAGAATTCGATAACAGCTAAAGTTGACGGCACGGTACTCGATATGTCTATTTAACGCTACGTAACGCGTTACGTTAGGGTATTCCAACGCAAGCTCTTACTGTATTCATGACTTAACAACACTGGCTTTGATTATTTTTAAGTTGCGCGCCAAGCGCCAAGGTCTCACAGAATAAAGCATTTGATAAATAAACACATTGATAATTTATTTATCTTAGAGTTAGGACTAATTAAAATTAGCCGGAACTTAATTTCTTTTAAAGCGCCTTAAAGGCCTTCGGCTTGGCTTGTGTCTATTTACATATTATATATCTACCTAATTTTTACATTTTTACATTTAGGTATACTATACAATTGCATTTACACATTTACATTTATACATATATTACATTTATTTATATTTTCTAAATTTAAACCTTTAGGATATGGTAGTAGTTTGTTTTTTTGAGATAATTTATTAACATGGAGAGGTTTGTTGGAGTTGGGTTTGCGAGGATTTTATGAAGATTTGAAGATTTTTTCTCTAATGTGTGAGGTTGCAGGGCAGTTTTTTAGTACGTGTTCTATATTTTGGTCGGATGTTGAGTTGCAATTTGGACAGGGTGTTATGTCGTTCGGGTTGATGTAGTGTTGTTGAGTGAATCTTGTGTGTCCTAATCTAAGTCTTAGAATTTTTATTTGGTCTATCCGTGTTATGTCTTTTGGCGTAGTGTTTTTGAGATAGTGCCCTGTGTGTGTTAGATTGCTGTTTAACTGTTGGTACCATGTGTTGCAGCGATCTATGTTGTTTTTAAGTTTTTGGAATAAGGTATTTTTAAGGAATTTGTTTATATCAGTACAGTTAAAGTTGGGAGTGTAGTGGAGGGGGATGTTTATGGTGGATTTGGCGGTTTGGTCGGCAAGTTCGTTGCCTTTAATGCCACAGTGGCTGGGGATCCAGAGGAGTTTTATTTTGGTGTTGGTTTTTGTTAGGATTGATCTTACTAGTGTGGGGTAGAAATTGTTGTTGTTGATGTTGCTTATAGATTTGATAGCTGATAGGGAGTCGGAGCATATTATGAATTTGCCTTTCTTGCTTCTTGTTAGCTTTATTGCTTCAAGAATGGCAATCGTTTCTGCGGAGAGGATGGAGGAGTAGTGTGGTAGGATGCCTGTTTTTAGGATTACAGTATCGGTGGTTATGGCGAATGTGGCAGATTTATGTTGCAGAGAGCCATCGGTGAATATATATTTTTGTTGTTTGTGTTTTTCTTTATGTTCTCGGAACATTTTTTGGTATATTTCTGGTGATGTGTTGGGCTTACTAAAGTTGTGTAGGGAGATGTTGATGGTGGAAGGTGGAAATAGCCATGGTGGTGTGGTTGTTTGTTTGTTGGGTGGTGGAAGGTAGGGGATGTTGAGTTCCTTGCAAGATGAAATGATTTTTTCTAATGTGGATTTTAATTTCTTATTGTTTTGTTGTTTTATTTGCTTGGTGAATTTGTGGATTGGAGAGTTAGCACTGTGGAGGATTGTTTTTGATGCATTGGCTGTCATTAGGTCTCTTTTTTGCTCTATTGTAGGTAGGTTGGCTTCGAAAAGTAGGTTGGGGGGTGTTGAGGGAAGAGCGCCAAGGGCTGTGCGTATTCCTGCATTATATTATATGTTGTTTTTAGTTTGTTCAGCGTAGACCTAGGCGCGTCCCCATAAATGAATATGGCGTAGTCTATTTTGGCTATGAGTGTTGCCTTTGTTATGTTAACAAGTGTATGGGTGTTGCAGTTGAACTTAGGGCTTGCTAAACATTTTATTATGTTCAGTTTGTAGTTAAGGGATGGTTGGATGTGTTTTATATGCGAGTCCCATCTGTATTTATTGTTTATTGCTAGTCCTAGTATTTTGAGTTGGGTTACTTGGGGGATGGCAATATTGTTGGAGGATAGGGTACAATTGCAGGTTTGTTACCTGCAAATGTGTAGGTGTTGGCATTTGTTAAGGGATAGTGATGCTCCAGAGTATGAGCACCATTCTTGGATGTTTGCAAAAAGGGAGTCTAGGTTGAAGGATTGGTTTTTGTCTCTATTAATTAATTTTTATTTTAATTTTTCTGTTGGTCATAAAGTTTTTTGTGAAGTTAATAATTTGGGGGCCCAATTTCCGATCTATTAGATGGTCGATTATGGAGTGCACTCCGACTCTGTCAAAAGCTTTTGAGAAGTCAAGGGCAATGACAGCACAGTGCTTTTTTTTGCGCAGCGATTTGGTTATCAGGTAGTCTGCTGTGAGCAGACCGTCTGAAACCGACTTGCCACGTTTGAATCCGGATTGATTGGGGTGGATTAAGCTATTTTTGGTGACAAACCACCAAAGGCGTTTGGCTATGCTATGATTTTTTCAAGTGTTTTTGATAGACAGCAGTTTAAGGAGATTGGTCTATAGTTGGTTATTGATGTTTTGTTGGGGGTAGGCTTGAGGATGGGCATAACTAGACTGGTTTTAAATGACTGAGGGATGCAATTTTTAAATATATTGTTAAAAAGGTGAGTAATCCTTGTTTTGACTGTGTTGGAGGTGTTTTTTATCATAGGGTATGATATTCTATTGAGGCCAGGTGTGGTCCCTTTAAGGGAGTGTAGTGCGGAAAGGAGTTCAATTTGGGTTATGTCGGATTCTATTGTTTGGGCTGAGGGATGGGGTGTATAGTTTAATGGTTTATTTGAGTGTTTGTTTGCGATGAAGGTTTGACTGAAGTTGGTATCTTTAGATTGGTCTGACCAGTGTTGGGCGAATAGTTGTGCCATGGAAGATGTATCTGTTATGGGTAAGTTGTTGATTGGGTTTTTTATGCAGTGGATGTGTTTGATTGGGTTGAGTCCGCAAAAACGTTGAAGTCTGTTGAAGTCTCCTACGATAATCTGATTGGTATAGTTGTTTGGGTTGAGGTTGTCGTTTAAGAATTTAAGGGAGAAAGTCTTGTTGGGGGAAATGTAAATAGAGGTAATTTGGATTTTTAATTTAGATTCTATTTCTACACTTAGGGATTCAAAATGGTCGGGTTGGTTTATCTGGGAGTTTTGAATGGATTTGTGGACCAATATGGCTGTGCCGCCAAACCTGTTGGAAGCTGTTTTGGTAAAAATTTGGTAGTTAATTGGGATGGGTATGGGTATGTGTGTGTTATAATAGTGTGTCTCTTGAAGGCATATTATTTGTGGTGATTATTTTTTTACAATGGTTAAGAGTTTGTTATAGTTATTGATGTACCCTTTTATGTTCCATTGTATTCTTTTTAGCATATTTTTTTAGGCTAAGAAGGGCTTTGTGTAATGAAGTTTATTGTTTATATAGTTTCGCTGTCGCCGTTGTTCGTCTGTAGGTTTTTGGTTGGGTTGGGGGTTTGGTTTTTGTTTTTGTGGGTTTGAAACTGGTAAAAAGGGGGTTAGTTTTAGGGTCTTTGGCAAAAATTCTTAATTTTAAATCCTTAGTTTGTTGTGAAGAATGTGTTGTATTTGATGGTTTACCGTCGGTTTCCATGACCTCTGGTGTAGCTTGGTTTTTTTCTTGGGTTTGCTGTAATGTTGGTGACTCTGTTACTATTGTTGCATTGGATGGTAGGTTGTGTCCGGAGGATGATGCGGGGGTGGGTTGTTGTTGCGGGCTGCTTTGTGACTGTGTGTTAAGATTCCTGGGTAGTGTGTTGATTGGAGTATGGGTATTAGTTGTGTGCGGAGTGGGACGTCTGAGTATGTTGGCGTATGTGCTCCCCAATTGTTGGCTGTGAGCAGTTTATTATGTATTTTGGTTCGCCCAAGTGTTTGTTGTTGTATTGATGGTTGAATATGCCTATGTCGGGTGGAGGTTGAAGTGTGACTTGACATTGATAATTATTTTGATTCTTTTAGAGCATTTAAAGCATCAAACTTTTATTTAAATCAAATATTTAAACCACATTGTACATATATCTAAAAACGCCGTGCCTGACTCACTGCCTGAGAAGTGCTGGGCGTTGGCGCTGTAGGTTTCGAGGGATCCTCCAGGACTCGTACCATCATGGAGGATTTGGGGCCAGTGCACCAAATAGTGCCGTGCTCATCGACTACGAACGTTTCCAGCGTCACCTGGAAGTGACCACCGCTCGATATGGGCAGCAGAAAGCTGCCAGAGAGGAAGTCACGTTGCGGCTTGACGATCTGGTTGAGGGTGACGGTGTCACTGGTGCTGGGCTTCTGTAGCTCGTTGCCGGAACGTGGTGGTGGCGTTACCAGCTGGGACGTAAGGCTCAACTGCACGGATTCCACACGCCGGAAGTTCTTGACCAGCTTGGAGCCAGCCTGTTGAAGAACTCCCTCCACCTTAATCACCAGATTACTGCCCGACTGAACGTTGACCGGTTCTGTGGCGCTGCGTGGCTGTGGGCTAACCGACAGCTTGATCTGCGTAGACTGTAGAATCTGGAAGAAATAGCGCGGCAGGCAGAGCGGTGTCTTGGTAATTATCTCGATTTGAGCAACAATCACGTCCAGATGACGGTTGCTGATGGTCTTGGCGTTGGGAAGCTCTTCGGGAAGGTTCTTGTGCATCAGCTCCATGCGCCTGCAGCTGGCCGCAAAGAATCGGGTCTCCGGGTGTTCGCCGGTGGTCAGGAAGACTGGTGGTTCTGGCGGCGTGGCGTAACAAATCGACTCGATGATATGGGCAAAGAGCCCACACTGAAACTCCGCCACCTCTAGGAACTCCAGCGTCACGTTATCCGCATCAAAAGACGACTTATAGAGACGGGCATGCGTCTCCTCGCAGGCCTTTAAGGACTTGACCAGCTTTCGCAGCTGATTTGTGACGTGTCCAAACTTTTGCAAATAGTCCCTCGAGTTCTGGGCTAAGCTGCCAGCGATTGCCGGCGGTGGTACAATGACCTGGGCATTCTTTACTGTCACGGCCAAGTGCAGGGTCTGCAGGAACTGCGCTCGGATCTTGAGGTACTCCTGCGGAAAGGAGATCGCATACTGGATCGAGGAGCAGGCCCGCAGACTGACTCGTGCCATTTGGTAGAGGTTGCAGGCTGCCTCCAGCCGCTTCATCAGCGGTATCAACGGCTCTGGCGCCGCCGTCGGTGCATAGTTATCCCTCATGTGGGCATAGTCGAGGCCATAGTTGAGGATACACTCTGCCTGCGAGATCTGCGAGAGTGTGACGAGGAAGTAGTGCATTTGGTCGTTTATCACGATCTCTGAAATGCTCGTGTAAATATGCGCCGCCACATAGTGATGCCCATAACGACTCGCGCTGCGTGCAATTTTGTACAATGTCCAGCAATTGAGCTTGTCCAGGCACTTCTCGAAACACTGCACCACCTTCAGGGGCAGATAACACCCCATTGTGGTCTGAAACACCAGGACACTGAGGATTTCAATTGTGCGCAAGTGTTGTTCAGCATCCTCCGAGTCTATCAGGTTGTTCAGTTTGTGCAAAATAATCGGCATTCTGGCTAGCATGGGATTGACCTAAGAGTGGACGGAATTAGTGAATGTTTCTAATGCATTTCTTGTGCATTACTTCTACCTTTGGTGGCGGCGGTTCGTCGGTGTCCATGGCATTGTCGTCACCTTCCTCCAGTCCCTCGGATGTTATAAACGCATATTTACGCAGCTGGAAATGCTCGCAGAGACGCACCAGAGCCTCGCATATAAGCTCCGCATTGGCCTGGGGATAGACGACATTGTCACCCAGCGTATTGCTCACTATCTCAATGAATGTTGCTCCGAATTCCGCATTCGCCTGGCTAATCCTTATACCATGCACCAGCACACGTCGCAAGTGGCGTATACAGTCGGCTCTCCTGGCCGTGCACAGGAGCAGGCCTTCGATGTGAAGACTAACTGTATGCAGTATATCATCCACTTGGCTCCCCTGCTCCGTGCCAAAGGCCGCTAGAACCGAGAGGACCGCCATGGCCTGAGTGGCCGTCGTATAGTCGTCCAGTTTGCTCATGCTCTCGATGCATAGTTGGAGCAGGGCGACCCGATGCTCCCGCAGCAGCTGTTGGCACGTGAGCGGACACTCGCTCAACTTGACGAGAATCGAAAGGAAGAGAAACTGCTCGTGGGAATTGATGCAGGTCTCGAATTTACCAATCAGAGCCTCAAGGGCAGGCTTAGGCCAGGCGTGGACACTCTTCTTGCCAGCTAGTTCGTTGAAGGAGCGCAGCACCTGGATGCGAACCGGCGTCCGCAAATCCTGCATGAAGTCCAGCAGCACCTCGAGCTGACCGGGTACGCCCACCAAGGTGCGGGATGATAGTTGTGTGAGGGTATCGATGATGGCCACCACAAAACTCTGCGCAGGATACTTGGGCAGCAGGTCCATGCAGAGCTTGTTCACCAGTGCGGCGGTATTGGCGTCGTGATGCATGTGCCGCAGCACTGGGATGAGCAACAGCTTCATGGGCACTGGCACCTGCAGTGACTCGATCATGTCCGAGATTTTGGCGCACATGCTGATGGCGAAGGAGCTGGACTGGGCGGCAAAGCAGCTGCTGGCATAGATGGCAGCCTCCACCTCGACGGTGTCGTGGCTGTCGAGGGCACGACGTATAGCATGGTGCACTTGTTGCTTCTCGGGAATCACACGGGAGACAGCGCCTAGGGTGCGCAAGAGCAGGGCGCGTGCGACGGGATCGTTCGAGTGCATCACCATAAAGATGCGGCGCACAAAGTTGTCGATGTTGAGGATCTTGTCCAGGTGGTTCTCGCTCTGTTGGCACACACGGAGTACCCAGAATCGCAACAGATTCGAGCCACTCACAAAGAACTCAGCCAGCTTGATGAACGACGAGTTGATCAGAATTGGAAATGGATACTTCTCGAAGAGGCGTGGGAACCGAACAATAGACTCGCATTGGATCCCCTGCTTAGCGCTCCGGAGTCCCTTGTCGAGCTCCATGAGCACGGCATTGGGATCCTGCTCGTTCTCGTTGAGGAAACATTCGTTGAAGGAGCTAACGCGTGTGCTACTAAAGTGCGACATCTTTGCAACTATTCGCACTCTTTTATATAGCCTGTTATCAATAATAATTATTGTTTAACTCTTTTCATAACACAAACAAACCGGCAGAGAATGCTTCTTCTTTATTTTTTAACAGTGAAATTTTAAGGACTTTTGAGCACTGAAAGTCTAGCGCGGCAAAATAATCGATACTATCGATTTTACAATCGATGGTTGGTTTGCAGACCTGGCCTGGTCTTTTATTTCGTGAATTTTTTTTTTAATAAATGATGTTTGTATTAACGAAAGGCAAGTAAAACTCGTAATATTTTGTTTTTTTTCTAATATAAGGTAATCTGCAGGCGATGAGAAGTTCGTATTATTGCCAAATAAACGCGTCTACACTGTCGGTCGCTTGTCAACCGATCTGATCCTGCTCGAGGACCTCAGCATCAGTCGCACTCATGTGCGCCTGCACCTGCCGAGTGAGGAGGATGGGGAGCTTCAGATAGAAGATGTGGGCTCCAAATACGGTACTTTCATCAACAACGACATTTCCAGAAACAAGAGAATGCCCATAAAAACATTGACGCCCCTGCCAGTTGGTTGCAAGGTCCGCTTTGGCGGCACAACCAACATTTGGGAGGTAAGACAGATGAAACTAGTGACGACTGCATCTGCTTTGACGCACGCTCAAGTGTTGGAGCTGACGGAGCTCGTTGGGTCCATGGGCGGATCTGTGGCTCCAAACTGGACAAACGAGTGCTCGTATCTGACTATGAACGATTTCACAGTCACCGTGAAGCTTCTGCATGCCTTGTTAGAGAACAAACCCATTGTGACCTTTGCCTTCTGGCGGAAACTGCTGGCAGCAGCGAAAAGCATTCATGTGCGTGAAGGATGGCCGCAGCCTGAACATTTCAAGCCCACGAACATGGATTTTACTTGGCGTCCCGAGCGCACCACCTTGTTCGCCGACAAGACGTTCGTCTTTATGAATCGCAGGCACTTTGATATATACGGTGCAGTTGTTAAAAAGGCAGGCGCCACATGTAAGGACCTCAATTCGGGAGTTCGCAAAACGTTTCTCACAAAGAAGGATGTAATCGTCATTCAATATGTGCCATCAACACAGTCTCAGTCTACGGAAACCATCAACAGCATCCAGGGTACGTTTTCTAGAGCCATCATAGAATGAAGTTAATTATTGGAGTCTTTCAGATATCCTGGAACAGTCCGGACTGCGGATTATCCAGGAGTATGAAATTGGTATGGCCCTGCTGCATTGCTCGACCAAAGAGTTTTGTAATCCATCGCACAAGCTCATTGGCGATTCGATGACCACTACGGAGTCTATGACTTCGTCATTCCATTGCTCCGTTCTGGTGGCGGATACAGAGCGAAGCGTGGCCACAGCTGATCCAGTCTCCGAACTGGTAGTGCCAGAGTCGGACGTCTATAAGATAGAGCTGGAAAGTGATAAGCCCGAAACAGAACCGACAGTACCTAAGAGCAGTCAACAAAAGCGCCGCCGTCAAATAGTTGTAGACTCCTCGGACGAGGAGCAAGAGAAAAGCAAAAAGAAAAGATCGATGGAAAAGCCAACAGAGAAACCTAACCCAAGGAATAACAATGCCATATTTGTTGATTCTTCCGATGAAGAACAAACAGAGAAACTTCCGCCTCGAGCTAGACCAAAGAATCGTTCCATATTGGTGGACTCCTCGGACGAGGAAAACAATAATTCCGAGAAGCCCAAAGCTGCCACAAGGCGGTCGACACGCGGCAAAGTGAACTCCGATAATGTGGACAACAATAAGCCATCTGAGAAAATATCGGAACCTCCCAGACGTTCAACTCGAAGCCAAGCGAAGGCAACTTTGTCTGTGGCGGCGGAGTCTGATGACGATGATGACATGCCGCTCTTCCAATTCAAGAAAAAACCGCAAGAGGAACAGCCTCGGAAACCTGCCGAGACTAGTGTTCAACTCAACTCTGCTGAAAAGTCAACCAATCCGCCGGCAAGAATTAGGGTCATAAACTTTCTGGAAAAATCGCAGCCTCAAAAGACGGCCCCTCCTCAGGCTTCACAGCCGCAGTCTCAGACGCAGCCTCGCAAGCGTTTGCGCCTGAATCTCATCAACGAAAGCGACAGCGACGACGGCGACAATTTGTTCAAATTTTCAGACAGTAAAAAGAAAAAGAAGTTGGCGGAGCAATCAAATGAAGACTCCAACGATGGGCTATTCAACTTCCATTCCCAAAATCAGAGCGAGCCAGATGATCAGGATCAGGACTTTGTGCTGACAGAGCCCTACCAGCCCGAAGTGATAGATAAACCAAAATCCAAGTACGTTGTGGTTCAACCAAAAGGGTTGCCCCGTAAGGTAGATATCAGTGGATGGCTATCATGTAGCAGGCTACATGACGAGGCTAAGCCAGAACATAATGAAAGCGTGAACATGGAGGCAGCTCCAGTTGGAGATGGAGTCAAACTGGAGCATTCTGTCAAGCAAGATCCCGATGATGATGAGGCTCACACAAAGTGGCTGGCTTCTATTCAAGACAGCATCCAGGTGCGCCTGTGTGCCATCAGCATCACCGCTCGCTCACATGATGATGAGGATGCCGCTCTAGATGATTCTGTGAACCAATACCACGGCCGAAAGAACTTTAAAAAGTTTGTCAAGGTAAGTAACATTGGTTGGGAGAAGGGAATGTTTTTAACCGTCATGTGTATCCTTCACAGAAAACCAATCTTCATCCGCATCAGAAAGTTTTGGGTCTTAAACGCCTTCAGCTAGCCGACGGAATTGCCTCGTGTCTATAAGAAAACATTTTTTGCTCTTTCTATTATAATTTACTAATAATAAATTTGCGAAATATGTTCAACGCCTTTGCTGGATCCTTGGAAACAGTGCGGTGGAAGAGAGTTTGGGCCCCCAGCCACTCGTGCTTGGGTATGCCCATGGTGACGCAGCTCTTTGGGACGGGACTCTGCTTCCTAGCCTTCGTTTCGCGGGCTATGAAACGCTTTGCATCCTCCACACTCTGCAGTGCGTCCGCGTTGAATTCAGTCTTGGCTTTTTGTGCAAGCGGCACCTCTTCGCGGGTAATCACAGTGCCCACGTCAGATTTGGCTTCCAGTTTGGCCTTCTCCACCCTTGTGACCACGACAGGGGATTTCAGCATCACAGCAGGAGCACTGGCATCATCATCAGTTTGCTTTTGCGTGGGGGCAATAATCCGCTGCAATTGGGCCGGAAACTCGCAGTTTTCGGGCACAAACTTGTGTCTTTCCACTTGCGGAAAGTTGACGCAGTGAGGCCGCAGCTTGTTGTAGAGACTGGCACTTTTGTTGGCCTGTATCGTGCTTAGCTTGTTGATCTTTGCTACGGCAGCTATGAGCAATGTAATGGTCTCCATGAAGAAGTTATTCCTCAGTAATTGAGTGAAATATCTGGCGGCTGTTACACAGCACTCGCGGATGCGTGCGTGCAAATGATAGAAACCCAGCAGTCGCACCAAAATGTACTCAAAGCTGCTACGGGTAGGCATGGCTCCTGCCAAATCGCCATCGCACACATCGGGCAGTGCACCGCGGAAGTGTTTCAGCTCTCGTGGCAGATCCAGACGCAGCAGGCGACAGAGCGCACTATTGAGCTTGCACAAGGCCCGAAAACCTGGCATATTTCGAAAGGAGTTCTTACGGCGAGCCATGAGACGCCCGATCAGTGCCGCCGTATGATCAAACTCCTCGGAGTCCGGCTCGGATAATTGTTGCAGGTATCTGTTGATGAGCACAAAGACGCTTTTTGCTGTGGAGGCGGGTGTTAGAAATGTGTCCTTGCGTCTAAACTAATCAACCTACCGAATCGTGTATCCTCCACCTGCAAGGTGACTAGCGGTGGCCGTTTTAATTGAAAATCATTCCAAAAACAGGAAATTTCACTCCCGGCCATGCTGGAAAAAGGTAAATAAAGAATCGATTCATAACAAACTTCTATCGATATATCGCCATATTCGTTGATCTTCTTTGTTTAAACCTAATTTTAGATACAATGAAATAAAGAGATGTCTTCAAAATTGGACAATCTTGTAGATTATAGATTCATTTATCGGCTAAAATTATGTGCCAGTGCTGAGGGTCCCAGCACTAACCATACAATATATAGACATGTCAATTCAAGTACCGAAAATGGACGCACGAAAGTCAGAAATCAGCTCCCTGAGCCAGTCGTGTGTTTGAGTGAGTGAGTGTATGCGTGCTCATTCATTCTCGCGACTTTTGCGTGTTTGCATGTGTGGATCAGCTCTGGACAGAGTCGTGAGAGTGTATGCGTGCTCATGCCTTGTCGCGTAGGGCTGTGGGCTTTGCATGTGTTGTCAGCTCCCGAGAGTCGTGAGAGTGTATTTGTGCACATGCATTATAACGTACTTTGTGGGCTTTGCATGTGTTGTCAGCTCCCGAGAGTCGTGAGAGTGTATTTGTGCTCATGAGCATGCATGTACATTGCGTGTTTGCAAGTGTGTATGAGCGCACAACTGAAATTTTCGGTCTCCCAACTTTGTTTTGATTTTTGTTCTCGAGCCACCCTTCACTTTAGCATTATTGGAGTCGACCCTTTTTGAAGACGCTTGCCTTATAATACCAGAATAACTGTTATTTTGGACATGCTTTAGATTCCAACTTTGTTTAATAAAGAATTTACTAATATAATAAGCTTATATATGTATATATATTCAAAAATATATATTTCATTGTATGGTGTATTGTATTATACAATAATATATTTGATCATACATAAAAAAGTAGTATGCGCCAAAAAACATATATACATATATCATTTTGGGCAAGCGTCATCATAAAATCATAACTTACAATCAATTTTAAAGTAATGGGTGTTTTCTTAGACAGCGGCGTTGTCAAAACAGCAGCAAAGAACAGCAAAGAACACACGCTTTGTATGTGAGGCTGAGCTTTAGCTGTATGTGTGCACATATCTTGTTTGTATTGGTTTTTTACCACGCCGCTGTCTAAGAAAACACCCATTACTTTAGAATTGATATGTAGTAAGTTATGATTTTATGATGACGCTTGCTTAAAATTACAATAATTGTATATATTGAATATCCTCTATATTCTAATTTTGTTTAATGTACTATAAATGAATGAAATTAACGAATGAAAATATGTACAAATGCAAAATGTACATCAGACATGACACCAAATTATATTAATTGTCTATAGGGTATTAGTGCGTCGCGTCAATAAGCGACACTCAGCAAATAAATTTGTGTCTCAAGAAATCTCAAGAAAAAATATTTGGCTGGCTGTTTCGGCAGCTCTGCACACGTACACACACATATGCATGTATTTGCAAGTTCTCTCTGTGGATGGAAATTCGCATCAGAAAATGAGGGATGATTTCAAATTTGACTCGCAAGTGTGGCACTAAAATCCGTATGGACCCATTTATTACCCATTTATATGTCATTAATATCCATATTCAAGGATGATATATGTATATATGTTTTTTAGCGCATACTACTTTTTTATATATGATCAAATATATTATTGTATAGGTAAATGTTAACTACGTGGACAACCTCTTCAAAATTAACGAAATTTTTTTCCCGGATAGACCCCGATTTATCATGAATTTTGGTAAAAAAATTTTGTGGGGGTCGCTTCTAGTTTTTTTTTAACAATTTTTAAAGTTTAGCGTTTTTCAGGCCAAAAATGGCCTGTTGTTGTTGGTTTTTTCTGTTTTTTTGTGCTGCGAAGTTAGCTATAAAATAGCTATTTTGAAATTAAAGCTATATTTCATTTTTACACATAATAAAATAGCTATAAAGTAGCTGTAAACTAGCTATTAAGTAGGATAACTGGCCGCGATTCGCGATTTTTTTTTCTCAAAATTTTTCGCCTGCGGCGCTACTTTTCCATTTATATAATACAGCACACCTTTTATACTTTTATACATTCATATCTCCCACAGGATTCTGAAGCCGAGGAGCAAACCCACCAATTACGTACCAATGGCCACAGCGTCGAGACGACTCGTATTCTTGTCATCACTTGTAGCTAGTTTAGTTTACTTTAGTTTAGATATAGGCCGTTATAGCTACTTTTTAAATACTTGTGAAATTAAATATAGCTTTAACTGAAAACTAGCTATAAAATAGCTAACTTTGCAGCACAAATACATACATACCAAACACATTTCTATCGCTTTCTTATTTATTGGTTAAAATAACTCATAATAACACAAGAAAATACCCAAAACAATAACAATTATCCAAAACAACAACAACAACTAAAAGGACAACAAAAAACATGAAAAACCACACAAAAAAGCAACAACAACAACACAGCAAGTGACCCGCGCAGACCATTTTTGGCTTGAAAAACTCTAAACCTTAAACATTTTTAAAAAAAACTAGAAGCGACCCACAAAATTTTTTTACCAAAATTCATGATAAATCGGGGTCTATCCAGGAAAAAAATTTCGTTAATTTTGAAGAGGTTGTCCACGTAGTTAACATTTACCGTATATTCTTTATTAAACAAAGTTAGAATCTAAAGCATGTCCAAAATAACAGTTATTCTGGTATCATAAGGCAAGCGTCTTCAAAAAGGGCCGACTCCAATAATGCTAAAGTGAAGGGTGGCGCGTGCACAAAAATCAAAAAATAGTTTGGAAAGCGAAAATTTCAGTTGTGCGCTCATACACACTTGCAAACACGCAATGTACATGCATGCTCATGAGCACAAATACACTCTCACGACTCTCGGGAGCTGACAACACATGCAAAGCCCACAAAGTACGTTATAATGCATGTGCACAAATACACTCTCACGACTCTCGGGAGCTGACAACACATGCAAAGCCCACAGCCCTACGCGACAAGGCATGAGCACGCATACACTCTCACGACTCTGTCCAGAGCTGATCCACACATGCAAACACGCAAAAGTCGCGAGAATGAATGAGCACGCATACACTCACTCACTCAAACACACGACTGGCTCAGGGAGCTGATTTCTGACTTTCGTGCGTCCATTTTCGGTACTTGAATTGACATGTCTATATATTGTATGGTTAGTGGTCCCAGCTAGCTAGTTATATTACATCGAATATCAATACCGAGGAATCTGATTTCCAATCATGGACAGAAACAGATTAGCCCATTGTCGACCAGTGAGTATTTAAATACATAAACGATACTATAAATCTTGAAGAATCTTAGCGCAGTTCAGTTGAAAGATATGTTGGTAACTCTTGCTGTAAGGAAAGAGAAAGAATGAATATACAAGGAACATTTACAAACAGTATATTCTCAGCGATTTAACTCAATTTGTTCATCTGTTTAAATAGAAGTTTTTTAATGATTTGTTAAGTGGGTTAAGGTGGAACTTCTGCAGTTCATCAAATACGTCAAAACTCGCGAACTAGTGGCGAACTAGTCGCGAACCAATTATCCAAGTTGTTGCGTGTACTCCGTGCCGTGCCTTTAATACTTTTATTTATTAATAATAATTTGCAGCGCGTGTGTGTGTGTTTGTGCAAACATGCTAGTCATCAACGCTTGCAGAAACACGGCGAGGCTGGCCCTGCGGAGCGCTTGGGTGAAAAACAGCCATCCAATCAGTTCATCAATTTCCTCCTCGCGCACTTTCTCGCTGGGACTGGCCCTGAGGCAGCAAGATGTGTGAGTGCCCGCCTTGTTTATGAATGGCATTCTTCACTTAAACAATTACTACATCACATCTATTGCTTCCAGCGTCAACGTAACCTTCGTGCGAGCCAATGGCACCAAGATCAAGACATCCGGCAAGGTGGGAGACTCCCTTGCTCGACGTGGTGGTCAACAACAACGTTGACCTTGATGGTTTCGGCGCCTGCGAAGGCACCCTGACCTGCTCCACGTGCCACCTGATCTTCAAGCCCAACGATTTCGAGAAGCTGCCCGACAAGCCCGGCGACGAGGAGCTCGACATGCTGGACTTGGCTTACGAACTGACTGACACCTCGCGCCTGGGATGCCAAATCACCCTCTCCAAGGACATGGATGGACTGGAAGTGCACGTCCCGTCCACCATCAACGATGCTCGCGCCGCGTAGAACCCAGAATCCTAAACCCAGAACATAGTTGTTACACTTTTTGTTTGCTATTTGAGTGCTAGATATATTTTAAATAATTGAACGAAACCTGGGATATTGTCGTTCCAGGCATCCGAAGCTCAGGCGGCTATTATAGATGCGTGTATAAATTGTTCCGATGGCAATTTATGCCGACTGTTGTTTTTTTTTAAAGTGTTAAGCTCAAAGGGATCTATAGATAAATATGTAAATACATAATGTGTTCAGCAATAAATTTACATGTATTTTCGTACATCTCGTTGGATTTCGTTTGATCTTCTAGCAAGGGGTTCATGGGCACCTGAATCGAAATGTTCCTCAAAAACAATCCGCGTACCTGCGCACACGCCCACTGATAATACTAGTATTTCTACTACCTCAAGAACATTTCATCATATAATGATAAGGATTGCATTTGCTTTGTTTGACGTATAGTAGAATAGTAGTGATGAATAGTAGACGCCAAGTACAAAAGCCCACTCGAAAAGATATGATGGTTAATAAAAGTAAACTTTTTATTCATTCGCAGCTATCAAATAAAGTAATAAATAAATAATTTAATATATACATCTGCTATATTAACTTATTTTAAACGATTTTCTGCTTTTCCATGTCTGCCGCCTTTTACGATAAACGATTACGATATAGTATATGTAGGTATAATATATATGTAACATTTGACGCCTTATCCTTATCTGGTTCCAGATATCTTGCATTATTATATGTATAATTGTATAACTGAAACTTAACAAGTCTGACAATGAACGAAATTACGCCGCAATTCCGCATGTTTCAAGTTCGATTCGTTAATAACTAAGGAAACCATTGATAGTTAAGCATTGTGGTTGTAGGGGCATTCTGTGGTAAAAGATAGAAACCATTCGAGTCGGGTGAAACTCAATAAATAACCAAAAAAAAAATAAATAGAGTGTGTTGGAGTGTGGGATGATGAGGATGACGAGGGTGAATTGAATCCATTTAGTGCACATAAAACTGATTTGGTTTTCTGTTCACGCCGTGTCGTCGCTGATGCTGATGCCAATGATTGTGAATCCCAATTCGATTCCTTTAATTGACGTACGCCATGCCCGCGCCCTTGCGATCAAAGTGGCGGACGCGCACGAACAGGAAGGCGGCGACTAGAGATGCCACGGCCAGGACGAGGAGCAGCATCACCAGGCCACCCACGAAGCTGGGCACCGACATGCAGATGGTCTCGGCATCGGCGGAACGGGCCGACTGGATCACCACCGTCTCGTTGCTGGCATTGCGTTGAGGGCAAAGTTCACGTCACCCGGTGCCACCACCTGAATGATGCGGCTCGTGTTCACGTCCGTCATCTCCTGGGCATTGCGTTTGTAGATGCGCTGCGGCTTCAACACAATGTCGATGGTGTCGCGACGCCGGCGCACACCCCTCAAGTCATCGAGACCCTCAACAGATCGGGGACGTCCGCCTAGAGACACGAGATTGCCACCGGCACTGAGGTCATCCTTGCGCTTCACGGTGCTGTACTGGCCAGGCTGGCCGGGCAGTGGCGGAGGAGGCAGTCCCAACTCGTTGCTGTTAGCCTGGGCCTGTTGGGGCGACTGGGAGCTGGCTGGGCCAGACCCGGGTCCTGCCGCAGAGTCAGCTGTGGGAACAGCGGAGGAGGTCTGGGCCTGGGGTGAGGGCACCACATCGGGCTGGTTCTCGGAGTATGCGCCGGTGGCATCGGAAGCGGGATGGCGAGGATCGGGATATGCTGCTGGGGGCAGACCGCCCAGGGCAAAGTCGTTGCGTTCGTATGCCTCTGGAGGACCGTACTCCTCCGACAGACCGTTGCCGCCCAACTGGGGCAGACCATACTCGCCGCCGGGAAGGCCGGGACCGCACTTGGGCTCGGGGCAGTTGTAGCGGCACACCTGGATGACGCACTGGAAGTGGACGTTCATGGAGTCGGGGAACTTGAAGGCCTGGAAGTAGGCGAAGCTGACCACAGAGGCGGAGGGGCCAAAGTTCTTAATCTTCTGGAACTTGCTCATGATCTTTGGCCGGACAACGCAGCCGTTCTGGTCCACCAGCTGGATGGGGGCCCTCTTGCCGTCGTGGGCGACGCAGTTGCGGACGAGCATGTCGAACTTGTTCTCATCATCCTTGATGGCCAGCACCATGGTCATTGTCTGACCGATCTTCACGATTCCAGAAACCTCAGAGGCCCATGGTCCCTTGCCCACCTGGATCTGCATCCAGCACTGAAGATTGTCGCCCAAGAAGTTGGCCGTCACCGCGTGCAACATGTCCACTTGGAAGGGCCTGAAGGTCACAGCCTTTTCGTAGAAGTCGTACCAGGTGCAGCGCAGCTTGCGGGCCTGATCCCACACCTCCTGCACGTACGGATCGTACTGGATGATGATCGTGTTCTCCACGTAGCTGCCCGAGGGAGTGGGTGCACCATAGCCAGCAGCATTATGGTTGGCCGAGCTGGTCATGCCGCAGCTATTGAGGAAGATCTCGAAGGTGGCGCTCAGATGGCCAGTGCCTGGCTTCAGGTGCACGCAATGGGGATCGCTGTAGAAGCCCTTGGAGAAGATCATGCCGTAGAAGGGACGGTCGAACTCGATGTTCACCCGCATGTGGGTCTTCTCGCACTGCACCTGTAGGTGCTTGATCTGGGGACTGTCGTTGGTGCTGGCCAGCGGCCAGGCCTCCTCGGACAGGTCATTGGTGGCTCCAGTGCTCAGTGGTCCCTGTGGTGCGCCATAAATGGGCGCCGGCGGGCCATAGCCAGCTCTGTGTTCCAATGGCAAGGCGGCGGATTCGATGTGTGAGGCATCGCCATGCACCGCCAGATGCTGTAAGAAAGGAAGATTGTGGATTAGATTGATGGGATATCTTCTATAGTTATAATATAATGAGAGGTGATTCCAATGAATATTTACGAAACCCAATGAAATTTTAACTTGTTGATCTGTAATCTTTCTTTTATTTGGTTCAGGCACTCCCTAAGCTCCAGCTCCCATTTCCCATTTCAAAACATAGTTTGCCACACCACAGATTGATCTTTCTTTCGATTAGAGACTGGGGTTGGTTATGGCTCAGCTACCAGGATTGCGGAAAGCCCCCCTATTTACGAGTGTTTTGGGGGACGGGACTGCTTGTTAGCTTGGCTTACTTTTGCTATTTAATTGGATATGTGGGTTATGCAATCGGAATCGGAATCGCAGCCAGCCAGCGCAGAAAATCCCAAATTGTGTGCGACGACAGTTTTGAAAGAAGCGACGCGAAGCGTTGAAAATTACACGACAGCTTAAATATTTTGAAATTAAATGGTTGCTGGAGCGGAGTGGAGACGGGGGCCTGCTTACCAAATTGAAAGCATGACAGAGCTGGGCCCATTGCGTAAGACAAAAACCCACTGAAAGATGGCTCTCTCCACGCACACACCTCCATCCATCCCCCCCCCTGCGCCATCACACTCTCTCGGGGAGGGCCTCCGCTTGTCGCTTTCTTTCGTTTTCTTTTGGGGCTTTTTCCATTCCCGTTTCACATCTGGTTCATAATTTAATGGATCTCTGGCTGCACAGGGGAAGCGGATGTCTGTCTAGAGGAGACCAAACGAAAATCGAAAGTTAAAGCCAACAGCACGATGACGGTGTGGATTTCGGTGGCTGCTGTTCGCCGTTGCCGTTGGCGTTGTCCACGCGTTCAGATGTCGTGAGATGATTTTGAAAGTGAAATGACCAAAGAAAAGCAAACAAACAACGAAACAACAAACAGAGACACCAAAAAAAAACCGTCGCTGTTTTTCTTTCTTTTTTCTTCTTTTTTTTTTGGGACATTCCACGCAATGCCAATGGAATGGAATGAAATGGATGGAGGTATCTCTATCAATGGCAATATGCTCGTAAATATCGATTCTGTGGCCCCAACGTTCGATCGATTGCCCGTTTGCCCGTTTTCCCGATGCTCGGATGGCATTTGTAATCAGTTTTTTTTTCTTTCTTCTCTCTTTCGATCGGACGGATGGACCGGGCATTTCACTCCCGGCCCAAAGAAAACACTGACAATAAATAAATAATAAAGCAATCTCTGTGAATTAATGCGCTATAAACAAGAAAGTCAAAACTGGTACAAATCAGAGCATAACTGCAATTTCTTCGCCGCCTCGGCACCCCAGTAACACAGCACCACCAGCACCACAGCACCATTGCCAGCAGCAGATCCGATCCGATCCGACCAGACACGCAGCTGCCTTGGCCATCATCTCCTTTGGCCAGTTAACCATCTCCACAGCGCCAGAGCAGAGCTGACGCAGAGCCGCAGCTTCACAGACTGCCGGCCAGTGATTGCAGTGGCTAAATGGCGTGGAGTGGTGTGGAGTGGGGCATGTGTGTGTGTGTGTGTTTTCTATCGGGGGCCACTGATTGATGCACTTTAAATAACCCACTGATGTTTCGATTTACATGGCAGCCAATCCACACACACACACAGAGTGAGAGAGAGGGGTACGGTACCAGAAAACACTGTGTTTTGGGCATGCTTATCAATCGAAAGCGTGTAGGGGTCGGTCGGAGGCTGGGAAGGCCCCAAGAAATGAAACAAATTTATGGGCATTTCTAATATTGATTGACAGCCCCCATAGATTGACAGCTTTGCTGTAAGCTTCTGTCTAACTGTCTTCTGTTAGCCTTTCGCATAAACAAAACTACAGAAATCATCATCAATGGCTATTAGCTATTTGAATATGGTATACCTTGATGGCATACCATAAAGATGATATTTTAATAACTGAATGAAAGTTGAACTTGAAAATATCATATACATAATCTTCTCTCTTTAACTTTTTTTTCTACTGCACCTTCCTATTCCTAGAGCTTTTACTGTATTCTGTTAAGTCTTCTGTTAATTTCTCTCTCTCTGTCGCTGTCTCTGCCACTCTACGAGTATGTGTCGGATTATTTCCTATCACTAATTGCAATGATTAGCAAAGTGCCGTTCAATGCCAGTTGTTACATTTTCCTCAGCCTCAGCCTTCTCTAACCCTCACTCACTCTCAGACACCGACTGATATTGATCTGCCAGCAGAACCGCTATAGAGGTAGAGGCTCTCCCATCCGAACCGAACCGAACCGATCAGATCGCAGACTCCGGGACTCTTCTGTCGGCACAGACCCAATCTATCAATAGAGGCACACTCGCACTGATTTGCATTCGAATTGCTATTGATAAAACGGTAGTCGATTGAGTCGAAAGTGAAGAGATCCGCTATGGCCGGGGCTCCACTGCATACGAAATGAGCTCGCGGCGGAGAGCAGCCGCTGTCTCAGCCGTAGCCGGCCTCGCCGCTCAATGTCTCTTATAAAGTGGGCCACATCTCTGATCTTCCTCTATCGGACTCTAACTGTACAGCATTTGGCGTTTCCTAATTGAAATTATGCACAAACATATTTGATTGCCATCGTAGAAATCCATCGAGTGGGTTGTAAAATCGATGGGTAAGGCTGTCACTTTCCACAGATCGGTTGGGATTGGTATTGGAATTGGTATTCGTATTCGTATTGGTCGTGGTAGTGGTAGTGGGACTCACCTTTGTGTTGAATATCAAGCAAAGAACTATGGCCAAGAGGCAACTGCGTCGCGTCAGGTGGTGTCCCATTTTGATCTGGTTCTATGTGTGTTTTTGTGGTTCTCTGTTGAAATTGAAATTCCAAATTGGCGATTTGGAACCCAACAAAAAAGTTATATATTTTGTTTTTTTTGTTTTCGCTTCTTCTTCCACTACGTCGCGGACAGCTCTCTGTGGCTTTCTTCACTCCGTCGTTGTGGTGGATGTTGCCTCTCGTTGTGTCTGCAAGAAAAGAAAGGGGAACAAGGGTAAACAATGCTGCAGAATTGCTTTTCAGATTTGCATACGAAGATATTTTTGAGGCCATTCAATTGCCGTGGCAGGCTGTTAACAGGGGGGGTTAACGTTAACTTTAACAGCTGCGTGGAGCTTACGAATGGAAGCTGAGCTTTCCTCAAACTTTATTCACAGAAAAAAACAAAGCCACAGTTATATTTGAACTGCTATTCAAAGTCGAGTTAAAGGTTATTTTCCGCTTTCTTTGGTTAGATAATATCATTATTGCCACTATTTAATTATGCAAAAATCTACCAGGCAGCTGCACCCTGTATCTATGGATGTCAGTCGGCAGTAGCCTCAGCCTGACTTTATGGCCATCATTAAGCACCAAAATTAATAGCAACAATTGCCACTTTTCATGTCAGATGACACGCACAGACACAGACACACACACAAAACACACTAACAAAAAGAAAGAGCAGACACACACACACAAATGCATTTTATGTAAAGCACAAATGAAAACTCGCGCGCACCAAACAGGAACCACTTTCTATTTTCACTATAACAGTACTCTGTGATCGGCACAGCCACTGCCACTGCCACAGCCACAGACAGCCAAAAGGAACGCCAACGCATTCGGTCGGTCTCTGTCTCTGGTTTTCCACACGGTGGCTGCACTTTATGGCCAGGCCCATTAATTTTTCGAGTGTTTTTTCGGGCCTTACTTTTACAGTTGCCCAACAGTGGAGTAGCCTAGCATTACATTCCGCCTAACAGTCGCTGTTAACATTGGACTACTCCGACTCTGACTTCGACTTTGACTCTGACTCCGACTCCGATTTCAGCTCCGACGGTGGTGGTGCGCCTGCGTCTGAGTGCCGCTAAAGACTGACAGCTTTCACACAGCTTAAGGCTGGAGCTGCTGCGCGCTGCTTTTGGAAAAGTAAGCGGTATGGTATGGTATCGGTGGCGTCTCGGTCTCGTCTCTGCCCCAGCGAACGCATTTCACTTGCCGCCAGAAGAGCAGCAGCAGCAGCAGCAGCAGCAGTGGCAGCGGCTGGGGCAGCATTTGGTTTCTTCTTTTTTTGGCCTTTGGTGAATGTTGTTGCCTGGCAGTTTTACTTTTACAGATGGATGGCAACAGTTGGAGCATATTGCACGGCTCTTAGTTTCAACTACCAACTCCACACACAGTTCCACAGTACCACAGTTAACTCCCCAACTCTTCTTCTCAGCACAAAACACATGTAAATGGGCTTTTAACAAGCCTTGGCCATAAAATACGAGCCACAGTAGACGGGCAGCCGAGAGCTGGGAGATGGGGAGCTGGGAGACGGGAATTGGAGTCGGGAGTGGGAAACCGGCTTGCTGGCGTTGAGCAAGTGTACTATTAACCCACTGAAACAGTAACGGACACCACAAACTTGACGTCAAATGTTGTGCGCGGGGGGATCCGTTGGGAGTGGATTGGAGGAGGAGGAGCAGAAGGAGGAGTAGGAGTAGGATATTTATCAAACTGGAGCTGGATTTGAGTTGAACCCTACACACAGCTGATGATCGGATTATGCAATCTACATACTTTACTTGTTTTCTCCTTACAGTGTTTCTCTGCAGTTAAGTGCATTCTTGTCCTCTCTTTGTCACTCTCATTTCAAACAGAAGCTTTGAATTGTATATGTATATGAATGAGCTGGTAACTCTCTCTGCTTCTCTCACTCCTCTAGAACTTAAATGAATGAACTAGTGATTCTCTCTCCACCCACTCTCTACTTCAACAGGAATGAGCTTTATATTCTTATTAGTCTCTCTCACTCTCTTTCAGAACAGCTAGCTTTGAGATGAGCGTTCAGGTTGGTGTGTCTGTTGCTGTAGCTGTGGCTTGCTTCTTAACTATTAACAGTTAACTATTTATAGGTTATTTACGACTAATACTATTTTCCCTGACTCACTTTCTTCCCCTGCAAATGGCCTGGAGATTTGCATATAAAACTAGAAATCTTTTGGCAATTAGCGGAAAAAGGCAGGCGAAATTGTTCGGTGGTGGCAAAGAGTATTCTCTGCTAATTGCTGGCACCCGAACAAATTCGTTATCAAGCGACTTCAATCGCAGACAAAGAAGACACAAATTTTTCTTCCGAAACTGATGGAGCTTGTTTATAATGCTCATTGTTGTAGTTGTTGTTGTTGTGGTTGTGGTTGTTGTTGCTGCTGTTGTTATGTGTAACTGCCAAATGGAATTGTTTATTGTTGCTGTTTGGCAAGTGAAAGTTTTTCTTCGCTGGAGATCTCAGTGTGTCTCTCTCTCTCTCTCTCTCTCTCTCTCTCTCTCTCTCTCTGTCTGTCTCTCCCTGTCTCTGGGTCTCCCTCACATACTCGTACACTGCCCGACGACGACGACAGACTTCTTCCTCTGAGAGATGCCGCATATAAGGGCATTATTTCTTGGCCTCTGCTTTTGTCTTGTTTCTTTTTTTAATTAACACAATAAAATTATTTGCTCACACTCGAAAGAAATCTTTTCTCTGTTTGAGCGGTGCGAGAAGGTGCAACTTTTGTTTTCAACTAATTAGTTTATGATCCTCGGGGTTCAGCATTTTTCATTCATTTCTCCCCCGATCACCCACCCTCCAACTCCAACTCCCCCTCCCTCGTACACCATACGTCGTAGTTATATTTACGAGTATCTGTGGGGCAGCAGGCAAACATTAAATCATGTGAAAAGTGCCCGCGCCGGCGCGAGTGAAAATTCAATGAAAAGTTGTTGTCTCTGCGCGGAAAGTTGCAAGCTGGCAAGCTGCAAGCCGCAAGCTGCAAGGCTGCAAGGCTGCAGGCTGCCGAACCGAAGGGGTAGAAGCAGTTCAGTTCGGTTCAGTTGTCTCCGCCGATGTCTCCAATTGATTGAATGACAATGCGTGACGCTGGTCACAACTGGTCCACTCTGGAAACTAGGTGAACCACTGCACTGCACTCACATAACTCCTAGCAGATCTCTACTGCACTCGACTCCACTCCACTCGGACCGAGACCGAGCTTGTTCTAATTCTTGGTAATTTACGTGGCTTCTAGCTGTATAGATCCCAACCCCCATCCCACCAGGTATTTTTGATGAGCCGGATATCGATACGAATCGTGGTGGATGGATTTTCATTGTTAATGATCGGGCACCAAGGATTTGAATAGCCCACATTAAAGCACGACATTTCCTGCGGTGCCAATTCGAATGCAAAGAAACCAGTAATTTATCAAATCAAATGAAAAGCAGGACTTTTGCTCTCATTTTCTATTGAATAAACTAGTTCAATGAAAGCGTAGCTATAGATATGTACATATGATATTCTGTCGCGTTAAAGGACGTTCCTTAGAGCTATTCATGAACTAGTTCATATTCGAAAAGCTTCTCTTATTCACACTAGGGTTTCGTTTCGAAATCGAAATTTCCATATATAGTAAGGATAACTTTCCTTAGAGCCTCGCGTGGCATTCATTGACATCGAATGTCAATTAAAAGAAAACGAAAATGCAGTTAATGCCACGGACAAGTAATTATTTATCCATGCGTTCATTGCGTTGATTATTTGTTGTTTTTGCTGTTTTTTTAGTTGTTTTTGGCATTTGCCAAAACGGCTTCGTTAAGTCCATTAATTTAATTGAACGCTTTCACAAATCCCCCGTCGAAACTAAAGCTCTCTGCTCCGAGCACAGCACTGACCGGTGCTCCTCCAGCCACCAGCCACCAGCCTCTGGGGCTCGGTCTCGGTCTCTAGATATACATAGATGTAGATATACTCGTATGTCTATATGTCTTTATAAACATCTTTTTAGATATTTGTCTATGGTTATTAATTGAGTAGCTGACAAATTCGTTTTTTGGGGGGTTTGACATCCCTGACGGCTGGTTAGATGATGAGCTTGAGCTGGAGATGGAGCTAGCAGCTGAAGCTGGGAGCGGCTTGAACCTCAAATATTATTATTAGCAAAAAAAAAATCAGAATTTATTTGGAATGTTTTTGTTGTCCGTCAGTGGATCGATTCAGTCGTTTGGTAAAAGTTTCACTTGCAGATGCTGTACTGAACCCCCCACCGCTCCTCTCGGTCTCTGTCTGTGCGTTTTTGGAACGTGTCTGTCTGTGGTGACTGCTGTTGCTGCTTTTCATACGAGTCTACCCCCCTCCCAGCTGCCAGACCCCATCGTTTCCACTCAATTCGATGTCATTTTTGTGGTCGTTTGTGGCCGTAAATGATCGATATTATTTGCCATTGTGGCATAGAAATTGAAGCCCAGTCCCCCACAGCACCACAGCAGACCACATCATGCGTAATTAACTACACATGCCCATGCCCCCGGTCGAATCACGAGGTTCCCACTCTCATCACATATCGGCTGGGATGCTGTGAAAGTGAAATTTCATTCGACAGCAAGCGGCAAGCAGCTAAAGAAGGAGAAGGCCAAGAAAAAGCGCAAAAAAGCTGAAGGTTTTTTTCTGCTTCTTTTCTGTCTTGTAAAAGGGGCAATTTATCTCCGAGAGTGTCGGTGTATCTGAGTGCTCCAGTGTGTGGTGTGGTGCTCCTCGCCTCGCCTCGCTCTTTTTTTTTTATAGTTATTAAGTAACTTTTTTCTTACAGATCAGCATCAGCAGAGGAAAAACGCTTGACTTTGACGTGTCTGAATGTTGAAAGGTATTTTTCGGATGATACTTATGTTTGTTTGCTTTTTTTCGCTCAGCTTAGCTAATTCAATCTTCATCTTATGGGTTTTTAATTTGTTTTGAGCTGTTGGATAGTAATTTTCGGTCAGTTTTGTCATATTTGTGTGATGATCTTAACGATTGAGATTATTATGAAAGTAATTGACAGTTTTGTAATCATACTTATTTATACCTATAACTTTTGGCTCCTTTGAGAGTGATTATCTTGTTGTATTATTTCAAACTAAAACTGTTTATAAATGTACTATTTGTATCCTTTTTTGTCACATTTCTCCATGCGAAAACCAAAGACTTAGGCAACAAACTTTTTGCGTGCAAATGGCCCGCATCGCATTGTAATTGCCACTCTCACACCCCATATGAGTCGATAGGCGGAGTGGGCGCCATTTTGTCCGGGCATTATGTAAAATAGAGCAAACAATTAATTTTCTATGCTCCAGTTTTTGGCGACAAGGCGACTGGGCGACAATTAAAAGACAAACTCGCGATAAGGCGCAGGCGCAGGCACAGGCACCCGCAGACGCAGTCCAGGCCCCCGGGGTACTGTCTGACTGCTCGCAAATGAAAGTAAATTGTTGCATGCCACACCACACCGCACCACCATCCTCTCTGTCCCCTACTTCGACGGCATTCCGTTCACTTTGTTATTTTTTAGTTTTTAGTCTCTGTGAAATTTTCCTGCCATGCCTCTCTCGCATGTGCGTACAAAATGATAACGCAATTTATCGCAAAATAGGGAAAGTGAAATTAGAAATGGGCACCGCGAGCGATTTGCATACATATGTAGGTGAGGTGATCTGTGGCACACAGACAGACAGCGAAAGAGAGAGAGAGGGGGGGGGAGAGGAGTATGATAAGTGAGGCAATTGCAAAACGAAAGGAAACCATTGGGGTGCCTGATATCGGGGGGCGGTTGGGGCTATTCCCAGAAAGGAATTTTAATTGCTAAAATGAGTTGGAGTTGAGGGAATTTTTGTATTTATTTTTATTTTTATGGTATTCAGTGATTATGGGCAAAAGAAAGAAAAACACAACCTTTAAAGTTTTTCTTCAGCCTGTCTGTGCATGTCATAAGCCCATTCCCATTCCCCCCTTATATTCTCATTGAACCATGGCCTCAACTCCTGGCCAAAGAATTCCCGTTAGCTGTTCAGTTGACCATTTCCGTTGCCTGAATACTGACAACCCCTCTGCCTCTGCATCTGCATCTGCGTTCGTGGAGATCATTAGTGGAATTAGTGGACTGCCCAAAAAAAAGTGCCGTTAGCCAGGATCAGCGGTACAGATAAAGCAACGGGAAACAAGACAATTAACATATTTCACAATTGTCTTCCTTCCTCCCCACTACTACACCCCCTTCCAGTGTCCAGTGTCCATTGAAGTGGCAGGAAGGGGTATGTTGTTCCTGCTTGAATTTCGTTCCTTTTGTTGGCCATTTCTTTTGTACTTTCCATTTCTTTTAACGGTAAACACGAAATTCGCTTAAGCTCCAGTTGCAAGGAAGCAGCGGGGCATGCCACACACACACACACCAGCAGAGAGGGATGGGATGGGATGGGGGGAGGGATCTGTGACCATTGAATGGGCAGAAGAACCGGTTACTCCCCCCACCCTCATCGTCGCAGTGCAATGTGCAGCGCCCAACGAAAGTAAAAACTCAAGGGCTTGCACTTTCTGCCCAAGCATTCCGTCCGGTCTGCTCCGCTCCGCTCCGGTCCGGTTAGGTCTGGTCTCCATTTAATCGAAAGGGATGGGGAGATGCGGCATCCAATGCCGCAAAGAAAGAGACGGCAAAAGAAAGCAAGGCAATCAAGGAACGTGGCAGCCGGAGGGGGGGGTTGGGCCATCTGAGGCATGCCATATCCTCTACTTGCAACGCATCGTTAGCCGAAGTCGGAGACTGAAGAGAAGTTGCAAGTTGCAAGTAGAAGCCCAGGCTGTAGTTACTGTGGCACTGTAGCTGTTGTTGTTGCTGTTGCACTCTCCAAGTTGTAGCTGAAGCTGAAGCCATTGCCGTTGCCGAAGCTGAAGCCAAAGCCGGTTGCATTTTGCTCTGAAATAATTAGTGACCCAATTTCGGTGCTGCGCTGCGCTGCGGCTGTCGCCACACGGAGCGGCATGTTCCGCTTGCCTGAACGGCGACTCGACGTTGCAGCGTTGCAAGCAAATTGTTGGGCGCTCTCTGTGGTGTTGGCGTATTTTGTGGCATGCATGCAAAGAAAGTGGTTTTCATTTCTTTTCAGCACACACACACACACACACACACACACACCGCACTCTCGTTTGGCTTCTCGACTCTTACTAGTACTCGAAATGCGGCTCAATCAAAAAAAATACGAAATACGAAAAATACGAACGAACTACAACAGACAACAGACAGCATACAGCCCATTGATCTCACTGATTTTCCATGATTTTCTTGATATTTTCAAATCAACTTTGATTGCGGCTAATGAAGAGCTCTTGGCGGCACCACCACTGCACCACTGCACCACAGAGCCGCAGATGGATGCAGATTCGAGTGGCAATCAATCCATTTGAGTATTCGAGTGGATGGTGCCAAATGGGTTTTTGTGGTGTGTGTGTTCCAATATGAACAAGCCGACAATTGTCTCGAAGGGTGGGGAGGGGAGGGAGGTGGATGGGATGACTGGCTTGACTTTTCAAGGGTTAAGAGAGCTGCTGACAAAGGAAAATGGAAAGAAATCGAATTGAAATTGAATTGAAAATTATTCAGAGTTTGAGACGAATATGAAAAAGCACTTGGTGCTTGCTTTGTGGTCGGTTTGATTAGAGAAAATCAGGAAAAGCAACAAAATGAGTTGAGGAAAATGAAAGCAAAAAGGCGGATAATTCTTTGGGATCTTGTTGGCATATAGCATATATGTACAAAGCTCTCATATATTTAATGATAGTTTATTTGAAATTCTTTTCTAATTTGTGCCTGGTGTTGGTTGGAACACAAAACTATCTAATTTCCAAAAACCCCCGTTTGGCTGCCAATGAAAGTTTGTTTTCTGGTTTTTCTTTTCTTTCTTTCTGTTTTCCTGGCTGACATTTTCACGCTGCCATGGAAAAACTGCGTGAAAATTGCAAGAAGGCGGCGAGACAATTGCCGTTAATTTGAGATTGTCGCCAAGTTCCAGAGGCAGAGTCTCAGTTGCAGTTCCCCATCCCATAAACACAGAGACACAGCAGCAGAGACAGAGACGGAGACAGAGATCTAAAAGAGATCTTAGAGATCTGGGAGATCTGAGAGTGAGCTTGCTGCAAAAGAAACCAGTAATTATGGCAGCAAGTGGCCCAGCTTCTTTCACTATGAGAATGTATCTCTTGGCGTGCTGTTGTGTATCTGTGTATCTGTTTGTGTATGTGTGTATGTGTCTGTGTGGAATCAATTAAAAGTATTGGCAGGCGCTATGTTTGGGCAGCGATGACAAGTGGCAATGGCACACACGGCGTATGAGCGATGCAGCAACCCACTTGGCCAAAGGCAGCAGCGCGCGTGCTGACTGCCAGAGATACACAGACGAAAGTATCTGCAGATAGTATCGTGTGTGTGTGTGTGTGTGTGTGTGTGTGCGAGCGAAATTGTTTTCATGCACTATCCAAAGTGGAGCAGTTTTTGAACAAAGCAATTCGCAATATTAATCAAACAGCAGCAGAAAGAGCAGCGACAGCAGCAACACATGTGAGTGTATGGAAAACTCTACAATTGCAACAACTGCAACATAAGCCACACACTGGCACTGGCACTGCCACTGCCCCGCGACTAAGACAGCGAATGAGAAGCGGCACACGGGTAATTTCAGACTTTCATTCGCGCGAAACGCGATGAAATTTCACCAGCAGCAGCGGCAGCGGCAGCATCAGGCACAAGAGCAACAAACATGAGACACCAGAACCAGAGCCGGCAAAAGCTGCAGCCTGCTGAAACTTGAATTTGAAGTTTTTGTTTCCCCTCCAGTGGGTGGGTTCTCCCTCCCCCTCTCGCTACCCATCTACGAGTATTGCAAGATTTGAGAGCTATGCAAATCCAAATTAAGCTTAATGAGCCAAGGGTTCCACATCTTTAGATCCATCTTCAGTTCAGCTCCAGTTGCATGCCTCAGCAGGCAGCTAGCAACAGCATTTTCAAGAGCAGCATACATACATGTATAGTACTCGTACTCGAACACGTACCCCCTCCTTAACTATCCATTAATAATGGCCATATTTCCGCATAATGCGTCTCGACTTTCTTCTAAATGGATCAGTTGTTTATGTATCGTTTATTTTGGCATCTCTTTTTCAACAGAAGTGATTGCAACGCTTTTGTAAGCAAGTGGAACTTGCTTTTTGGGAGGTACTATATGATATCATATTATAAATGTTTGAGTGCTTAATGGGCAGATTTTGGGCCATCAATTATGAGGAATTTGTGAGCCAGGAAAGGGTTGAGGCTAAGGGCTGCTGCCTTGAAGGTCACAGAAATGCATATATCAGAGTGAGGTTTTAAGGTTTTAATACCCCAAAAATAAAGGTGTTTCCAAACAAATCGAATGATGACTTGCGTTCCTTATAGAACACTTTTGAAACTGGTGCAATGATCTGTGAAGCCTTAAGATCCTTTATGCCATTTTCAATTTAAGTAGGTCTCTTCGCCAGGACTATTGCTATGGCAAAGGAGGCGTCAAACGATTGCTTACAGATTCGATCTTTCATTTCATGTATAATTTTGGTTATTTTTTAAGATAGGAATAAATAAGTTTAACTAAATAATCATAAATATATGTAAGTAAAATTAAAAGGAAACTGTACATCCTTGGACAATATGTATATGAATATGGATATTATAGCACACAAAGAGTAGCAAATGAATGATCATCAATTCGATCGATCCTGTCTCACTTTTATCCACTCACAGATCACAAATACCTTTGCCAAAAGCAAAAACAAACAAATAACTTTAAAAAAATCCAAAAAAAAACAAAAAAAAACAAATTCCATTGAGCTGAAACTGAAACTCCTTGACAAATCCCTCGTCACTTGTCTTGTCGATCGTGTGGATCATGTCTTACCTTCGGGCACAGTAAATCCTTGGGGGCTGATCAGATCTGGCTAATCCCTTTGGCTGGAGTGGATGGCACAGTGGCGGATCACGTAGGAAAGCTGTTTCCTTTCTTAATTGGATTGGATTGGATCGGATTGATCGAATGGGATCTGATCTGATCTCGAATCTGTTCGTTCGAAGCACAAATTGAAAAAAAGAGTAAAGTGTTTTTTTATTCCAATTTCTGTATACGGGTTATATGTATATTCGGGGGACACAGCGAACACGGACGCGCAGCGGGTCGCGATGAGCTTTGGTCGCTGGACAGGACGCACTCGATGGAGAGCCAGAAGACGACTCGTCGCACACAAACGTTGAAATGAAAATGCGGCCCGGCCGTATCTCTAACCAAGATTTTATATCGCGTGAAAGTTTTGACCCCTTTACGGCTGCTTCGCTCGAGCGGTGTCTGAGACAAGGCGGAGAGACTATATCGTTGGCGAAAGAGAGTGCGCACTGCTTATATATATCTCTCTCTCGCTGGAGCGACACACACTCTCTCACTCTCTCTCTGCAGATGCTTCTCTGCTTCTCTGCCCCTCTGCTCTGCTCTCTCTCTCTCTCGCTCTCGCTCTCTCTCTCGTGAGTCTCTGCTAAATGCAAAATATGCCGTTTTCGGCTATTCTTTGGCTCAAAACACGATCCGATCCGATCCAATACGAACCGAGCAAGTTTCGGGCCAACTTTTCATTTCAGGCCGCTTTCTGTGCGGCTCTTTCCTGCGGTTGCATTGCCGGGGTATTTTTGGCAACAAGATGGTACCCCACCCCCACTCCCTCCCCACCATCGCCCATCGCCCTGCTTGTGTCAAGGTAACTGGTGACGTCGGGGCACACCACGATCGAGCCACTACCTCAACGATTGCCTAATTTCGATTGTTATTCGTAAAGGGTCCACGTCCGGCTTTGGCGTTGGCTTTGCTTTTGGCTCTGAGTCAGCTAACGGGGCTCTTCAGCTTGGGCCTGACGCCTCTTGTTATTCTGGCCAATGCATTGGAAAATTAAATTATGATTATGCAATGCGCCGCCACCCCCCCTCGCCCCCTCCTAATGACATAATGCATATGTAATTATGGTTAACGGATTGCTTGCTTGTTTTTTGTTGTCTTTTTTTTTGGGTTAATTTAACCTTTGTGTGCGCGTTAATAAATTTAATAAGTTTATTAAGTCATTTTATTGTCCGTCTGCTCCTGCACTTTTCATAAAAGAAATCATTTCGAAATGTTTGGAATTTGTTTTGCCCTTTTTTTGTCGTTGATTTATCTCCGAACGAGCCTGTTCGTTGCTTAAGTCTTTTGTTTATTTCTCGAGAGAGAAATTAATTGAATAAAAGTGGAAACACAATATTTGATTGTTTTATTTGCACAAATGTTGGGCTTGTGATTCTTTTGTTTATTTTATAGGTTCTCAAAAGAGAATTCCCTTGAGAATTGTGGTTTGTGAATGTTTTCTCCATACTCCATTGTTATTTTAAATAAGTTAAAGAATCTCAAGAATTTTACGAAAATCAATGCAGTTTTTTATTAATATTTTATAGGAATATTTTTGAACACACAACTTAAATTAAATTAAATTATGCTGCAAAAAACTTTTGTTATTATAAACGATTAAAGATTGTTTAACAAAACGCAGATATTAAATGATTTCTGGCCAATTTGTGAGTGCCTTGGGGAATGGCAGGTAATGCTCCGCATTGCACAACTGAAACGAAAAGGAAAACCAAACCAAGAAACCAGCAAACAAATAACTTTGGGCCAATTTGGATCAATTTGCCAAAAGCAAATGTGTCACCTGCCACCGCCGTGAGACTCCATTTGGGAGATATTTTTTTTGGCCAATTTCCGATGATGAAATGGCACAAAAATGCGGCACAAGCCGGCACATACACTC
The DNA here is from genome assembly GCA_035041765.1 of Drosophila algonquin. Classification (NCBI taxonomy): domain Eukaryota; kingdom Metazoa; phylum Arthropoda; class Insecta; order Diptera; family Drosophilidae; genus Drosophila; species Drosophila algonquin. The sequence continues at coordinate 183,063 of JAWNKY010001755.1, forward strand.
GCAGATGATTAAATAGAAATGCCCAAATAGGAAAGAGAGAGAGAGATGCCAAATACCAAATGTATCTACGACAATTGATCCGTTTCGAGGCGGAGCCCAGTCGCAAGAAAGTAATCTTGATGAACTTTCATTTGACCAAAGCACCTTGGCTGCCCAAGCGATGACAGCATGGTTGGGGAGGGTCTCGGCCCTCTTTTGCTCTGGGGCAGACCAAAAGAAATCGAAAGTTCCGTGTGCGCGTGCGTGCGCACGGTCGCTCGCTCTGGGGGTTTCGATTTCATGCAGTGCCAATCGCAGCACAGCCCTGCCCTGCCTTGGATCCGGGGTGATTCACCCATGGGGCCAGACATGGCATCGAATGACGTAGATCCTCTGCAACAGCAACAGCACCAGCATAAATGCGTTTGTTTGAATTCAAAATAATGTTTTTGTGATTCGCAGTGGTTACGCTGGCAGCCCCTGCCATCCGCCATCCAAAATGGAATTGGGTCAGGGACGTGCCTGGCATGCTAATTGAGTTACGGATATGCCTCACGGCCTGACGCATCTCTATCTCGATGGATTGTACGTGGGCAGGCCCAGGCCCAGGCCCAGATCCAGCTCGTTTCGGTTTCTGTTTCTGTTTCGGATTTGTTTTGTCTTTTCTTTCTAGAAAAATGAAGCCCCGAATCGCGGCGGTTGGGAAAGGCAATGGTTTTGTGCGGTGAGAACTCAGATGTGATGTAATTCGGTAAGGGAAAGTAAGGCAATAGCTAGAAACGAGTCAGGCATTCCCTTAACTTAACTTTTTGTGTGCCAATGGCATACATTTATTGAATGATTAACAGCTCTCGATTTGCGTATATTCAAATTTCCATTTACTCTCACTCGCACTCTTTCTTTGAATTTGCCTAAATTATTTTTAAAGCAAAGGCTCCTCCCTCTATAAATGTGCTAATTGGAACCATATTTCTGTACTCTAGAAGATATCAACAGATATTTAAAGGCCAACAACTGGAATCTCTTAAGATGGAAAATCCTCCCTTGGATGGTACTCTTCTGTTGCAGAAAAGATCCACTAAAATATGCAAATATTCCTACTGCCTGTTCGGCACCTTCTACAATTTACTCAACACTTTATGCAAACATAAAAAAAACCAGAAAAAAAACTATATTAAAAATGAAATAAAAGTTTGTCCAACACTAAACGTGTTTACCATTTCCCCTAGAAAATTTGTATCTTTCGGCTGTTTCCTACATTTCTCACTTGATTTTGGACAACAATGGCCCCAGGTAATCCCGACTTCATTCAGTTAGTTTCTTGGAGTTATTTTTGGAAAAGACAGAAACCTGTTGGCCCACGGTGGTTTGCACGATTCGGGAGTGAGTATCTTTCTCCCACCTTCTACCTGCTTCGATGGCAGTGCAGTTATAACGGAGCACAATTTAAGCTCTTATTGTTTATCGACAAATTATTGTCGACTCTGGCCTGTCCCCAACAATGTCAATCATTATGCAAGTCCCCCAGCACGGGTCTCCCGATCTCCCGGTCAACGAGCTCAATGGAATCACCTCTGGGGCCCGATCGCTCCACAGATCTGATCTCCACTCTTTTTACTTTCCATTTCTTTTGTCAGTCGCTGCTGCCGCTGCTGGGCCACAATTTGTTGAGTGTTTTTATGGCTTTTATTGTTATTGTTGGAGGCTTTTCCGTTGTTGGGTTGGGTCTGTCGCCAGGCCCTAAAACACATTTATAAAGACAATGAACCTTTGGAGCTTCGGTCGATGGTGAATGCTGGCGGATAAGGGCTGCTCCACTCCAGACTGTTGTCAGTGCAGATCAGGTGCTCTGCCACTATGACTATTGAGTAATTTGTTTAATGTTTGGCAAAAAATATACATACATACATATATGTATATCTGGGCTCTATCTGGGGAGAAGAAAATGCAGAGCTGTCTTGCTGAATAAGCATGATTTTTGTTAGAGCTTTAGCTAATGATTCTAAAAAGTATTATTGGTTCATTCGGATGGAATTGGGTTCAAAATGTTGTTTATTTATCGGATAATTTATCGAAAAGGAACATTAATAAATTTATTGGAGGGATAATTGTACTTTTTGTATAAATTCCCTCCTTGGGACAATCGGTAAACAATAATCTTTGCTACACAAATTTCGAACGTTATTACTCCCACGACGACGCTACTTCATCCGTTAATTTCTCTCAGTGTCCACGAAACTTGTCAATTGATTTTGGCTTTGGTTTCGGTCTTGCGGTGTTTCGGCGTTTCGGCTGCTGCGCCCTTTTTGCCATCTCTTCTGCTGATGTTGGGCCGCATAAATGGGCGCTTAATTATTATTTTATGCATATGACTTGTGTACGGGTCGGGTTCGGGTACGGGTACGGTTTGCGGATGGGAGTCGAGCCATGGCCGGAGCCTGAGTCATGCGCCATATATCACTTTCACTCGCCAAAAGCCAAGAAATGCCAAAAGCAAAACGGCTAAAATCTCAATTGAGCATCGAAAAGCCCGAGACAGAGCCACAGAGCCAAAGTCAGACCAAAGACGAAAGACAGAGCCAAAGGCGTGTCTGGGGTCTGGAGTCTGGGGCCAAGGAACAGCTACGCTACAATACATGTGTACATGTGCCACATGCAACATTACAAGCCTGGATCAGCTCTTTGGCTCTTTTGTTAGACTCCGCGGATGTCAATTTGCATTTAATTGCGAGAGACAGAGTCGAGAGCTAAGCCCCAGCATCAGCATCAGCTCCATTCAGCTCCGATCCGATCCCCAGTCGAGAGCTGCAGTTGAAAGGCGTTGAAAGGTCTCTGTGTCCGGCTTGTGTCCGATATGGCCGATTGCATAAGCTGCATATAGAAAAGAGAGTTTTTTTTTGTTAAAAATAGTTTTCTAAAGCCTTTCCTGTGTACAAAGGCCGAGCATCCATCAGCGCGATGGCTGGGCTTTGTTTGCTGTCGATCGAAGACCAATTTCCAATTCCACAAAGATCTTTTTGGGGTGGGGGGCTATCAATATTGATACAAGACAAGTTTACTTGTGTATGTGTATCTTTTGGGCTAGGCTAGTCTCTCCGTTTAGCACAAGAAATACTCGACGATCGATTCGATTCGATTTTCACTTTCGTTTCACACTGTGGCACTATATCTGCCTCTATATAGACACCGATATCTGGCTGTATGCGTATGCAAATTAGGTAGCGACAGCGACAACAAGGCGCAGAAATACCGTAAGTGGGCAACAGCAAAATCTCTGCTACAGATAAAGAGATACACAGACAGAGAGAGAGAGAGAGAGATACACACGGAGATACACAGATACAGATAGTGGCCGCAAGTTAAGCGGTTGTATTTTTTTTGGTTTTTTTTTTTGGCCAAATGAAAGAGAAATTGTGCTCGGTCCAAGTCGAGATATTTGGGAGTTGCTTTTGTTGTTAAAAATATGCTAATTGGTGCGCAAGCTGAAGCTAAAAGATACAAATGTCTGGCTCATAACCCATAACCCATAACCCATAAGCATGAGCATTATGATTTAATCTATCTATGAGTAGCCGCCATTTGCAGATACTTCTTCTGGGAATGACATGGGAATACGCAGTGACATAATCAACAAAGAATCATATCAGTTTAACCCCCCACTCCCCCCCAGTAAGAGCATCAAAGAGTTGTCAATAGCTATACCGAATTTCTGCTAATTTCTCGAGCGATTAAGCCCCCGCTGTTTTCGGTTATGGGAATATATTATATTATAAATTTGCAAAGCGGAAACCATAAGATACATACATAAATGATGCGATGCCCATGTGTGTTTCTTTGGCTTTCTTTCAATCTTTCTAAAAGTTGTGTAACGTAACGCTTTGTGTTTTAGGATTCATCGTTGACGTTGCGCAACCCCGCTTCGGAAATATTCGAAAATGCATTAATCAAATCGAAGCCAAACGGTTTTTTCTTCGGTGGAGAATCAATGTGTGAGTGAGCCCAGAATACGGCGGGCTTTGGAGCGTGTAAAGTGAAAAGATTTTAGGGGGAATTTGACACCCATTAAAACGGTTCGGTTTTGGTTGTTGGGTTTCGGCATTTTGCTTTCATTCAGAGCCGAGAAACCATCGTTAATTGATATTAAAACGTGAATTCGACTGGACTGGACTGAATGCGTTTTTGGCTGGGGCCCATTTATAATTGCATTTTAATGCTATTTATTCAGTCGGATATTGGGGGGATGGTAGGAGGAGGGGATACACATGGGTCGCTGGGCCCTCGACGAGGGCTATCATTAGGCAACAGCGGGTTACTTAATGACCCTAAGCCAAAAGACCTCCAGCCATTCGGTGGGCTGTAAACTGTGAAAGAGAAATGGCCGGGCGCAAGAAAGAGATGCGGAGAAAGCATCGCTGCCAGCCAGCCAGTGGCAGCAACCCAACTGCAACAATTCGCTAACCCAGCCAAACAATCACAGAGACAGCAGCAGCAGCAACAAGAGAACAGCTACATATGCATATGTATGTATGTATGTATCTCTAGATATGCAAATCCATTCATTCGCTGATTACTTTCGATTGCTGTACTGTGGAAAGGTTGATGTGATGCTTTGGCTTTGGCTCTGGCTCTGGCTCTGCCTTGCCACGGTGTTCACGGTGTCTGATTTGATTGGTTTGCATATGAATTAACATGTAAATTGTGTAGATTGTTGCACTGATTGGCTTTAAATTCAATTGTAGCTCCATAGTTTTGAGTAAAACAGATTTAAATCAAAAATAGATTTTGTAACGGGAATTTTTGCATCTTTAAAAACCGTTCACGCATAATCAGTGGCGCCACCTGTAGGCGTGCCTAGCAAGCACTAATAAAGTAAAAATGGTAAAAACTTTCCATTAATAGTTTATTTAGTTTAATTAATAATTCAATATATCAGATAAATAATACTTTTTGTGGAATTTTCGTCAGAAATTCCGATTCTCAAATTAATTTAGCCGTGTCTTACACCAAAGTGTTCGCAGTGCTCTTTTCAAAAACTTTACAGCACTGTGCCAACCAGCTGTTGGCTCCCGCGACTTTCAACTCTTTTCGCGCCAAAACACAAACACAAGAGTGTGCGTTTTCATATTGCTTTTGGTTGTTTTTATTATTAAATCAAAAGAAGTGACCCAGAAACATGAGCGAAACTGTTTCAGAAACTGCAGCAGCTGCAGAAAATGACGAGCAAGCAGACGACTCAATGGAAAAGCTACAAGTGGAGGAGGAAGACGAGAAGAACGTTTCCGCCGAAGATTTTTTGGGTGGCAAAAGTCTGATGATGTCGGACAGTGAAAATGAAGAGATCTCCGACGCAAAGGACCAGAAAGTGGCGTCCAAGAGCAGGAGGCAGCGATTTATGGACAGCGATGAAGAGGATGATGGAAAATCAGTGCAGGAGAAAGAGGTGAACCAGTCAGAGGCACAGATATCCCCCATATCCAGAAGGCAGCGTCTTCCAGACAGTGATGACGAAGGTGAACCCTATAAGGCAGATGAGCAGATCTCTCCCAAATCCAGTAGGCAGCGCTTTCCAGACATTAATGAAGATGAGGAAAATATGGCACCCACAACCAAGAAGAAGATATCTGCCATCATCGACACGGACAGTGAGGAAGAGCTACAGGAGCCCAAGGCAGAGGACAAGCCAAAGAGAAAGAACAAGCTGGCAAAGAAAAAGAAACAACGAATGGGCAGTGATAGTGACAGCGACAGTCACAGCCATGATGGATCCCAGAAAGAGCAAAGCGATGAGAAAACTAGTCCTCCAAAGAACAAACTCGAAGGTCTAGTCGACTCTGAATCCGAACCGGAGCTAAGCAATAGAGAGGAATCCGGCGGAGAGCAGGAGAATGCCACTGATATCCACACCGAGGCACCCAAGAAAGCCAAGGCCGTGCGTGTAAGTTTTCCCCTTCAATGGAGATTGGAAAATGCATTAACCAAATTCCTATTCCCCATTTCCCTAGGCATCGGCCAAAAAAGCGCTGGACACTATGCAGGCTATTCAGAGCGAGCAACAGCGGCTGCATCGCGAGGCGCACATCAGTGTGCCATACCACCAGCCTAAGCCACGTACCCTGAAGGAGTTTCTTAGCCGCCGCACCATCAATGCGCCTCTGGCCACGGCCATGGCCGGGGGAAGTCCCATGCCCAGCAGAGAGCCAAGGAAATCGATGTGCCTGCGCATGAACAGAGAGGAACTGGAGGCATATGCGTAAGTACTGGAGAATCTCCACCGGAAACTTTGGTTTCATTATTTTTACATGTACAGAAAACTAATGGACGATCGCGCCAAGGAGGCCACAGAGTTTTTCAAATCAGAATCGGAACCCGAAGATGAGGATGGGTCGGATGACACTGAAGCGCCTGTGGAGATGAAAGATAATCCCGGTGTAATTGATAAAGCTTTGGGTGATACTGGAGATATCTTAGAAGAAATGGAGAAGCAGTCGGAAGAAATAGCAATCGAAGAGATCGTGAAAGACGTTGCCATGGAGGAGGATAAGGAGGAAGAGCCAATAGCATCTACTTCTGCTGCAGCTGCCCTTAGGTTCGCGGAGATGAGTGAATGTCTACCAGAACCAGAGGTAGGAATGTCCCACAAAGACTGCCTCGTCACGGAAGTTGTTGAGCTGCCTAGATTGGACTTGAGTACTATTACCACCACGCCGCCTTCTAAGCCCGCTACTCCCAGGATAAGCGAGGCCATTCGACAGCTGAAGATCGAGAAAAGCATGGATGTGAGTCCGTCGTTGAAAGGCGATTCCACAATGCTGATTGATCTGGAAACGGGCGACATGTTTGCCAAAAACCAACCGGAGTTGACAATTTGCTGGAACGTCTGATGAAAACACGAGAGGCCAAGAAGCACAAGACCACGGAGACTGTCAAGTGAGTAAAAGATGCCACCATTTAACACGCTCAACTAACTCCAATTTCCATTTAGCATCCTGTCTACGGCGCATGGCAAACTGGAGATGTCCAAGGTGAACATTCACTTGCATGAGGAGGAGCCCGTCAACAAGGATGCCACGCCCGGAGCGGCCTACGTGAAAATGCAAGAGCAGCTCAAGTCACGCATCACGCAGAAGCGCATGGAAGATCTGCGCAAAAAGCAAGCAGAGGAGGAGGAAAGGGCAGCAGAAGACGACGGAGAAGAAGAAGACATGGATGTTGATGAGGAGTACGAACCGGATGAAAAGCCTTGCCCCTCACAAGTGGCAATCAATGAGGACGAGGAGATAGTAGAAGAAGGCGAGGAAGCGGCATTGGATGGAGCTGATGCTGAAGAGGATGTTCAATTAGATGCTGAAGTGGACGAGGAGGTGGCACCTGAATCAGAAAGTAGCAGTGAAAGTGAAGAAGAAAGTGAGCCAGAAGAGGAGAATCCTGCGGGAAAGAAGAGGAATAGAATCATCAAAGCCTTTCAGGACGATGAAAATTCCGATGAAGATGACTTGGATCTTCTGCAGACTCCAAAGCCCCCCAGCAATGCCACACCTATGACGGCCACTCAGCTTCAACTGTCCGCCCACAAACTCTTCGATGCGGAGACCCGGCGCACTGCCAGCGATGAGGAGAACGAACTGCTCGACCTGTGCTCTGGCCAATTCCCTCAATCCCAAATGGTCTCTTCAGCAGCTCCCTCCACGGACACGGCGCTGATCAGTCAGATTCCCATGACACAATTCGGAATGGCAAGTAGCCAAGCCCCCGACGAACTGGAGTCCCTCTGTTCAGGTACCTTTGCGACGCAGCAGCCCACGCAAAAGACAGAACTGCCTGAAGAAGACTCCCAGCCGCTGCAGATAACCAACAAAATTGTGTCCAGTGATGAGGAGACAAAGGAGGAACACCTTGAGACAGAGAAGCCGCGTAACAAAAAGCTTACCAAGAAAAAGCCAAAGAAAAGGGCTTTGGGCTTCTCCGATGACGAAGAGAGCGATGCCGAGGACAAAGACGAGGAGGATGAGGAGACGCTGGAAAGCGACCTGGAGCCAGTGGAGGAGATACCCGAAACCTTTGTCGACTATGACTCCGAGGAGAATGAAATCGTGGTTCAAATGACCAAAAAAGACCGCAAACTGCGAGCATCAAACTTTGTAGAAAAGGAGGCGGAACTATCCGAATCTGAGTGGGGCTCTGCCGACGAGGACGAGAAGAACATGGACACCTATGACATAGAGATGGGCGATGAAGATCAGTTCGATCGGGAGAAGTTGCGCAGCGAACTCGGACAGATCCATGCGTGAGTATAAACGTAGGAGAGACTTAACAAACAGATGTCATTGGGATTTCCTTCCTTCACAGACGGAAAATGCTTGACCAGGACATACGGGAGGTGCGTAAAATCAAGGAAATGCTGTTCGAGGAAGATGAGGGAGCCGTACGACAGCGCCAGTTTCGCTGGAAGAATGTCGACAGTGGATTCAGCCTGGAGGATCAGCAGCGCACTGAGAACGGTGAGGCCAACGAGGGCAGTGGCGATGAGGAGAACGAGCACATGTGGCGAAAGATTCGCTATGAACGCGAGCAGCTCCTACTGGAGAATGGTCTCAAAACGGTAAGATCCACTGTCTCACAGCCATCAGTTGCTAAATTTGTGTCATTTAGGAGACTGTCACGCCCCTATCTCCAGCCGTGGCCAACAATACCAGCAATTCGGGCAACTCCATTCGTAGACTGAACATAATCACAGCCAAGAAGACCACGGTGGAGATGAAAAAGAGCTCCCCATTCCTGATCTCAAAGGCTGTGACTGGCAGACAGCAAAAGAGCACGGTACGTGGCTCCTTCCTGGTGCGGGACAGCGAGACGCTCACCAAACTAGCTGGATTGACCAAGGGAGGGGCTGGCGATGTCGACGGAACAGCGGGAACTGTTTCCGTGAAGACGGCCAAGGCCAAGAACTTTGTGTTTGCCACGCTGACAGAGGAGGAACACGAGGTAATAGTTTTTCCTGCATCTCTCATTTATTTTACTTTAGGACGTTGATGTGCAATGATTGCACCATCAAGTGGCCCAAGCGACACCAGCCGATGGCTGTTACGCGCGGATCCCAGGCAACCCAGGCACGCGCGACTCGTTAACCGAACCGATCGCGGGCATGCATGAAAGATAGGTGTTAGACTAGTGTTCGAGGAAAAGTAGAACTAATCTAACTAAAGAACCGAAGTAATTACTAATTACGGGAAAGATATAAGAGTATAAGTAATTTAAGACTAGGAAGGGAGTTAGTGGTAGATATAATATGATAGAGGGAATTATAATCCGAGCATAGGACCCTAAATGGTTCATGCAAGGAGTAATTCGATCTACAAATCGGAAGAAACAATGGTGTATAATTCCTAGTGCTTCTAATAGGAATCGTGAAGTTTATGCGGCTCAACAGGTCAGGGCTATCTACGTCACCCTTGATCAAGTTGTGCACAAAAATCACACCAAGCATTTTCCTACGATTAGCTAAGGTTGGAAGGTTTATTAAAAGCAATCTATTAGAGTAAGGCAGTCTCACACTTGCATCCCAGTTGAGGCCGCGAAGAGCAAAAAGTAAAAAGTTTTTCTGAACTGATTCTATACGGTCACGATGTACGTTGTACTGAGGGCACCATACACAAGAGCCGTATTCTAAAATCGGACGATTTCAGAGAGGTGTTATATAGGGGTCGTCAAATTCCTTTGACCACCTCTTTATAAACCCAAGCACGCCCATGGCCTTATTCACCATGGTAGAAATGTGTTCTGAAAACTTTAACTTGGGATCTAATAGAACACCAAGATCATCAACCCAGGTAATTCTCTCAAGAGAACCACCACAAAGGGTGTAAGGAACCAGAAAGGCGCTGGAGCGATGAAAAGTCATTACTTTACATTTTGAAGCGTTGAGGTTTAATAAATTTGCACTACACCAAGACTGAAATCTATCGAGATCGGATTGCAACCTGGATTGAAAAGAAATGTCCTTATACTGGACACAGAGCTTAACATCATCCGCATACATAAGTACTCGAGAGTATGTTAATACAGAAGGTAGGTCATTTATAAAGAGTGTAAAGAGTAAGGGGCCTAGATGGCTGCCTTGAGGTACACCCGAAGTCACCATAACTGGAGAGGACAGGGAGTTTTTGAAAAGGACTCTTTGAGACCTAGAACAAAGGTAGCTAGAGATCCATCTCAGGAGATTGGGCGGGAACCCTAGGAGGTCGAGCTTTTGTGCTAGGAGGGAATGGTTTACAGAATCGAACGCTTTACTAAAATCGGTGTAAACAACATCCGTCTGCAAATTACCTTGAAAGCCTTTTATTATAATGCAGGTAAACTCCAATAAATTTGTAGTGGTTGATCTCCGCCTTATAAATCCATGTTGAGATGGAGATATAAGTAATCTGCATAGGTGCTGCAGGTGCGGAGTTAAAATTTTCTCAAACACTTTAGGAATAGCGGATAACTTAGATATACCTCTATAGTTCATTGCGTCAGACTTGCTACCTTTCTTATGGAGAGGAATTATAAAAGACTCCTTCCATATCGGGGGAAAGCATGAAGAATTTATAGATAGGTTGAACAGTTTAAGCAACGGCCCACACAGAGACTCGGCACAGTACCTGAGTACACAGCCGGGAACTCCGTCCGGACCCGGTGAGAACACCGGCTTTACTGTTCGTAGATCATGAAGCAACGAGCTTTCATTTAGCAAAGGACTGAAAATGCCGTTCGACCTCGGTAAACCGTATGGATACGGCTGACCAGAGTAAACGTCCTGCGAATAGGTAGTTTGGAAAAAACGGGCAAAAAGATCGGCAATTGCCTGATCATTATCTGCCGACGTATTAAGGAAGGATAGCGAGGATGGGTGTGCGGACGTTCTACGCTTACTGTTTACGAAGCTGTAGAACTGTTTGGGGTCCTTAGAAAAACGTATCCCGCATCGAGATAGGTAATTCTGATAGCATTGAGCGTTAAGAACTGAAAAGTTTGACCGAGCTATTACATAATGAGAAAGAGAAGAAGGAGAGCCAACTTCTTGAAATTTTTTATATCGTCTTGATTTTAAGTTTTTTAGATGGGATAACTCCTTGGTAAACCAAGGGGTTTTCTTGATCTAATCGGACAGGAAAGTGGGACACAAGAGACAAAAAGTGAGTCCAGTGCATCATAAAAAATGTTTGTGCCTGTCGTAACATCACTGCACAAATATAAAGCGGACCAATCAAAATCCCTAATGAGATTATTAAGCTTCGTAAACGCGGCTTTACGGAAGCAGCGGACACATTGGGGTAGTCTACCCGACCGATCCAGTACCGTTCGTCCTAGGTCGAGCGACACTTCAAAAGTAGGATGGTAGGCATCTTCAGGTATAGTGAGCGGGGGACTCGAGTTAACAACGCTAAGGTCGGATCCGTTACAAAGCACAGATCAAGAAATCGACCCAAGGAATTTTTAACATGGTTAACTTGAGACAGAGACAGGTCAATCAAGCCGTCAACAAAGTCATGACGTGCCATGGGTACCAGGCTATTATATTCATTTGCCGAAGACCAAACAATTCCTGGCAAGTTGAAGTCACCAAGAACTATCATGTGGTCTTTGTCAGATAGCGAGGAAGATATAGCGGTTAAGGCGGACAAATTCTGCTCGTAAATTGCGATATCCGATGAAGGTGGAATATACGAACAAGTTATGAAAACTGAGAAAGCGGGTAAAATCAGTTTTTCACACAGAAATTCCAGTTCCTGCTGGATCTGGACTGTGAAAAATTCCGACGTGAAGTTGGAGTCCACAGCAATCAGAACCCCTCCTGCACGTCGAGACGAACGATCCTTTCTATAAGTTGTGTACCGACCTGCCAAAACTTCGGAACTAAGAATGTCCGGCTTTAACCAGGTTTCGGTAAACACAATAACGTGGAATGCAAATGCGACACTATCCTGGAAAAGAATGCTGAGCTTACTACGCAAGCCTCGAACATTTTGATAGGTCACTAAAAGAGAGTTTATTAGTTTTTTGGACGGGTGGAGGTAGAGCGGGAAGATGACGAAGGAGCACTGGTCTGATTTTATTTATTTCCAATCACTATAATGTACATTTTCGTCCTTTAACAGAATCAGAAGCGCAAGGCGGCCGATTTGCTCAATAGCAGCAGTGAAACGGGAGTTAATTTCATGAAGAAACCGCGGCTGGAGCCACGTCGGGAGAAGTGCCTTATTGATCAGCTTCTTAGTATACAGTTGTTTTATTTTTAATTAATTAGATATAAATAAGATTAAAAAATAGTAATTTTAAGTCGTTTTAAATAAAACCACATTTCCAACACTCTTTACAACACTGTCTAGTGTGCTACTCAAAAGGACCGTATTGCGAAAGCCTAAAATCTCACAACACATGAACATGTTTACATATATTTGTAAGCTAATTTATTTCCAAATTTATACGTGAATATGTGAGTGAATCGTTTTTTACACGTCTCTGTGCATTTCCGGAGCAGTGAGAACAAAGGCTTCGACGCCCAGAAACGCCCTCGCCCTATCAAGTTGCGTGTAGGCATCGTTAAGTTAATCTAATCTGAGGCTAACCAGACAGCCCAGCGACTGCGCTGCCCCGGACCTTAAATTTTATAAACTGTACGAAGCCGGCTGCGACAGCGGCGAATCATTAAACATTTGCCAGAGGACGCCGCCGGACGCTTAGCGCAACGCCACCATCGTGCAATAAATAAACAAATAAAACCCCCCATTACCATTACGACACAATGGTGGTCGCGTCGAAGCTCAGTCAAGTATTTAGCTACCAAAACTGGGTGCATGCCGTCTCCGGTGCTGCCGTAAGTGCATAAATATTTGCCGGTTAAAGGTCAAATCACGCTAATTACCATATCAACATCTTTTTGTAAACAGGGTGGCTGCATAGCCATGAGCACCTTCTACCCACTGGACACGGTGCGTTCCCGCCTGCAACGTAAGTTTGGCCGCCGTAAGGCACTGACCGAGCCCGGCAACCAATCTCAATGGCCAAGATAAGCCATAAGAGGCTCACAGCACAAACATAGATAATAAATATTATTATTGGGAGAGTTCAAACTCCAGCTAGACCCACTACTAATCAATTTCCCCCCGCTAATCCAATTTCGTCGCTTGTGTTTAGATGAGATATGATGGTCATGGTCTGCTTTCGAACCATATCGATGTGTCCCGTCCTAATAATATGCACTCCTTGAGTGTGTGCTCTCTCCTCCATTTGGCATAGAATATAATGAACGTGGGCATTACTTTGCTAAATTGAATAGTAGAATGGTATGGGGCTAAGACGTCAATAACCTTTCTCAAAATTGGGTATGGTAATTATCATATTACGGTCCAAGGTTCAGGTGGTAGCTTTACTTTCTATATTCGTGACCCATTAACTTAGCGTAGAATCGGAAGCCACAATACTAATGCATTTTCCCTTTGTCTAATTTCAGTGGAGGAGACTGGTGAGGTGCGCAGCACCAAGCAGATGATCAAGGAGATCGTTCTGGGCGAGGGTTTCCAGTCGCTGTACCGCGGACTTGGTCCAGTTCTTCAGAGCCTGTGCATTTCGAACTTTGTTTATTTCTACACATTCCATGCCCTCAAGGCGGTGGCCTCGAATGGCGCGCGGTCGCAGCAAAGCGCGTTGAAGGATCTGCTGCTTGGCTGCATCGCTGGCGTGATTAATGTCCTTACGACCACTCCTTCTGGGTGGTCAATACGCGGCTGCGCATGCGAAACGTGGCCGGAACCTCGGATGAGGTCAACAAGCACTACAAGAGTCTCGTGGAGGGTCTCAAGTATGTGGCCAAAACAGAGGGTCTCGCCGGCCTTTGGTCGGGCACGATTCCCTCTCTGATGCTCGTCTCGAATCCTGCGCTGCAGTTCATGATGTACGAGCTGTTGAAACGGAACATCATGACCTTCACCGGTGGAGAGATAGGCAGCCTGGGCTTCTTTTTCATCGGGGCCATTGCCAAGGCCTTCGCCACGGTGCTGACCTATCCCCTGCAGTTGGTGCAGACCAAACTGCGTCATCGCAGCAAGGAGGCGACAGCTGCACCCTCAACGTCCCGACAGGCGGGCCAAAGAAGCGAGAGTACTCTCGAGATGATGATCAGTATATTGCAGCACACAGGTGTTCGAGGTCTGTTCCGGGGCCTGGAGGCCAAGATTCTCCAGACCGTGCTCACTGCCGCGCTCATGTTCATGGCCTACGAGAAGATTGCCAGAACCGTCGGCCTGCTGCTCAAGAGGAATACATAGGAGGCTCTAGTCTACATAATTTTACTAATTTAAGTGTAGGTGTACACACGCATGACTTAGATACGGTTATGGCCAGCATACACTCCAAAGTTAGTCGTTAAGCGATGATGGAATAAAGAAAGAACAAATTTAACGAGGAACTTCAGTAATATTTTATTCATTCTGCACAGCAGGAGAGGCGGCGGAAGCTTCGTCAGTCTCAGCGGTGGGTTCGTCCTTGTCTGAGGCCTCGGCTGCTGCTTCATTGGTCTTCGCTTCCTCCAGAGACTTCTCCTCAGACTTGGTTTCGGCGTCACCATTCGATTTCTTCTCGCTCTGATTGGCCAGCTCGGCCAGGTTGTACTTTTTGGCCTCCAAGTAGTTGTCGATCACGCTGAGCAGGCACCACCCGCGGAGTACCTCCACAATAATGGACTTCTTGGCTTGCTTCAGGTCCACTTTGTTCCCGACGTTCTTGGTGTTGACCAATTCGGCCAGGTCGAGTATTATCTGGTCACGTTTGATCTGTTGGTTGTAGCGATGGTTAAATATAATCCCATAGCTGGTGGGCTCCTTCAGGAAATGCTTGTCGAAGAGCGGCCCGGCCGCGGCGATAATGTCCGGCATATTGGCGCGACAAACGGCCTCAATGGGGACCAGGCGCATGACAAAGCGCGACATCGACTTGCCAGTGGTGGTTATATCGTCGACAATGTGTTTGCCCAGACCAACGGGATCGTCCAGGAGAGTGCGTATAAAGATACAGTTGGTGGTGCCGGTTTCCACGTTTTGAAAACGCACCTTGCGCTGCGTGAGAGTCTCGCGGCATTTGGCAGCAGCCGCTTCCAAGTCATCATCGTCGTCGCTGGTCGATCCACTACCCTTTCCAGTCTCACCAACAGCTGCATCTGCCGTTTTCTGTTCCTCAGACTGTTTCTTTTCGGGCTCTTTGGGCTGCTCGGGACCGTACAGGATGTCAGCGTAATGGTTCAGCAAGTTGTAGCATTCGCGCACGCATCCCTTCTCGTTGATGTTGCAGGTGGCGAAAACCGCGCTGGCCGGCCTGGAGCACCTGCTTGTTGCCCTGGAAGTATTTCTTCTATTTTTCTGATGGTATTTGCTATTATTCGTCATTTTGGATTTCTTATTTGTCGGTTCCATCAGAAAAAGCACAATTTACCGGTCTACTTTGATTTTAATGTGACCGCACAAATCCCAAATTATCAGTGCTGCTAGGATTGTTTATATAGAAAAAGAAATTTGTTTTAGTTTTATTTATTGCTTATTAGTTTACTGACACGCTCAGACGATGCACTCTCACTCTCCCACCACATGCTTTCACATAAGTTCTTATTCGCTTCAATTAAATATTAAAGATTAATCTCGATCACTGTCCAACACTATGGAAGCGTCGCTCTTGGAGCTGTTTCCCGCTTTGACGACTTTAAAGATCTGTTTCAAAAAGAAGTTGAGGCTCGTTATATATTCAAAAAAGCAACAGACTACTTGGAGCGGATAAAGTCCAACGATACTGCTGGCGAGGATGAGGAAATTCGATATCTGATATGTGCTTTGGTGGACAGAAACTGGGAGCGCATACACACCGGCCATTTCAGCAGTGTTCCTCTAACGATACGGAAAATCTATGCTATTGCGTGTTTCTTTAAGGTGAGACGTATATTCCACCTTACTTGTTGACTAATGGTAAAATTGCAGATATTCTTCCTACTCCTGGAAAGCACAGATCTTAGGCAAAAGGAACAATGCAGTGGGATACTGGACGAGGCACAGCTTCTCGGCTGCACGGAGGACTGGACGGACCTCAAGGCAGCCCTCATGGACTACTTGGATAAGGGCCAAGAGGAGACTACAGAGCCATTGCCCATTTTGGCGACTGTGACCAGAGTTTCGAGCTCCTGTGATATACCCCAGCTGGATGCTCCTGGATTGAATGAGTTTCAATCGAAATGTTTCCAACCACAGCAGCCCACGCTTCTGCTAAACACCATTGAGCACTGGCCAGCCATGAACAAGTGGCGGGACTTGAACTATCTCCTCAAAGTGGCGGGCAATAGGACAGTTCCCATAGAGATTGGCTCCAACTATGCCAGCGACGAGTGGTCCCAGCAGTTAGTCAAAATTCGTGACTTTCTGCGCAGGCAATTTATCGTTGACCCAAGCGGAGACGCATGTCGTGAAATTGAGTATCTTGCCCAGCACGAGCTCTTTGCCCAGATACCAGCCCTGAAAGCCGATATCTGCGTGCCCGATTATTGCACTGTGAGCGGTGCAGAGGAGACGGCAGCAGCTGTGGATATCAAGGCCTGGCTGGGACCAGCCGGAACCATATCTCCCATGCACTACGATCCCAAACACAATTTACTCTGCCAGGTGTTCGGAACCAAGAAGATTATACTGGCAGCCCCCAAAGACACGGCTAATCTGTATCCCCACGAAAGCGAATTTCTCGGCAATACATCGCAAATAAATGCCGCGGAGCTAGACATCAAGACGTATCCGCTGCTAGAGAAAGTACGCTTCTATAAACTGCTACTTCAGCCAGGCGATTGCTTGTATATGCCACCAAAATGGTGGCACTATGTGCGCGCGGAAACGCCAAGCTTCTCTGTCAGTTTCTGGTGGGAGTAGATCTCACCATGGCATTCTTTTGCACTATCTTGTGTTACACATCTGTTTCTTTATCTACTTGTATGAATGAAATGCTATAATCAGAGCGGTTTGGTTTGTCAGCGAATAAACAGGTTGTCCGTGACGTCATTACATTCGACATGATGTGGCCTATCAGCTGGTGCTGCAAACATGAATCATCAACACAATCGAACTGGGAGCAGAGGTACATATTTTATGATTGTCTTTGATTAGCCACGTTTCTTGTGATTAGCGCTTTTTCCTGTGGCAAAACAAAACTTAAGATATGTATGTCAGTTAATGCAGAGTATAAAGCAAAGATTTTCAGGCATACGGAACATAAAGAATTTGCAACACGTATCAATAAACCTTTATCAATGGGTGTGGTATACATATGCATGAGAATTAAAATTAAAATGTGTGTGCTTTTTCGATTTCTAATCGTTTATAATCTTTTTAAATGTTTTGTTGCTGTCGCTGTGCCCCACCGCCGTTTATAAGTCTTATCGGTATTAAAGTATTGACTCGGCCGCCCCCGACCCGCCGAATGCTTAATCATCCTTGCTGCCAGTGGTGGTTCCCTTGCCACCACCTCCGATGGTGATGTGCTTCTCCAGCTCGCTGTACTCTTCAGTAAGGCGGTCGTATTCACGGTTGATGCTCTCGGCCTGCGACTTGACAGCCTCCTTGTCCTTCTTCTCGCGGTTCAATTCAGCAGTCAGCTCCTGGACGCGCTCGCGCAGCTTGTTGAGCTGTAAGACGATTGTTGTCAAGTTGAGTGTTTGTTGTGTGTGTGTGAGTGGGGATTTGTGGGGAATGTGTGGGTGTGGCTAAGGATACTTAGGATACTCTGGCCGTGAGTCCTTGCACACGTTTCCGCAGGCTGGACAACTGTTTAAAGAGTTTACAAGAGTTTTATGTACTTTCGAGTCGCTTTTCGAGGCGTGCAGAGCCCAACTTTTGTGTGTGGGAGTACTGTCAGAGGATAGCATTGCCATTTATTACAGCTGGTAGTAGCCAAAGAAACTCCAAAGTTATAGGTGTTAGGTTTTCTCCAAGCTCTCTAAACATGCCAGACCTGGAGGGGAACGGTGCAAGATGCCAACCAAAACTAAACGACTCACCTCATTCAGTGTGCTGTCCTCACCGGCCTCCTTAGCCTTCTCGGTCTTCTTGTCCTCCATCAGGGAACGAGCCGCAGCCGATGCGCTCTGGGCCATTTTCATCGAGGCCTCGCTCTGGGCCAGTAGATTGGCCTGTGCGGACACCAGTGTAACCAAGCGGCGGATGACCAGAACCAGGAAAATCGCAAATCCAGAGATGTAAAAGTTGCGTTGGGCACGGAAAAGGCGCATGCTGTGCTGCATCTCTACGTTCAGGTGCACTCACCGGACTGCTCATAATTCGAATACTTGCGCATCTCACGAATGGCCTCAACAAGAACAAGACCAACACACCCATAATCAAAAAGAAATAGATGTGCGCCTGCTGTGCGAGCATGGCCAGAAATTTGGACTTGAAGAAGCGATTCCATCTGTAGGGGCTGGCCACGGGCAACACAAGCAGCAAAACCAGTGCAATTTCTGCATAGAGAAAGCCGGCGATCAAAGTCCAGACCAAACTCATTTTTTCTTAATGCAAATTTCCAGACACGACAAAGTTAAACTTTAGAACTGGTCGGTTTCGATAATTTCGATTTTTCTAGTGCGTCTGCAATGAAATTTCCCTCAGATTAGTTTCCAATATGCAAGTTCCGCAAGCGTTCTTTGTGTGCGGCTATTTTTAAACGACAGACGGAGTACCGAGCGAGGACTTACTTTAAATAGCAACAATTAAAATATATCGCAGTGATGAAATATGTATTTTTGATGCTGTCACTTCAGCGGCCACGTCAACTCAGTTTCTTTTTGTGTACAACATGCCGCTATGTTGGGCTGCCAACTTATTGACAGCAAAAGCCTACTTTTAGCGGGATTTTTAGCAGAATTCGCATCTATACAATGTGAAAAAACGCAAAATTCATCAAAAAAATCGCTTAATGATTATCTTTAGTAATTCTGGGTTAATAAATTTATATTTTTCTCTTCCTCAGACTTCCCATAAGGTCTCAATCTGGTCTCCTCAAGTCTAGCGGATTAAAAATGTACAGCAAAGAAAAGCTACTTTAAGCGGGATTTTGTGCAGAATTCGCAAACAGAACATGTGAAAAATCTCAAAATTATGATCGTTAGTAGTTTAAGGTATATACATTCTTATTTTTCTCTTGCTCACACTGTTTTCTCCCATCTGGTCTCCTCAAGTCTAGTGGAATTCAGCCATAGAATTTAAAAAGAAGTCTTGTTGGGATACGAATTTAATTTGAGAAGCAAACTAAATGCAATTGGAATATTTTCCTTAGGTTGATATAATGTAGACAAAACGCAAAATTAGAATTCGTAGCCTCGAATAACGAACACTTTCAGCAAAGTCGTATCTAAAAAGTATAACAATCTATAATTTCTGGAGCAGCGCTGCTCCCAGCTCAACTGAAAACCAACAGGACGCATATGTCTTTCTCGTTCTCACTGCATGCTTTTCCCTTAAAGCTGTCTCTGTTTTTTTCAGCTAGTCCAGCTTCAAAGTCTAATGTCATACGGCTTTTACCAACTTTTCAGCCCTGGTTAAGGTGTCAGCTGGGTTGCCAGGGGCAAATGTGCTTTTAACTTTGCGCCATCGATCAAATTTACTTCAAACATTAGTATTATTTTCCTAGTTACAAACAATAGCAACGCAACTGCTCACCGCAAAGATGTCCTACCAGAATTGGCTAAACTACTTGACGTCGGCTGAGAAGAACTCAATGATCAGCGGTCGA